>CM038042.1:184316773-184676773 GCA_021397845.1 Areca catechu
AGTATAGCGGAAAACCTGCTTATCAGGCCCACATGCTAGACTCAGTAATTAATCACTGACACTTTCATTCCTTTGATCTTATAATTGCATGACCTATATAATAAATAGTAACAAATTAGTATATTGAATCAGAAAAGCATTAAGATATGTTATTTACTTACATGTCTTTTAAATCATTAGAAAAACTCTTTCTTGTGCATTTTTTCAATATCATTATTTCAATATCATTAGGATTCTTTCTTCTGAGTTCTTCCTTATGCATGTTATACATCCAACAAGATCAAGAAAGAAGTAAATGATTAGAAATAGTGCATAAAATATTAACACAATGTTGAAATTACTTGTTATATAAATTGGATCACTTAATAAATTTTGAGACTTCGTATAATTTTTTAGCACATACATTTTAGCTCGTGCCCATTCATTTAAATTCAACTCTCTATAATCTCTTCCATGCAACGGTTTGCCAACTTGCACGAAAACGTATAACCTGAAGTGAGATAAATAATCACCTTTCTCATAATTTCTTCTAACACGATTTAATCTGATCTCAACTTCACGAAATACCTTAAATAAAATGTCATGTATTCTTATACAATAAAGTTTCAGCAATTGATCATTCCAAATTAGCGGTTTATCACGAGAAATCATACCCTACACTTGGTGTACCCTCAAGGCAATCTATTTTTGTTGCGATAGGAACCCCTTCGAAAGGCCAAGATCGCGATCTTGCTACTCGCAAGATTTATTATTAAAAAAAAAAAAAAAACCCTCCTCATTGACCCCCTTCAATTGCAATCTCATCCTTCAGGAGATCAAGATCGTCTTCTCGCTTGCTCACGAGATTTGCAAAAAAAAAATAATAATAAATAAAAATATTTTTCAAACCTCTCAATCGCAATCTTGCCCTTCATGAGATGAAGATCCTCCAGCTTGCCGTCGCCAAAGACCCCATGATGTCCAGATTCATGTTGCCTACGAAGACGCCGACTCTCTCCATCTTGCCCTCGACCTTTGCTCCAGCCTTGACTTGTTTGCTCGCATCTCCAATCATTCCCCGTGTCTCGAGCACGAAGCTATTGCGGTGATGCCTTTACTGATATAGCGATCGCCGCATCCACCGGAGAGAGAGACCGCCCGCCAAGCTATGAAGAAGGATTTCCATTGCAAAGCCAGTGCCATTCCTTTTTACCCCAAGCTGAAATAGCCAAATTACCGGATCTGAAAAATGGATTCCCTTAGTGTTGTGTTTGGTAGACAATAATCTATACAGTTTACTGATAATTTAAAATGGGCTATCCAGATTACCGGAGATATAGTAATCTCGTATTTTTTATTTTTACAAAACTATTCCGTCCCTTGCGCTTCGGAGAACGAAACATTTCTCTTCTCCCTCATCTCTTCTTAAATCTATATTTTATTTATAAAAATATAATTTTTACATTTTAACTATTTATTAAAATATAAATTTTAAATATTTTATATTAAATATAAATATTTAATATTTTTATTTAAAATTGAAATTTGAAAATATTTTTTATACTAAATAAATGTAAAGAAATTATATATAATATTTTAAATATACTAAGTAATATATTAAATTTATATATATTATATTATAAATTTAAAATAATATATTTATATTCTATATAAATACATAATTAAATATATATTATATTATATATAAATATATTTTAAATAAATATACTATGTTATATAAATAATATATTATTTTAAATATGATATAATCTAATATATTTTTTATAATAAAATATAAAATATACAATATAATATGTTATTATATTAATATTGTAATTTATATAATATACTATAATTATTATATTTTGTAGTATAATATAATATAATAATTAATGTTTTATATTATGTTCTAATTTTAATATTATATATTTATATTATATACAAATATAATGTAAAAACATATTATATTAAATATAATTTAATATAATATATTTTATATTATAAAATATAAAATAAAATGTACTACATATTAGTATATATAATGATATTATTCTAATTACATTAATATATTTTATTTTATTTTATTTGTAATATTAGAAAATAGAATATTTTAAAATATATATTATATAACTAGAGTGTAATATAATATAATTTAAATTTATATTACATTTATAACATAACATATATTATATTATATAAATATAGTATATATATAATAATATAATATAATATATTATTAACTATATAATTTTATAAATAGTTATATTATAAAATATAAATAATATAATAGTATATTACATTACAAATATCAAATAATATATATATTAATGTAATATTATATTACATACTATATTATATAATATATTTTTAATAAATTTGACTTAGAAATTTTTGAAAATTTGAGCTTAGATTACTGGTAATCTATTTATCATACCAATACAGTAATCAATCTTACTGATAGATTATCTGTGTCTACCAAACACAGTAATCAACATTACTGGCAATCTATCCAGTGATAATCTATTTTGTAAGTAATCCAGATTATCATTCAGGATTCTTAGTAATCCCCAAACGCAACCTAAGGGACTCCCATCACGGACTGCTCCAATTCTTTCTTTTCCCAAAGCTGAGGTGGCTAGAATGATCGCACGGTGAAAATGGATGCAATGATGTATCATTGAGATGGACACCAGTGGTATAATTTTTATTTATCATTGTTAGGATATTCCGGTTTTATTTCAATTAATTATTGGATCGCTTTCTGAACCAGTTTTAATTTTTCTCTTTTGGTTTATTGGTCTTGGTCTTCGTATGATCCGAAAATTTAGCCTAAGGTCTTTGTCTTCGCTTGGTCTTCGGATTCGTATTATTATCTTGGTCCAAAAACCATGCTTAATATCTATGGCTTCATATCATTATCTCAATCCGAAGACTGCCAGATATCTATGGCTTCGTATATCTATTTATGATCTAGAAGATAAGTTTTACTGTCTTCGGCTTCATATCTCTATCTATGATCCGAAGACTTAGCCTAAAGTCTTTATCCATGGTTTTAAGCCAGGTTTATTTCTTCGTCTTTGTACAATTACCTTGATCCGAAGACTTGACCTCCCGGTGAATATCTTTGGCTTTGTTCCTTCAATGTAATCTGAAGACTGTAAGTTTACTTTTGTTATATCCAGAAGGATCCGAAGTATGAAGCTAACATTCCATTCAGGAGCGCTATAAAAGAGAATGTAAAGCCCACTTCGGATCTATGCTCAAATAAGGAGGATTCTTGAGCATGTGGGTTTCTTGGACAAACAGTTAAAATCTGTTTGGGTTATTGCAACCACCCACATGATCCAAAACCTCCGATTGAATAAGCCCCGAGTGTAATGGCTTTTCCGACAGCCACTGCTTACAGTTATAAAGTGGTTGCGTTCACCAACCCCCATAACCGTAAGTAGTTATGTTGGAGCCTATAAATACTGGTAAGAGGGGACACTCTGGGGATCTTGGCTCTCCCTGGCATTTTCGAATTTATTTTCTCTCTTTGCTTTCAAAACTCTCCATTCTGTTATTGCCTGAGCTCCTTCTGACTTAGGCATCGGAGTGTCCCCCGCCGGAAAATCTCCGGTCATGGATCGTTTTTGCAGGTACCGATCGACGGCGGTTCGATGGAAGAACTACTCCATCCGGTCAATAGAGGTTCGGTATCAATATATTAGCGCGCAGGAAGGGGGTCAAGTTTGATTCCTCTGTTTGAAGAAGAGTTTTAGCTGAGCAAGTTTGATGAAAGGGAAAAATAAGAATGCATCTACGAGTCAGGAGCAGCATGCTCCTCCGTCAAATGGACCTCCAGTCAATACCCTTCCGGTAGTTCAGGGATCACAGCCTCCTATAATAATGGTGGAGAAGCAGCAATTCGAAAGTCTGGTGAACAAGGTAGAGACCTTGACGGCGCTGGTGCAGCACCTGCATGAAGCTGGGGCTCAAAACAATACCCTCCCTCTATTCCACAATCTGGTTGTCCACCTGAGAGGGAGAGAGATCAACACCAAGAGATCACCCCCAGCTTCTCACAGATCCGGTCATCTCGTGGCCGCTACACCTCTCCACCAGATTGACAAGCAGAAGATCATGGTGGGAAGAAGAGGGTTCGACGTTCTCCCTCTATTTCCTCTAGAAGTTTTGTACCAGAAAGTTCAAGGCAAAAGGAGATCAGTCATGAGGTGCAGGAGAAGTTTAAGGCTATGCAAGAACAGATAACAAGAATTTCAGAATTAAGAAGAAATGATGAGGTTGTGACCTTCAACTCTCAGCCCCCTTTTTCTATGAAATTATGGATGAAGTTATCCCTAGGCATTTCAAGATCCCATAATTGGAGGCATACGATGGGACTTCAGATCCCCTCGATCATCTAGGGAGTTACAAAGCGCATATGTTGGTGCAAGGAGCAATCGATGCTCTCTACTACATTGCTTTTCTTGCCACTTTGAAGAAATTCGCTCGAATGTGGTATTCGAGCCTGCTTCTAAACTCAATTCATTTCTTTGCTGAGTTAGAGTGGCAATTTGTCTTGCACTTTAGGACTGCTAGAAGATGCCGTGCAACACTGACAGTTTGTTTCTTCTCCAGCAACAAGAAGGAGAAAGTTTGAAAGGATTTGTACATCGTTTCAATTCGGCCACTCTGGAAATTCCAAATATGAATGAACATGTGGCCATGTCTGTCTTGAAGAAAGGCTTAAAATCATCCAGGTTCACTTTTTTCCTGGACAAAAGATTCCAACGAGCTATGCCGAGCTGTTGGCAAGAGCTCAGAAGTATGCTGCTGCTGAGGAGCAAGCGGCAAGCCGAAGACTGGCGGAGGGGAGATTCCCTCCCAAGAAGAAAAGTACCAGAGAACTGAATGCGCCAGCTTCCTTTAACAATGCTTCGGTCGCTAGGCGCAGCCCCAGGTCCAAACAGTAGAACAGCCGGTTCGATGCTTATAATTTCCTTAACTTTCCTAGGGAGAAGATTCTGTTGGAGATAGAGAAAGAGAAATATTTCCAGAGGCCACGTCCCTAAAGACACCTGCAAAAGCAAGGGACAAAAGCAAGTACCGTCGATATCATCGAGATCATGGCCATAACACTGAAGAATGCTTCCAGCTTTGGGATGCCATCGAGGATTTAATAAAAAGAGGATATCTGAGAAAGTATGTCAACCACCCAGAGTCTCAAGCCGAAGCGACTACTCTTCCAAGAATATCCGACGAAGCTAATTTGCCTCACCAAAAGCCGATTGGTGGAGATGTTGGGATGCTTCATCGGTCATCAGCATGGGATGTAGAAGCTGAAGAATGTCCCGAAGAGGTTTAAAGGGAAAAATACTATCACCTTCTCCGATGAGGACGTCCAGGGTGTACAACTTTCACATGATGACCCTGTAGTGGTCTCGGCAGTAATTGCCAAATTTAATGTAAAAAGAATTCTAATTGATAATGGAAGTTCAGTTGATGTGTTGCTATATGATGCCTTCCTTCGGATGGGATTGTCTGGACATGAATTGCAAAGATCTCTCTTTCTATAACTGGTTTTGGTGGAATCAGTTGGGATAGAGGGTGAAACGATCTTGCATGTAACTTTGGGTCTGAACCGTTCCAAAGGACTCTACTGATCAATTTTATTGTGACCAGAACTTCTTCAGCTTATAATGCAATCTTGGGGCATCCAGCATTAAATAAGTTCAGAGCCATAGTCTTAACATACCACTTGTTGGTTCGGTTCCCTACCAGGACAGGCATTGGAGAAGTAAGAGGAGATCAGAAGATTGCTCCAGTGTCTAACGATTCAAAGTAAACAAGCATCCAAGCCTTTGGCACTTGACCAGCTGGATCAAGAGATGAATCCGAAGACTTTGGAGAACCAGTAGAAAAAGCGCTATTCATACCGTTATCCGAAGATGACCCAACTAAGCTTCTGCAAATTGGCAGTTTACTCGATGAAGAGTCAAAGGTAAAACTAATTTCCTTTCTTTGAGATAATGCTGATATTTTTGCTTGGACAGCTTCAGACATGCCTGGATATCCGCTTGAAGTGATTACACATCACTTGGAAGTATCCCCCAATTACAAGCCGGTACGACAAAAGAAGAGGAATTTTTCTCTAGAAAGGCTGAAGGCATTGATGAAGAAGTTAATAAACTCCTTGAAGCAAACTTCAAAAGAGAGGTCCATATCCAAATTGGCTAGCAAATGTGATCATGGTGAAGAAATCAAATGGCAAGTGGAGGATTTGTATAGACTATACGGATCTTAACAAAGCATGCCCAAAGGACAGTTTTCCTTTGCCCAAAATCGATCAGTTAGTTGATGCTACAGCTGGTCATCAAATGTTGAGTTTCATGGATGCCTTCTCAGGTTATAATCAGATCCGAATGAATCCTGAGGATGAAGAGAAAACTGCTTTTGTTACAGAGAAAGGTCTCTACTGTTACAAGGTAATGCCGTTTGGCTTGAAGAATGCTGGGGCAACCTTTCAAAGGCTCATCAACAAAGTTTTCAAAGACCAAATTGGAAGAAATATAGAAGCCTATGTTGATGATATGATAGTAAAGAGTCTTCACAAGTCTGATCACATCGCAGACTTGAAAGAGTCCTTTGATGCCCTAAGATGCCATCAGATGAGATTGAACCCAACCAAGTGCATCTTCGGCGTAACTTCTGGAAAGTTCCTGGGATACCTAGTTACCAAGCGAGGAATAGAAGCCAATCCAGAAAAAATACAAGCTCTTCGGACTATGAGGCATCCTACTAGCAAAAAAGAAGTTCAAAGGCTGACGAGGAGAATCGCCTCTTTAAGCCGTTTCATTTCCCGCTCTGCAGAAAGGTTTATCCTTCTTCAAAGTTCTTCGCCAAACTCAAAATTTTGAGTGGACTGAAGATTGCAAAATTGCCTTCGACAAACTGAAAGAATATTTAGAAAATACCCCTCTGCTCTCAAAGCCTTGTGAAGGAGAAACCCTTTATCTATATCTATCAGCTACAAATGAAGCAGTTAGCTCGATTTTGGTACGAAGAGATACCAATCAATCACAAAAGCCGATTTACTATACCAGCAAAGTATTGCATGAAGCTGAAGTCCGATATCCCAGGGTACAGAAAATTATTTTTTCTCTAGTAGTAGCAGCAAAACATCTTTAGCCTTATTTCCAAGTCCACTCTATGTGGTCTTGACAGATTAACCCTTGAAAGCCATCCTTCGTTGTCCTGATACTTCGGAAAGAATAGCTAAGTGGGCTGTTAAATTAGGAGAATTTAATATTGATTATCAACCCAGATCAGCAATGAAAGCACAAGTTTTAGCTGATTTTATAGTAGAATGCACATGGAAGTCTGAAGAGGACCAACCTAGAGCTGAAAAGGAAGATACCGAAGATACTCCGGAATTTATTTGGATGTTGCACGTGGATGGTGCTTCGAATGACAGCGGTAGTGGTGCAGGTTTAATTCTAGCTGGTCCGAATGGACAGGTTTATGAGTATGCTCTTCGATTTTCTTTCCAAGCCTCTAACAATCAGGCGGAGTACGAAGCGTTGATTGCTGGACTCAGAATCTCCCAAAATTGAAAATTAGAAGGATCAAAGTCTTTTCTGATTCACAACTGGTGGTGAATCAAGTAAAAAGAGATTTTGAAGCTCGGAATCCTAATATGATCCAGTACTTGGAGAAAGTTCGAGCTTGACATATGAATTGAAACATTTTGAAATTGTCCATGTGCCAAGGACAGAAAATTTCTGGGCAGATGCTCTTTCGAGACTGGCAACCACAATGCCTGATTCTCTTGGAAGAACATATGTGGAGTATCTCGAGATTCCCAGCATATCGAAACCCACAGTTGGAATTTGTCAACTAGAACATAAGCCTTCGTGGATGGACCCAATTCTCAAGTTTTTAAAAGAAGGTACCTTGCTTGAAGACAAGCTGGAAGCTAAACGGTTTTGGCGGACAGCCTCTCAATACGTTATCTTGGATGAAGCATATAAGAGGTCTTTCACGCAACCTTTGCTGAAATGCTTAGGCCCATCCGACGCGGATTACGCACTCAGGAAAGTGCATGAAGGGATATGCGGAGATCATCTGGGGGGTAGATCTTTGGCATACAAAATAATCCGTCAAGGTTATTATTGGCCAACCATCCAGAAAGATTCTGCAGAATTTGTTCGAATGTGTGATCATTGTCGAGATATGCCAGTGTACAAAGACAGCCAGCTAACCAGTTAGCTCCGTTAACGGCTCCTTGGCCTTTTGCATAATGGAGAATGGACATTCTTGGTCCATTTTCTTCAGCTTTCAGATAGCGAAGTTCCTCATTGTGGCCATTGACTATTTCACTAAATGGGTCGAAGCTGAAGCATTGGCACAGATTACCGAGGCCAAGGTTGGAAGTTTCGTAAGAAACTCATCATCTTCCATTTTGGAATTCTTATTCTATTATACTGACAATGGAAGACGGTTTGATAATCCGAAGTTCAAAAACTTTTGCACTCAGTATCATATTCTACACAAACTTACTTTGGTAGGACATCCTCAATGCAATAGAGAAGCCGAAGTAACCAACAGGACTATCCTTCATGGTTAAAAAATCAGGTTAATGATGCTAAGGATCGTGGGCTGATGAATTGAATTCGTTCTTTGGATAGACCGACCACTCCCAGGACGGCCACTGTTGAATCTCCCATTCACACTTGTCTTATGGTACCACAGCAATTCTTCCTCATAGAGGTCTCTTTACAATTTCTATTGGATCTGATCAGTTCAAAGAGCCCGAAAACTCTGAGCATCGATTAATCTATTTATCTTAATTATTTCTTAAAGCATAACGGTGTTCTCTGCGATCAACCGTATAATATGCCAAGGTAAGCATAGTTAACCTATCTTATTTCTCTCTTATAAAGGCATGAGGATGATCTCGGATCTACCGCACGAAGTGCCGAGTTGGACTTAAAAACATCTTAATCATAAGGGCATGAGGATGATCTCCAGATCTACCTCACGAAGTGCCGAGTTGGACTTAAACCAGTCTATCTTAATCGTAAAGGCATGAGGATGATCCTTGGATCTATCTCACGAAGTGCCGAGATGGGCATGATCAACTGTCTTAGTCTAATGTGAAAAAGGCATGAGAGCGATCTTCGTGATCCACTCTATGAAATGCCGAGATAGGCCCGATCAGCCTATCTTAATTCTTGCAGGTATGAATGATCCAAGGTATTCTTTTATCTTAAGTCCGAACTTTAGTGTAAATTCAAGTCCGAAGACTTGATTTTATCTGAAATTCTTTTATCCTAAGTCGAAGACTTAGTGTAAATTCAAGTCCGAAAGACTTGATTATTATCTGGTATTCTTTTATCCTAAGTCCAAAGACTTAGTGTAAATTCAAGTCTGAAGACTTGATCTTTATCTGGAATTCTTTTATCCTAAGTCCGAAGACTTAGTGTAAATTCAAGTCCGAAAGACTTGATTATTATCTGGTATTTTTTATCCTAAGTCTGAAGACTTAGTGTAAATTCAAGTCCGAAAGATTTGATTATTATCTGGTATTCTTTTATCCTAAGTCCGAAGACTTAGTGTAAATTCAAGTCCGAAAGACTTATTATTATCTGGTATTCTTTTATCCTAAGTCTGAAGACTTAGTGTAAATTCAAGTCCGAAAGACTTGATTATTATCTGGTATTTTTTTATCCTAAGTCGAAGACTTGATCTTTATCTGGAATTCTTTTATCCTTTGTCGAAGACTTAGTTTAGTTTTAAGTACAGATCTGATTCTTATCCGGTAAGTCCGAAGACTTCGCATATTTTCAAAACTGAAGATGACTCTTGTTGAATTTATCCTTCACAATTATATGAAATTATTTTCTAAGTTCGAAGACTTGATACTATATGCTCTAGAATTCTAGGTCGTCCGAAAACTTTATACTAAGAAATCTCTATCCAATCTCATGCAATTGGAGATTTTAGAAAGGAGTTTCCATTGATAACAATTTTCTTACATCCTTTCCAAAAGAGGGAAAAGGAAAAATTACAAATCTTCTGTTGGAGCATCCTTGGTGAGATCTATCGGACCCACCACCTCTTCGGTCGTCGCTGGTGCTTCAGGGTCCATTTGGAGTTCGGACTAGTTGGACTTTCAAGATCAAACAATTGAATATTTGAAATGTCCAAGTCTGGGTAGAGTTTCTGCACCTCCTCCACCCCGTCGTTGAAGTCTCCTTTATAACTGTGGGTCCAGCTTCGATCATCTCAGCTTCAAAAGTCGAAAAGGCTTTAAAATTTTCTATCCCTTTCCGGTTGATCTTTCAAAGAACAATTTCTCCAGCAACTTCATCATATTTTTCTTCTCCTTCTTGGACTTTTGGCGGGCATCTTTGAGGAGAACTTCCAAGGAGCGAATCTTACTTTTCCTCTTTTTAATCCTTGCTTCTTGCTCAGAGTTCTTTAATTGAAGTTTTTCCACTTCAGCTTTTAAGTTTTGAGCCAAAGCATCGCTCTGGGCAAGCTTCTCCTCCATAGCCTACCTCTGCTCTTCGGCTATGGCCTTCTCAGCTTCGACCACTTTTATTTTCTCTTTCATTTTTATAAGTTACTCTAAAGTCGAAGATGCTCTCCTCTATGTGAGTGATATCGTGCATCATCTGCAATAACAAGCTAAAACTTAGCAACAATAGACCTAAGTTTGATATAGCAAATGGATATTTACCTTTAGTGCGGAGGAGAACACCAAATCCGAAATTTCTTCGATGCACCGGGACTTCACTTTGTCCCAGTCTTTCGAAAGAAGAGTGCGCTTCATCAATTCCCTTGCTAACTCGGGATTCTCCAAGTCCTCTTGATCCGAGAAGATGGTGAAATCCACATTGCATCCCCCCTCCGAGGTGGCATTCTACCTAGGATCGTCTTCGGATCGATACTTTGACCTTTCCTGACTCTTATTTTTTGGAGGGGCAATCACAGATTCTTTATTAAAAGCTACGTCACGCTGATCTATAGTTGGCATCGATCGAGGACTCTTCGGAGAGGGCATCCTCGGAGATGGACTTCTGACAGGATCAGGTGGTATTGAAGCAGAAGTAATATCTTCGTCTGATGTGAGCCTCATCGGAGGTGTACTTGAATCCTCCTCAGCCCTTCTTTTCTTTCTGACTTCGGTTGTTGAAAGAGCAGCCACTGCTTTTTTTCTGGAAGCTTGCCAAACTTTCTCAAGTTGTGGCTTCATTTTCTTACCTACAATCAAAAACAAGAATTTCATCATATACATATGCATGGAGAAAGGAAGCAAGAAAAGTTTGGAGACCGCTAATTCTATACCTAATATCGGGACTTCGTTGATATGGGCGCGATGAAGGTTTTCTTCCTTCAGCAGTTCTTTAAGGGAAGGATCTCCGGCTCCGATAAAGTCTCGAAGTCTTTGGCATCGGCTTTCAGGATTCTCTTACTGGCGTTTGCATCCAAACGCGGAGTTCTCCATTTGGTATTGAATCCCAGTTGGTATAATACACAAAAAAGAAGCAAGTTTCCACCCATGTATTGCACTGGGAGTCCCTTTTAGTAGTCTTCGGCCTGGCCGAGGACCTATAATCCACCATCCTTTGCCATGAAAATCTCTTTTCAACATAAATAAAGAAGTAAACAGGGATGTCTTCGGCTCTACATTCCTGAGTTTGCAGAGAACCAAAAATCCACAGATATTCCTAAACTATTAGGGGTCAATTGAGCTGGAACTACCTGGTAGAAGTTGAAAATCTTTGTGAAAAATGGGTGAAGTGAAGCCGAAGACCCGCTTTGAAGTGATCTTCGTATATGGCAATGGATTGCATGGGAGGCTTATCTACCTTTCTTCGGGTTTTGGAAGAATCATGTGGAAAGTCTGTGGGACGTGGTAACATTGTTTGACTTCTTCTATTTTGGCGAGAGAGAAAGAGCTTCTAACAGAATCCAGTGATCGTTCCGGGCTTCGTTTCCTAGTAGAACCTCTTCCCTTACTGGTTTCGCCCCCCGGTGGATTCCTACTACTCCCACCTCCTAGTGAGTTCCTATTGATTTCTCTTTCCGGTAATACTCTACGGCTTCACCTCCCGGTGAACCTCTGCTAGAGCTAGAGGAAGGGCTCCTAGAAGATTCCGATATTATAAGGAAGAAGGAAGAAAAGGGGAAGAAAAGACCTCTAACATTTGGAAAGTCAGAAATGGCGGACTGCAAAAGAAGATAGCGAGTTGCAAGGGAAATTGGCATTCCGGGCACAGGCGCAAAGGAAAATTTTTCTCTCAAGTTCTCTCCCCTTTTATAGGTGAAGATAGTGGATTTTCGAGGTGGTTCGGAGATCTGGATGATCGTGCATCGTATCGGCGGTTTCGATCGTGGGAACGGCTCTCTAGAAAATTCATTAATGAGACAAGCTATTGCGATCCGTGTGAAACCTCGTTACTGGCATAATAATGCCAATGATGCTATCGTGCTCCGGATGACTGCCATGTATCCGATCTCAGTTAAATAAAAATCTTTTTTTCGAGAATTTTTCAAGACTTTTCCAGAATCAAGGCATTTCTTTTTGAGATGGCCCGTGGTGGGATGACACGTGTCTTCACCACGTTTTATCACACCACCAGGCAGTTATGGCGAAAAATGTGTCAGGGTTCACTGCCATCATTACCTGACAGTTATCACTAGAAGACAAAATTGAATTACTCCCATTCTTCGAAACTTAATCATTTTGAACTTGGGAGTGGCGAACAGCTGTTAGGATATCCTGATTTTTATTTCAATTAATTATTGGTCGCTTTCTGAACTAGTTTCAATTTTTCTCTTTTGGTTTATTGGTCAAACTAGTTGGCAAAGGAAAGGGTCTTCGGCTTTGTATTATCACCTTGGTCTTCGTATGATCCAAAGATTTAGTCTAAGGTCTTTGTCTTCGCTGGGTCTTCGGATTCGTATTATTATCTTGGTCCGAAGACCATGCTTAATATCTATAGCTTCGTATCATTATCTCAATCCGAAGACTGCCGGATATCTATGGCTTCGTATCTCTATTTATGATCCAGGAGATAAGTTTTACTGTCTTCGGCTTCGTATCTCTATCTATGATCTGAAGACTTAGCCTAAAGTCTTTATCCATGATTTTAAGCCAGGTTTATTTCTTCGTCTTCGTACAATTACCTTGATCCGAAGACTTGACCTCCCGGCGAATATCTTTGGCTTGTTCCTTCAATATAATCTGAAGACTGTAAGTTTACTTTTGTTACATCCAGAAGGATCCGAAGTATGAAGCTAACATTCCCTTCAAGAGCGCTACTAAAGAGAATGTAAAGCCCACTTCGGATCTTTGCTCAAACAAGGAGGATTCTTGAGCATGTGGATTTCTTGGATAAACAGTTAAAATTGTTTGAGTTGTTGCAACCACCCACATGATCCAAAACCTCCGATTGAATAAATCCCGAGTGTAATGGCTTTTCCGACAACCACTGCTTACAGTTATAAAGTGGTTGCGTTCGCCAACCCCAAACCGTAAGTAGTTACTATTGCCGCTCGGATCGTCGTGGCCCGTAGCTGCTGATGGTGCCGGGTGGTCCGCGTCCGCCCGCCGGGGATGCCTCCAATGCCTCGGAACTGCAAGACAACTAACGTCAGTGACCCGGGCCGGGGATTCTGACGGGGGCACTCCAACGATCAAGTCAGTGACGATCCAGGAGAACGGATCCTCCTGGTCGAGCCCCTCTATATGAGCTCCACGCTAGGAGGAGTGAGTGGAGTGTAGGAGAGTGTGAGTGAGCTGGGAGATGTGGTGGCCGAGGTGGTCTTGCCCTCTATCTAGCCTATCCCCCTTCTCCTCTTTCTCTTTGTGGAGGTTGTGTTGTTGAAAAAATTGTGTTTTCTTGTTGAGAGAATGTTGATCTTGCTTGGAAGAAGAAAAAAAATGGATGTCGTTACCTCCCTTTTTGTTTATTCTGGCTGGGTCTTTTTCTTTGGCTTGCCTCGGGGTTCTTCCATGCTGTCAGACGGGTAAAAAGGTAACGTGCCTTAAACAGGATGCCTTCTTTATTGGGCAGCTGGGGAAGCCTCTGCATGCCTCTGACATTCCTTTTATTTGCCCTTCCTGGAAGTCTGGCAGGGTCTCGACTGTTGTGCCGCCGCTCTCGGGGACTGCGCTCCTTGGTGGGGTCTTTTCTCCAGTTGTACGGCAGGTCGGTGGAGGGCATGGTGCCTTGATGTGAGCTTCCTTTCTTTCTGGTATGAATGACGGCCGTGGGCATTAACGGCGACGTAGGGGTGCTGTCGAACGGTCCTCGGGAATCCCGCCACCGTCTTCGGAGGGGAGGTGCGCTCCCGTGGTGGTTGGTGCCTCGATATGAGTTGAAAGCCGAGCTGGGAAGATGGGGCCCACTTGCAAGGGACCAGTCTCGTGGCGGCTCGGCTGTGCGGAGGAGGCCCGAACTCGGCACCAGGCCAGGGGGCCAGCTCTAACCGAGCTCGGATTGGCAGAGGTGGATGAGGTGCGCCCAGTCTAGGGGACCCGGCCTCGGAGGGGTTCCTCATGACGGAGGAGGCTTGGGCTCGACTCCGGGCCGCGGGACCCAACCTCGGGCTCGAGAGGTCTGCCTCTGGTGGGGTTTGAGCTCAGCTCGACCTAGGCATCCCGACCTGGCGGGTACCGACCTGACGGGGGACGGAGCCCGGCTTCGACGGGCGGCCCCGTTGGCATCAGGGAGCTCAGCCCGGCGAAGGGGCCTATGGTGGTAATCCTGCGCGGCGTCCAATGAGGGCTCCACGTCAGGCTCCTTGCCCCACGTCAGCGATTCGGTCATATTAGTTACGTTGGAGCCTATAAATACTGGTAAAAGGACACACTTATCTCTGGGCTCTTCCTGGCATTTTCGAATTTCTCTTTTCTCTCTCTGCTTTCAAAACTCTCCATTCTGCTGTTGCCCGAGCTCTTTTTGACTTAGGCATCGGAGTGTCTCCCGCCGGAAAAACTCTGGTCATGAATCTATTTTGCAGGTACCGATCAACGACGGTCCAGCGGAAAAACTACTGCATCCGGTCAATAGAGGTTCAGCATCAATAATCATGTTAAGAGTGCCTTATTGTATCACAAAGGATTCAAACTCATCTTGAATTGGTGTTCTAGCAGCATAGTTTCCTTACCATAAATTAGAAAGATTTTAGAATTCAAGGAACTTGCTTTACACTTGAAGATAAATTTATGTCAGGTTAATCATGGACTAAGCCTTCAACCTAAATTATAATTACTTTTAACCGTGCTTTAGATGGAATCTATTTAAAATTCAAGAACTAATGGAAGACGTTCCAAATCTCATATTCTCAAAGAACGTCGAACGAGTTTATGATAGACCGGTACTTCTAAAATGCTCGTACCAACGAGCCTATTCGGAAATGCTCCTATTAAAATAAGTCAAAATACATCATGCGGTCGTGATAGGTCGGTTGACTATTGAAATTACTAGTTGAGATTGGATTTGAGGGACTCCATGATCATTTCTCTATTTTGATCTCTTTTTTTCTAAAGATTCTTCTATGATTACTTTCTTTTAGATGCTATGGTTTTTGGGATCCATCTCTTGGATTTATCAGAAAAAATCTATTAAAAGTGTGAGGCTTTGAGGTAGCAAGATCTTGTATCTAAGTCCCACCTTATTTCCTACTACCGATCTGATACATTACAATGTTGCTGTTGGGAGAAAAATTTACATCATCGTACCTATATGCTGCTACGGCTGCTGGGTTGTTACCACCTCCACCTGACCGGGCCATCGTCCCGTCTCTTCCTTCCATTCTCCTCCATCTCCCATCCCCGCCATCCCACCGAACTCGAGTCCTCCCTCGACTTTCTTCTTCAGAAATGCGCGACCCTTCGGCAAGCCAAGCAAATCCACGCCCAGCTCCTCTCCTCCTTCGCCTTCCACCATCCCCACTCCGCCTACCTCTCTGCGCGGCTCGTCTCCGTCTACGGCCGCCTCGGCCTCCTCCCGGACGCCCGCTCCGTCTTCCTCGCCGTCCCCGACCGCCGCTCCTCCCTCCTCTGGAACTCCATCCTCCGCGCCAACGTCGCCCACGGCCACTCCCTCGAAGCCCTCTCCCTCTACCACGAAATGAGGGCCCTCGGCGCCCTCCCGGACGGCTTCACCTTCCCTCTAGTTATTAGGGCCTGCGCCGCCCTCGGCGTCCCCAGACTGTGCAGTTCTGTCCACAACCACGCCGTCTTCATGGGCTTCCAGTGGCATATCCACGTTGCCAACGAACTGATCGTAATGTACGGCAACGTCGAACGGATGGACTTGGCCCGCCAAGTGTTCGACGCGATGCCTCTGAGAAATGTCGTTTCTTGGAACGCTTTGATTTCTGGCTACTCGCGGAATTATGATTGTGAGGCAGCACATGATATATTCCGGTTGATGGAATCCACGGGGTTTGAACCGAACCCCGTCACATGGACGGCACTGTTGTCGGCCCATGCCCGGTGCCAGCGGCACGACGAGGTTATGAGATTGTTTGATAAGATGAGGACGAAAGGAGGTAAAGCCACAGCAGAAGCTGTTGCGGTGGCTTTATCCGTTTACCCTTACGCGTGCAGCGCGGCATTGGGGAAGGGGAAGGAGATACACAGCTATGCTATCAGGAGTGGCTTCGAGGGGTACTCTTTTGTTACAAATTCGCTCATTTGCATGTATGGGAAGCTTGGGGATATAGAGGATGCCAAGAGGATATTTTTGGAGACTGCAGCGAAGGATTTGGTGGGCTGGAATGCGTTGATTTCTAGCTATGCGGCTGCTGGTTTGAGCAGCGAAGCCTATGAGATCTTCTCACGAATGAAGAAAACCGGGGAATTCACACCCAACGTGGTAAGTTGGAGTGCAGTGATTGGAGGGTTTGCATCAGGTGGGATGGTCGAGCAGTCACTGGAGCTCTTTCGGCAGATGCTGCGAGCTGGTGTAGTACCCAATTCGGTCACGGTTGCCACTGTTCTATCGGCATGTTCAGAGTTATCAGCACTGCGTTTAGGTAAAGAGATTCATGGTCACACCATTCGAGGCTTAATGGATCATAATTTGCTGGTAGCAAATGGACTTCTCAATATGTACACAAAAGGTGGGAGCCTGAGAGAAGGGCAGTCAGTATTCGATGGAATGGAAGACAAGGACTTGATCTCATGGAACTCAATGATTGCTGGTTATGGTATGCATGGATTCTGTGATCAAGCTGTTGGCACTTTCAGTGACATGGTGAGAGCTGGTTGTGAGCCTGATGGGATCACCTTCATAGCCGTCCTGTCTGCTTGCAGTCACTCGGGGCGTGTCTCTCAAGGCCGTTGCTTGTTCGATCAGATGGTAAATGAGTATAGGATCCAGCCATGCATGGAGCATTATTCATGTATAGTGGACCTACTTGGCCGTGCGGGGTTGCTAAGAGAAGCGAGTGAGCTCATGGAGTGTATGCCGATGCAGCCCAATGCTTGTGTTTGGGGCTCCTTGCTGAACTCTTGCAGGATATATGGGAACACGGCTACTGCTGAAGATACAATGGCACGAGTTTTGGGGCTTGAAGGGCAGGCTACAGGGAACTACATGCTGCTTTCTAATATATATGCTGCGTGTGGGAGGTGGGAAGACTCGGCAAGGGTAAGAGTGATGACAAAGGTGAAAGGTTTGAAGAAAAGTCCTGGGCAGAGTTGGATTGAGGTGAAGAATAATGTATGTGCGTTCTCCGCAGGAAGCGCATTGCCACCTGGTGCAGAGGACGTTTATGAAGTTCTCGAGGATTTGTATCAGCATATGGAGAGTGATAAGTTTGCACTGGATGGCCTTTGTTGCAAGTTGTGGTCAAAGGAGATTGGGCGGTGGACTAAAGTCTGCCTACAATTGATGTTCACCATTTGTCAAGGGACTTCAGCGTGACAATTATACAATGGTTTTCAGGAACGGGTTGCGTTCTTGCAGGAACAAATTGGCAGGATCCATTTGGTGCATTGACTATGAGATCGATCAATATTTTAGAATATGCCGAGTTCACTTCGGATGCATCGAGGAACTCCAGCTTAACATTTTATTTCAATTCCTGGAGAAATGTCATTGCCTTGTGTCTTTTGACATTGAGATATGGATTAGTGGGGGATCCTAGCAGACAACTTTCTTGTGGGATTTCCTGGATTAACTGCTGGGGTCGTTTGCATCACCCATTCATTGAAAACAAAATTAAAAGCTGATTTTTGTGATATATTATCCAATCATTATACTAGGTTATGTTTAATTTAATTACAATTCCTTTTTTTTTTTTTTTCAATTACTTTTAACAAGCATGTCTTTCTATTTTTTTTCTTTAAAAAAAAAAAAAAAAAAAAAAGCAGCAAGCACGTAGATCATGGCGCAACTAGCAAACAGGGGCGGTTCCGAGGTGACACATTTTTTGTTTTTACCGGTCCAGTGAACGTTCCTTTGCAAATCTGCCAATCGATAAAGAAAGGTGCAGTTTAAGATGATAAATTACCCTTGACATTGGTAACCTATAGACCTAAAGCACTCGAGGACATTTAACACTGCACCATTCGAGGATTTTTTACTGCTAAATTATTTTGCCTCGAACGCTGCAATATCAACCAGTGGGAAAACCAACCTCTAACCGTGTCAAACAAAAACAATCAAGGTTTTGCCACTGCACGTCTACGTGACAAAAGGTAAACAGGATATCATCATCACCCTATGAAATGGGCGATGACATTCTGAAACTAAAGGGCACCACCACAATAACAATGATCAAAAGGCGTTGATGTAGTAACACGGCCCACCGCACAGGGCCATGTCAGTCACCATAGGTCCTGCGTACCAAACAAAGTCATCATTCACTTCAGGTCCAAGTCCAAAATACATCACCACAAAAGAGCAACTTGTTTTCACTCGTTGCATCAATTTCTCCGTGTGCCTTCTTCGGCTTTTTCTTGTCAGGTAAAAATGAGCACAGGTTCCACAGGCTACGTGCTCGTTAAAACGACCAAACCATACGTGCCAAGTTAAAACAACATTAGGCTATGGTGATAGATTCTTCTGCTGCAACCTCTCCTGCCGCTGCAAATCAGACAAAATAAGTCACTCTGCTATATTACAGAAAATTCTTATACGGTGAAACTTCTCAAGTGATATTGCTATAAATAATTTAGGCTGCCTAGTTTAGCAACCGACTTGCTGTGTGTCATTCATTTAATGCATGCTATGTATGTAGATTGTACTGCCTCTATAAGAAAGTAGTTAGCTAAATTGCAAGAACATCATTAGAATGGTCCATAAAACAACTAGCATTCCAGCCCATCCACAACTAGAGATTGTTGTACGACATTGTCTCCAAATAAGAACTTCCTTCCATGCCAATTCAACGAGGTATAAAGTTAATCTAAATAATAACTAACACCACGATTTCAACCAAGCCAATGATGTAAACTTTATTTTTTTCAAAACAAGATTCTTTGTTCAGAACAAGTGCTAATTGCAGAAGATGTTGTGCAAGCAATTAAATAGAAGATTATCTGTTTCCTGCATAAAGGACTGCAGAGGTTCAGAATCCAAATCCACAAATTGGCAATATGGGCTGGCAAAGTATAGGTAATTTTCTCCATTAGACTTTTGATCTCAAAAAGGTCAGTAAAATAAGTCTGATAGATTTCTATTAAATAGGGCTTATGAAACCTCGAGTAGGGAAAATCACTCTAACAAAATATTTTGTGTCCTAACTATATCGCCAATAGTACCTGATACAAGCATGCTGTTTGGAGGTGAAGAAAATTAAAAACAATATTGTGGAAAAAGCATTGATAGGCCTTATTAGGCACTGCAGTACTCATTACACAATACATGACAGTGCAACTTAAGGATAAAGAGAGCAAATTATGGAATCGGTACAATCTGTTTAGCTTACAACGAAAATGACCCTTCAGGACAACATTTTTTAGGAGTTTGGGCAAAAGTACCTGCAATTTTGTAAGTTACACACCATGGGTCACCCAGAATGAAAGAATTTTCAATGGCCATCAAGGTTCCCCTCCTAGGCTCTTTAAACATCTTCTCTCCTTGCATCGTAATATTGGTTCATTGTAGCTCCTCTTCACTCTACGAGGGGGAATCTGAGATATCCACCACTCTCCCAGTCCTCAACAAGTTATCAACCTATCTTAGGAGCCCAGGCCCTTGGCATCCTCAAGATCAGTTTTGCCCAGTCAATTAAAGTAGGAAGTGTTGTGACACAGGATTCATCATTAGCAACCATATTGGCAAGCTTCTTGCTACTGGGGGTAGCTTTCAGCAGGACTCTAGGTCCTCCAAACTGAGCTGCAAGCAGAGGGTGGGATCACCTTTACCACGATGCATCCTCAAGTTGATAAAATTTGGCTAAAGGCAAATCCTCCACAGTCATTTCCTAGATCAAGGCTATCAGCTACCATGGGCCCTATCCCTGTGTTCCTTGACATCTTTTATCTCACTTCAAGACTCAAACTTCAAATCTTCTCATACTTATCGAGAAGGTAATCAACGGCTGACTGGATTGTCAATCTTATAGCCAACAATACTATCTTATCTTGCAACATCTTCTTCTGGGCTCATCTACATAAGTTCCCGACAGGGGAAAGATGAAGGATCTCAGAAAAGTTTTAAAAATTATATTAAAAAAATAATAATAACAAAAATATTGTTTCTTTGACGGTGTTAGATACCATTCAGATTAATAAGATTAAACAAAAATCCTTTCTCGTATGATAAAATATTGATTTAAAAAAAAAAAAAAAACAAAAAAATTCTGGCATGCTGCTTTCCTAGGGCTTTAGATTGAAGGATATGTGGGATCCATATCAAATTAATAGTATGAAACGTTAAAAAAAACCTCTTGGCGTTCTATTTTGAGGGTTCGGATAGAAGGGATATGCAGATTACCAGACTAACAAAATCAAAATAAAATTCACAAGAAGGGCAAATGGAGTAACAAACAAATCTCTAAAACTAGACAAATAAGCGTTTTTTTTTATTTTTTTCGCAGGATATTTTTCTACTAGGGTTTAGATAGAACAAGGGAGTCCAGTGTGTCGGTTGGATACCTTGGTCGTCAGCGGCAGCGGGCACGGTGGCGGGGTCGTCCTCGCCGTAGATGGCGCGGAGGCGGGCAAGGGAGATGGGGGAGGCGGAGGGATCGGCCTCGGCGAGGCCGAAGAGGTGCTCGCGCCAGGTCCACATGGCGGAGGCCATGGCGGTGTTGGCGGATCGGAGGGAAGTCTTCTCGGCCTCCAAGGCCTCGATCTCCTTGCGCTGCTTGAACGAGCGGACTCCGAGCGCCGCGAAAGTCCCCAAGAGGAGGAGGTGGATCGCGTTGTCCTTCTTCCCCACCACCCTCAGCACCGCCTCCATCTTTCCCTCCCGCAGTCTTTCCTGCTTGATGTATGCGGTTTCCCGCTTGATGTATGCGCGGTGTACGCATGTGCCTCTCGTAGTCGAAAACCTCGCCCCTCCATGTGATGGAATGCGATCTCGAACCGGGTCCGGACCTGGCTCGTTTATGATGGCTCCAAGATTTAGTCTAACGGGTCATTGGCCAGATTCTAACTCGCGTTTCCAACAAAAATCATATAAAAATATATTAATATTATATTATAAATTTTAAAAAATAGTTTTTATTTTTTATTTTTAAAAAAATTGATAGTAGCAAAAATATGGTAATGCGGTAAAATAGGAACGCTGCCTCATATATTTTTTTCTTTAATGTTGCCTTCTTATAATTTTGTTCATCAATTTTTTTTTTTAATTTTTTTTATCTAGTGGATTATTCAACCAACAGTTCTTGTATAAATACATCTAAAAAAATTTAGAAAAAATATAATCCCTAAAAATCAAAGAAGTATCCCCGAAGTGAATCCAAATAATCTGACCAGAATGATTTACCACATAGGAGGCCATCCAATCAACCACTGTGTTAGCCTCCCTATAAACATAGGTGACCGAGGAACAACCTCGCAGCCAAATAGCAATATCATGAATCAGGGGATGGAAAGGTATGAAATTGATAGCCGCCCTGATCCAAGAGATAACAGTGGCCGAATCCTCCTCAACAATAAAATGGTTCAATCGTAAGACCCGACGAGCATACTGAATACTAGCCCAATCCGCTCCAAGCTCTGCCAGGGGAACAGAAGAGTCAATAAGATGACAACCCTTAGCATCAATAATGCCCAGGCCAGACCCTCAAATAACAAAACCAACCCCTCCCACCTTTCCCTAGCACTCCCATCAAAATTGACCTTGATGAAACTCGGAGGAGGGGGTTTCCAAGAAATAAAAACCATCTGGGGCGCTCGAAAAGCCAAACCGGAACCCCAGGTTTCCATGGTCACCATATTCAACATCTAGTACTCCTTCATATGAGCCCGTGCTCTCTCAACAAGAACCCTGATGGAGCACGTGAGGAGCTAAAGACGAAAGCATTCCGGGAAAGCCAAACATGATAAGCAATACATGCAAGAAAAATAGAAGTGGAGTAAGCAGAATGTGACTTGAGTAGGTCCAAGAAAGTATCCACTATATCTTCAGAATGCCGAAAAAGGTGATCAAACCCCGCCATCCTCCAGACTTGACATGCCCTCGGACAAAGGAACAAACCATGCTAAATGGACTCAGCATTTGCATCACAGGTCAGGCAGGAGGGGGGCAAGTGAATCCCTCTAGCACTAAGAAGAGATCTGGTTGGGAGGCGTCACCAGGCAACTTTCCACAAGAAGAGAGACACCCTAGGGTGCACCCTCAACGACCAGATCCACCCAATTTCAAGCCTCCTCTATGGCTCCAGCCTGAAAATAAGATACAAGTTTGACAAAGAAACTCTAGGTAGAACAGAAGACCTCCAAAGTCTAACATCAGTGCATGGATGAACAAGCAAAACAATGGAAAGGACCCTAGAACCCATAATATCCCCAAAAGTGCGAATGACCATCGAAGAGCTCTAGTAAGTGCCATTAGGAGTCAAGAGATCAGCAACAGTCCTAATGTGAGATACATCCATAGCAATAAAAGTAGGTCACCAAGCTAAAGAAACATCCGAGATCCAGGGGTCATTCATAAAATCAATCAATCTGCCATCTCCAATCACCCATCTCATATGAGAAGTAACCACAGAAACCCTTGCCATCATCTCTTTCCATATCACAAAGCTATGCCGAGCAGTGTTAGGCTCCCCCTCTGCCAGCATAGGGAAAGGACCATATCGAGTCCTCATTATAGAAGTCCACAAACTCTCCCGACCCATCATAAGTCTGGCAACATGTCTCGCAAGTAGAACCTCCCTCCTCACCACCAAGGAGTGAATACCAAGCTTCCTTCTTGAATCGGCTAACAAACAGTACTCCATCCCAAGATGAACTCCCCGATGAGCATTAGAGGATGTCCACAAAAAAGGCCGGATGGTTTATTCTACCTTGAGAATCACAGATTTAGGGATGACAGCATTAGAGAGCAAAAATACTGAAAGAGATGTGAGGACCGACCTAACCAAGATAATCCTACCCATGAAAGATAGGGCTCTACCCTGCCAACCCTCCACCCTCTCCTGAATAGCCTGCACCACCGTATGACAGTCTACCCTACAAAGTCTCCCTCCAGAAATCGAAACTCCCAAATAATAGAGGTTCCCGTCATGAACAGCAATCCCAAGGATCTCCCGGATCGAGTATCGTAGTTTGATAGAAGTCTTCAAGTTGAAATGAACCTCCGATTTGTGAAGATTAACCCTCTGATCCGAAGATAGACAATAACACTCCAGAACCGCCCTGAATCGGAACGCCGAGGCTTGTGATGCCCGACCCAAAAGTATGCAGTCATCTGCAAACAATAAATACAAGATTTGGGAAGCACCAGGAGCAGGGAGGAATGGCTGAATAGCCAACTCCCACGTCATCGCCTACAAGGCTCGTAATAAAGAGTCAGCACAAATAATAAACAAATATGGAGAGTGTGGACAATCTTGACGAAGGTCGACATTTGAATGAAAGAACTCCGTTGGGGTCCCGTTAATAAGAATAGCAAAAGCAGGATTGATAATGCAAACTATAATCTGGAAAATCCGAGCTTGATAAAAACTAAAGTACCCTAATGCTGACTCCAAGAACTGCCAGTGCATCTGACATAGGCCCTCTTCATATCGAGCTTGATAGCCATCAAAGCCCAAGAAGCAGGGACTCTCCAAAGATCATACATAAAATCATGTGCTATAAGAATATCTCAGAGATACAACGACCCCCAATAAAAGCACCCTGCTCAGGACAAATAAGCCTAGGAAGAATAGGCTTCATCCTGTTAGCCAAACACTTGGCACAGAGTTTATACAGGATATTGCATAAGCTGATGGGCCTAAAGTGACTCGGTTCAGAAACATTCGGATGCTTCGGACAAGAGTAATAAAGGTTTGCTTCCAGTTATCAAGCATGTGAACTATAGCAAAAAATTCCTGCATTGCAGAGACAACATCTCGCCATATGATATACTAATATCTCCTGACAAATAAAGAGAAAAATTCATCAAGACCTGGAGCTTTATCCTCAATCATAGACTAGAGAACATATCTAATCTCCTTCATAGAAATTGGACTAAGAAGGCACTGGTTTTCATCCGAAGAAACCTGAGCCTCAGGACGGGGAGAGTAGAAGGAGAGAGGGCCACCCAAAGGAATAGCCCATCTAGAAGAAAAGAACGAGATGATCTTATGCCTAATGTCATCAGGATCCTCCAACCAAGCCCCTTTCGAAGATCACAGTGCTCTGATTCGATTTCTGCGCCTACAGACGATAGTGGCCTAGTGAAAAAAATGAGAGTTTCTGTCCCCCTCCTTCAACCACTGCACTCTGGATTTTTGCCTCCTCATAATCTTCTGTTGACTTAGAAGGGCATGATGCATTGACAGATTGCTCTGAAGAGCAGCCAAATCAGAAGCCCCCAAATCCCCTTCCCTCTCTTCCTTCTCCTAAAGATCCTTAATGGAGGTCTCCACCGAATTCAAGGAAGAGAAGATATTACCAACTCCATCCTTAGTCCATCTCCGAAGCTAGCACCTGATAAGGGAAAGCCTGCAGGAAATCTGATACCTCGCATTCCCCCGAATAGGTAACTCCATACCTCTCACCTTTCTAACAATATCAGGCACCAAGGGAAAGCCTGTGGAAAATTCCATACCTCGCATTCCCCCGAACAGGTAACCTCCACACCTCTCTAACAATATCTCATGATACAGGATAAGCCAACCAAATCTTCTCAAGTCTGAAGGAAGCATGACAAGGGACCAAGACAGTCGTGACCACTCCGGAGTAGCAAAAACTCTGTCTATACACTTCCAAACTCTAGTCCCACCAAACCAATTATTGCACCAAGTAAAGCGGGGCTCCACAAATCCCAAATCCACCAGATCATTGTTTGTAAGAATTGGACAAACTCTCTAGAGATAACATCCTCCACAAAAGGTCTTCCCCCTCTCTTATCCTCAGCACCAAGTACACAGTTGAAATCCCTCGCAACGACTGTAGATATACCCTAATCAACCAATATAGACACCTCTTGCCATACTATTCTTCTCTCCCTGTTCACCTCTTTCACTAATTAGAGACCCTCCCTCCATTATATGTTGCGATTATTTAAAGCTTTATATCATGAAAATATTATATTGAAAATTTCATGTTATAATAACTGCTATAATAGTGCTAGAGTAGAAAATAATAGCAGAATAAATCTGATGATAATAACTACATTTTTATCAGATTTTCTTTGTTTAATGCTTTAAAAAAAATATTGATATAAAAATTTAAATTGAAATAAATAACACCTGGGCGGCCCATTATGCGTCCAAATGGCTTCGGCCCTTCTTTGCTTCCCCACTAGCGGTGGCATGAACTTCAAGGAAGGTGCACTTTCTCTTTCATGGACAAACTGGTGAGGCCCGGCCACACTACCATCTAAGCAAAGTTTGCCAAGGGTGCAAAAAGTCAATAGTGGCATGAGTCATCAAGTATATGCACGAGTAACGGTGGCAATCGGACTGGATTAGTTTAGATACTCATTGATTTGGAATAAAAATTCATCAATCCAAACTTAACATATTTATTAAATAGAACAAAAAATTATATATAAACTCGATCTATTTATTAGATAGGTAATTCAATCCCATTATATAATATGCTGTCGTTCTTCCTTCAGTACTGGGCTCGGTGGTGCAAAAAGTCAATAGTGGCATGAGTCATCAAGTATATGCACGAGTAACGGTGGCAATCGGACTGGATTAGATTAGATACTCATTGATTTGGAATAAAAATTCATCAATCCAAACTTAACATATTTATTAAATAAAACAAAAAATTATATATAAAGTCGATATATTTATTAGATAGATAATTCAATCCCATTATGTAATATGTTGCTGTTCTTCCTCCAGTACTGGACTCGGTGGGTATGCCGTAGAGCTCCTCGACCAGTCAACCTGTAAAAAAAGTTCCTAGGTGCCCGGAGAGGAAGAACCAGGAAGAGATATGATCCCGATGAATCTGCAGCAACATAATCTATTTATTAAATAAATTAAATTTGCTTAAATGGATCGAAAATATATTATATAAATTTTGGATATATTAAATAGATCGGGTTATGGTCCAATCTAATTACTTAATAGGTCAAAGATTCAAGTATGAACCTAATCTATTTAATAAATATGTCTAAAATGGATAATTCATTATTAGTCTAAATATATTTATATCAAATCAAATTTAGATAAACAGATTGTTTGCAAATCAGATTGATGGATCGGTTTATAAGTTTCCACCTTTATGCACTGCACTTTTGTTTTTTTTAAAAATTCTCATGCAGTTATTAGCAGTTACAAAATTTCTATAATGCTTAAAATAAATCAAATAATTATATTATTTAGAAAAGATATATGTGAACACTTTAAATCATCAAAATTAGAGAATAACTTTCTGTCTCTCCCTTCTACTTTCTTTTAATTTTTGTTTCTTTTAAACATACTTCTTAATATGGAAAAATTCTGGAACGCATGTGTCATATGCAGAAAATAATTATTCCAAAAAAATCCTGAAAATATCTTGTTTAGTAATTTTATTTTGTATATATTCTAAATTTGTGAGACAACTATAAATCCAACAAAATAGCAGATCCTGTTACCTGTGTTCCAGTTGGCAGACGCAAAAATCTCTTATATGCATGTCTCTTGGTTATCTTGGTTAATGGTTAGGATTAGACTTGTAAACCTGCCAATTTAGAATTTTTTTTGGATAGGAATGGATTATTCATCCAAATATAGTATGAGTACATCAAATAAAGTTAAAAAACAAAATATCCTTAAAATCTCCCAGGACAAAAAAATATGCCAGTTGAATTTAAACCAAGTGGAATCAAATATAAACATGGCTTTCCTAGGCTTGAGTCTGGCTTTGAGTCTAAAATTCCATCTTAATCCAACCTTGAACTTGAAATTCCAAGTTCAAGCTTAACCCAATAAAAAATTTTGAGCTCAACCCAATAAAAGATAAGAAAGGTTGAGACCACTTGGATTGACCGACCCGATCGAGATCAACATGAGGCAGGGAGGAGAGGAAAAAAAAAAAAGGGAAGGGGCATCCATGGAATGGAGAAGAGGAGAAATAATTCGGGTTTAAGATTTTTCTCATGGATCATCATAATCAATTAATTCTTTTTTTCCTTTTCATTGCAGATTGTGAAATAAAAATCTGTGTATAATATGTATTATATAAATTATAATTATAATATTAATAAAATATATGATATAAATAAAAAAATTATTTGATTGAGTTAAAAAATATCAAGTCCAAATGCGATATAATTTTAAATTATGCTCAAAAACTGAGATTGGCCCGTAGAGCGAAAAATCTTATCCCAAACCTAATAATATCTAGTAAGCTAGTTTGGCTCAAATAAAATGCTATCATGGCAGCGACCTCTAGAGAGAGAGAGATTGTAAAAGGCCCTCAAAACAGAGAGGAAAAGGAGAAGTAAATAGCAATATCTTTTGGACATACCTATCGCTGTTCAAGTGAATGAACCACAGATCGTTCAAGATCGTTAAGAACCTCAAATGGTTTGCGTACATAGATAGAGAGAGAGAGAGAGAGAGACATCACGAGGAGCTCACGTCCACCCGGCCTCACCTGGGTAGGAAATTAATCAATCCAGGATCAAAAGGAGAGGCAGAGGCCATCTGGAAGAGCAAAAAATAGTATAACCTGATCTAAGATTAGATACGCTTGGATTAGTCAATGTATCACTTAATCAAAAAAAATAACATTCTTTTTCATAAAAACTGACGAAAAAATGTTCATGAAATAAAATAAAAAGAAAAAAAGAAAAAAAAAAAGGGAGAAACGCATTTTTAGCGAACAATGTTCAGCACGTAACGCTTGACACGCTGATCCAACCACGAACCATTCTTAATATCGTAATGCTCCAAAGTTTGGTGGTCTTCGAGCTCATGCTGTCCAAAGTTGAGAATTTGTCGGTCCTTCGCTGTCCCCTCCACGTCGGACATCGCTTCCTTGATATCGCCGATGCGAACAGAACTCGTGACCTCAATCTCCACCACGGTTGCGGTCCACAACCTCAGATATATGGTGAACTCGCGTGCTTCTGTAGATTGCTCCGCACCGTTTTGCGAACTCTCTATGGCGCCATTAGACTTTGATTTCACAGCATCAGCCATCTACACGAGGAGATTAGATTAATGGCTCGGCTTAGGCAGAACGGAAGAGAAGAGGGGATGCGAACTCGCAGTCGCCGGATCGAGGTGGCAGTTTCCGAGAAGATTTACTGCGGCGAACAGGGGAAAACAGGGCAAAACCGGGATTTTGAGGGAGGAAGGCTGCAGGAGTTGAGGAAGAAGGGAGAGATGGTGGGAAAGGGCTTTCGGTGGTGATCAATCGCAGGAGATGGGAGAATTTTTTTTTTTTTTTTAAAAAAGAAACTTGGATCAACGGCGGATAAAACCGGCCTGTTCGCCAGTTAAAGCAGCCCCCAACGGCCGCCGGCCGTTCCCACCGGCTACCGTTACGTGACCTTATCCCTAAAAGGTAGGACATCGAGCAGGTATCGGCATTTCCCCGTTCCGATCTCCGTATATATCTCTCTCTGAACTATTCAAGCTGAAGTCGGTTATATTTGCCGACTTCAGTCCAAAACGAGACCAACTGAGCCAGGTTTCAGAAAATCAGACGTTTTTGTTGTTTTGGATTAAACCGGGAGAATCCTACTAATCCAAGAAGGGAAAAATGAAAGAAAAAAAAAAAAAAGTTTTGAAACACAAAACCAAATTTTAAAACACAACGACACAGTATTCACAAAAAAAAATATAATGTATATATAAAATAAACTTTGTGGAAGAGAAATAAGTACCAGAAAGGTAAAATCTATAGATTTCTGATGGATAAGCTTGAAGGAATATTTAGTTGCTAGAAAATATATGGAAAACAAAAAAAATAAAATTAATATTAAAAAAAATCTGTACTTAATCATTTTAAAAAGATATTTTTTCTAAAGGAAAATAAAATTTTTACATGCTTTTTTAGTATATGTTTGGTTGCTTGAAATGGTTTTGGAAAACCAAAATTTTGAAACAAATCAAGTTTTCCGGCCATTTCTTGGAAGCGCAGCTACCATGTTTGAGAAAAGTATATGATATCCATCCCGGCAATTTGAAAAAGCAAAAGCAAGAATAAAAAGAAAACCTAAAATAAGTATAAAATAAAAAATAAAAAATTATAATTATAATTATTGATGCTGGACCAAATAGACTGGATGGAGTGGTTCTTCCGCCGGATCGCCGTCGATCGGTACCTGCAAGAAGTCTCTAATCGGAGGTTTTCCGACGGGAGACACTTCGATGCCTAAGTCAGAAACAAAAAGAGAGCCCAGGCAAAAGCAGAATGAAGAATTTCGAGAGCAAGAAAGAAAAAAGAGCCCAAAAAAAAGTCCCCTGAGTATCTCCTCTTACCAGTATTTATAAGCTCCAACGTAACTACTTACAGTTATGGAGGTTGACGGATGTAACCACTTCATAACTGTAAGTAATGGCTGTCGGAAAAGCCGTTACACTCGGGGTTCGTTCAATCTGAAGCCTCGAATCATGTGGGTGGTTGTAACAACCCAAACAGATTAACCGTTTGTTCAAGAAACCCACATGCTCCAGAAACCCTCTTTCTTTTAAGGGCGAATCCGAAATGAACTCTACATTCTCTTTAGTAGTGCTCCTGAAGAGAATATTAGCACTTTGAATTCTTTTGAATATGACAAAAATAAATACTTACAGTCTTCGGGTTATGTTGAGGAGATAAAGCCGAAGACATTTACCTAGGAGGTCAAGTCTTCAGATCAAGATGGATGCACGAAGCCGAAGATAGTAAACAAAACTTGCTTCCCAGAAAGTTAGGTATGATCTTCGGATTGAGATAATAATACGAAGCCGAAGACCCGGAGTTGACACCTTCCGGAATGAACACAGCCATAAACATTAGGCATAGTCTTCGGAGCAAAGTGAGTGTACGAAACCGAAGACTTAGGGTGTGTAATATCCTTTGGGACAGATAAAGCCATAAATAGAGCACGATCCTCGGACCGATTTAATGCTACGAAGCCGAAGACAAAGTAAGAACTTACATCCTGGATCATAGATATAAAACTACAAATATTAGGTATAGTCTTTGGGCCAAGGTAGATGTAAGAAGCCGAAGACCCAGGATCAATAACGAGAAGACAGTAACATGAAGCCGAAGACTCCTTTTGCCATATGATATAACCAATAAAATAAAGAATAAATAATTAATTGGAATAAAATAGGGATATCATAACAGCTATCCCCCACTCCCAAGTTCGAAATGATGAAGGAAGAATGGGAGTACTTAAATTTGTCTTTTAGTGATAACCATCAAGTAATAATAGCACTGTGTTCTGACACGTCTTTTCGTCTTAACTGCCTGGTGGCGCAATAGAACGTGGCAAAGACACATGTCACCCCACCATAGGCAGCCTTAGAAGAAACTCCTCGATTCCGGAAAGGCCTTGGAAAATTTTTGAGAGAGGAATTTTTAACTGATGGGGATCGGACACGTGGCAATCATCCGGAGCATGAATGTTTTGTCAATGTAATCCCATCCAGTAATGAAATTTCTGAAAGGAAAACTATAGCGCGCATGCTTTCTATTTTATATTTTTTTCAAAATAACATGCAGCGGAAGCATGATAAAGAAGATTAACATTTAATCTAAGCATGCTTTTAAAACTTTTCTATGCTATTTAGCCCAAGATCTTGTATGAATGAGTAATATAAACTATGAAATCATGAACTTATGCTATGAACATTTCAAAGCAACATATCTCTATATATAAAACTATACCTCGTATGAAGTGGAGACGCTCTCCGCTGCGGAAGATCCAGAAGGAGGTAGAAGAACTCTGCTTAGCCGCACACGTATCCGGCCTCTACAGGTGGTTCACACCAGGGCTCTTTCAAAATCTACTTCCACTCCAAGTGCTAGCTTGTTGTGGAACGATTTGATCGGGACTCCTTTTCTTCTTTCGATGCCGGACTCTCCGAATGAATGAAGAAACTCAAGAGATGAGTTGTTGAAACCCTTTCTAAACACTCAATCCCTAGACCTAGATCACTAGGTACAAATATGCACACTCTTTTCCAAAGTCCTCACACCCATACAAAACCTAGAACCTTTCTTAGTTTCTTCCCTTTCTTCCCTTTTGATTTTTCCAGCATTTCTTTGATGAATTATTTGTTATTTTCGTCCTCCCATTTCAGCCCATTATATAGGTGGAGAGGGAGAGGGAGAGTGGGGAGTTATGGATGATTATGGAGGTGTTATGAGTGGTTATGGGGAGTTATGGTCATGGAAAGTTGCATAACTCCCCAAAACTGAATTTAAACCTATTTAAATTCAGATTAATGTCTCAATTAATTTCAGTTCATAACTGAAATTAATTGGGTCAAGTGTGCATACATTGGGTTCAACCCAATTGGACCCAAACCTATTTTGAACCAAATCCCATTTGATTCGTTCCAGATTTTTATAGCTCAATCAAATTGGGCTATCAAGTAATCACATTACTTAATTCACCTCCATGCATCACCAACTATTAGTGAAAAATTTTATGTCACAACTTTTGTGACATCAAGTGTCTACACTTGCGAAATCAACAAGTGTCTACACTTGCGAAATCAACAAGTGTCGACACCTATACAAGTGTCGACACTTTCAAGAATATCAAGTATCGACACTAGGATAAAGAAAAAATAGTTTTTCTTTGTGAGTCCACGAACGATTCCCAATCGTTCTCCGATCACTAGATCAAGTAGAAACCCCTATGGTGTGTGACCCCATAGGTTCGAACACTAAGCCGGTAGCACTGGAACATTTCCAATACCAGTCAAAGTCGCCATCTAGCAATGACACCCGACATCCGAATAGGTCGAAGTTGCAGAGCAACAATCAAGAACTAGGAGATACGGAAATCCTGTAATTAGTCCCTTTGACCTCAATGCTCAGGAAGACTTAGGGGTAAACTGCCCAACCCATAAAGTCCATCAACAATGTGTCTCAACCTCACAAGTCCTGTAACACTTTACAGAGACTACCCTGGCCAAGGTTTTGCTAAATTGAAACACAGTAAGATATCTGCTCCAAACACTTTGGAGGGATCAATCCCATCTTGATCCGATCATCGCTACATGAGTACTTAACTGTACCCAGAAACCTTCCATCCCTGGATTAGAAATCCAGATAGTCCAGCATCAAAATACAGTGAGTTGCTCGCAAGCTACCATGACGATCTCATGTTTGAGGGATAACTACGTCCATATCAAAACTCTGGACAGAAAAAGTACAGATGGGTCACGTTCGATGAAATATCAAATACAACATCTGCATGCCATACCAGTGTCTTCACACTCCTTGGTTAAGAGAACAACCAACGACTATGGCACACAACGACCTATACTTGATATACTATCATCCTGAAGTAAGTGTATCATTTGGTCGCGAACAATTTTAGGACTATATGATATATCCTCTCTATATCACATACAAATAGTCCTAAGGACTTCATCACTCAAGAACTCATTACAAAAAGATGAAATAGTGATGAACTGCCAGAATAAGCATTTTATTCAATAATATAATTCATATACAATTATATCAAATGTACAACTGTCTACAGTAGAAATTAGCTTTGGGACACATTTCCCAACAATTTCACACGGATCGCCCTGACTTGTCTCATTAATGATCTTTCTAAAAGACCATACCCACGATCGAAACCGTCGATACGGTGCACGATCGTGCAAATCTTTGAACCACCTCGAAGACCCATCTTCTTCACCTATAAAAAAGGGATGGAGTTTGAGAGAAAATTTTTTTCTCGCGCCTGTGCCCTTGGAATCCCTGTTTCCCTTGCAGTCCGTCGTCTTCACCCGCAGTTCGCCATTTTTGTTTTTCCACAGGTTAGAGGTCCTTCCCCCTTCCTTCTTCCTTTATTTCCTCATTCCTTCCAATGTCATGGTCTTCTAGGAGTCCTTCCTCCAACCCTAGCAGCAGTTCACCGGTAGGTGAAGCGGGTAGAGTATTACCCAAAAGAGAGACCGCTAGGATCCTGCTGGGAGGTGGGATTAGTAGGAACCCTCAGGATGAAACCAGTAGGAGAAGGAGTTATGGTAGGAAGCGGAGCTCGGAACGATCACCGGACTCCATCGAAAGCTCCTACACCCTTGCAAAAATAGAAGATACTAAACAGTGTTACCACATTCCACGTACCTTCCACATGATTCTTCCGAAATCCGAAGAAAGGGTAGATAAGCCTCCCATGCGATCTATAGCTATATACGAAGACCATTTCAAAGCGGGTCTTCGGCTTCCCCTTCATCCCTTTTTTACGAAGATTTTTAACTTGTACCAGATAGTCCTAGCTCAACTGACCCCCAATAGCTTTAGGAATATCTGCGGGTTCCTAGTGCTTTGCAAACTTAGGAGCATAGAGTCGAAGACATCCCTATTTACTTCCTTATTTATGTTAAAAAGGGAATTTCACGGCAAAGGGTGGTGGGTCATAGGTCCTCGGCCATGCCGAAGACTACTAAAAGGAACTCCCAGTGCGATATACGAGTGGAAGCCTTGCTTTTTTTTCGTGTATTATACCCACTGGGGTTTCAATACTGAGTGGTCGGCTCCGCGTTTGGATGCAAACACCGGTAAGAGGATATTGAAAGCCGATGTCAAAGATTTTGAGACTTTGTCGGAACCGGAGATCCCTTCCCTTAAGGAGCTGTTGAGGGAAGAAAATCTTCACCGCGCTTATATCAGCGAAGTCCCGATGTTAGGTATAGAATAAGTGGTCTTTGGATTCTTCTTGCTTTCCTTCTCTATATGTACATGCATAACAATCTTCTTGTTTCCAATTGCAGGTAAGAAAATGAAGCCTCAACTTGAAAAGGTTCGGCAAGCCTCTAGAAAAAGGGCGGTGGCCGCTCCTGCAACAACTGAAGTCCGGAAGAAGAGAAGGGCCGAGGAGGGTTCTAGTGCACCTCCGATGAGGCCCGTATTAGATGAAGACATTCCCTTCGCTTCTCCGGTTCCACCCGATTCCGCTAGAAGCTCACCCCCGAGGGTGTCCCCTCCAAGGAGCCCTCAACATATGCCATCCATGGGTAAACGAGATACAAGTTTTAATAAAGAATCTGTGATTGTCCCTCCGAAAGATAGAAGTCAGGAAAGGTCAAAGTACCGATCCGAAGAGGGTCCTAGATGGAACGCCACTTCGGAGGGAGGGTGCAGCGTAGATTTTACCACCTTCTCGGATCGAGAGGGCTTGAAGAATCCTGAGCTGGCAAGAGAGTTGCTGAAGCGCACTCTCCTTCCGAAGGACTGGGACAACGTTAAGTCCCGGTGCATCGAAGAAATTTCGGACTCGGTGTTCTCATCCGCTTTGAATGTAAATATCTGTTTTCTGTGTTGAACTTTAGGTTTATAATTATTAAATTTTCCACTTGCCATTGCAGATGATGCACGATATTACTCATATGGAGGAAAGCATCTTCGACTTCAGAATAACCTACAGGAAGATGAAAGAAGAGACAAAAGTGGCCAAAGCTGAGAAGGCCATAGTTGAAGAGCAAAGACAAGCTATGGAGGAAAAGCTCGCTCAAAGTGATGCTTCGGTTCAAAATTTGAAAGTCGAAGTGGACAAAATCCGATCAGAACGTGCTGCACAAGAGGCGAGATCTAAGAAGAGGAAGGCCAAGATCCGGTCTTTGGAGGCCTCACTTAAAGAAGCTAAAGAGCGTTCCGAAGAAGTTTCCAAAAGAAAGGAAGAGGCCCTCGAAGAAAACCGATCTTTAAAAAATCAACTGGAGAAGGCAATAGAAAGTAATAAAGCACTCCGGCCTTCGAAGCTGAAATGGTTGAAGCTGGGACTCATAGCTATCGGGGGGGCTTCAACGATGGAGTAGAGAAGGTGCAAAAACTTTATCCAGAATTGGACATTTCAAGCATCCAATTGTTTGATCTTGAGAGTCCAACTGTGCCTGAACTCCAAACGGACCCTGAAGCACCAACAATGACTGAAGAAGTGGCGGGTCCGATTGATCTAACCGATAAGGCTCTCATTGAAAATTTGTAACTTTTTCTTTTCTTCTTTTGGGATGTAAGAAAATCATTGTTAATGAAAGAACTCTTTTTGGAATTTCCAATTGCGTGTGATAGAATAGAAATTTCTTAAGTGTGAAATCTTCAAATGAGTAAGAATTCTAAGGCGCGTAATACCGAATCTTCGGACCATGCAAGAAATCATATCTTTGGACTTAGGATAAATGAAATCCAAATGTAAAGGTCAAGTCTTCGGACTTGAATTTACGCTAAGTCTTCAGACCTAGGATAAAAGAAATCCAAATATAAGAATTCCAGATAATAATCAAGTCTTTTGGACTTGAATTTACGCTAAGTCTTCAGACTTAGGATCAAAGAAATCTAGATATAAGAATTCCAGTCAATAATCAAGTTTCTTGGACTTGAATTTATGCTAAGTCTTCGGACCTAGGATAAAAGAAATCCAGATATAAAAATTTCAGATAATAATCAAGTCTCTTGGACTTGAATTTATGCTAAGTCTTCGGACTTAGGATAAAAGAAATCCAAATATAAGAATTCCAGATAATAATCAAGTCTCTTGGACTTGAATTTATGCTAAGTCTTCGGACTTAGGATAAAAGAAATCCAGATATAAGAATTCCAGATAATAATCAAGTTTCTTGGACTTGAATTTATGCTAAGTCTTCGGACTTAGGATAAAAGAAATCCGGATATAAGAATCCCAGATAATAACCAAGTCTCTTGGACTTAGGATAAAAGAAATCCTTGAAACATTTGAGAATTAAGATAGGCTGATCGGGCCTACCTCGGCATTTCGTGAGGTAGATCCGAAGATCATCCTCGTACCTTTTTGTATTGAGATTAAGACATGCTGATCATGCCCACCTCGGCACTTCATGAAGTAGATCCGGAGATCATCTTCATGCCTTTAGAATTAAGATGGACTGTTTTGAGCCCAACTCGGTACTTTGTGAGGTAGATCCGGAGATCATCTTTATGCCTTTAAGATTAAGATGGACTATTTTGAGCCCAACTCGGCACTTTATGAGGTAGATCCGGAGATCATCCTCAAGCCTTTAGGATTAAGATGGACTATTTTGAGCCCAACTCGGCATTTTGTGAGGTAGATCCAGAGATCATTCTCATGCCTTTAAGAGAAATAAGATAGGCTATGTTTGCTTACCTCGGCAGTTCATATAGTAGTGCCTTCAAAAAATAGGACGAAGAGAAATAGATCGAATCTATATTAATGACCTTGAATGAAATTTTTATTGATAATATTTTCGAAGATTTTGTACATTCCATGGTCGAGGTAATAAAATCCCTTCCAAAGTTTGTAGCTGATAAGTTCCAGGTCGAACGATCCCTTTGACCCTATATGGCCCTTCCCATGTAAGGAAAAATTTGCCTTGTTCTGTTGGCTTTGACACTTCGGACTTTCGTAGAATTAGATCTCCAGGAAGAAAGACCCATTCTTTCACACGAGCATTATAGTATCCTGCAACTTTTTGCTGGTACATAGCCATCTTCAATTGTGCCTGGAGCCGTGTGCCTTGTAATAAGTCCAGGTCAACTCTTCGGCGTTCAGAGTTTTTAGGTTCATCATAGTGATCAATCCGAAGAGAGTGCAAGGAGACTTCTACAGGAAGGACTGTTTCAGTGCCATAAGAAAGATGGAATGAAGATTTCCCGGTGGCCGTTCTAGGAGTTGTTCGATATGCCCAAAGAACCGAATTCAACTCATCAGCCCAGGATCCCTTAGCATCATTTAACATGGTTTTTAAACCATGAAGAATAATCCTGTTGGTCACTTCGGCCTCTCCGTTACACTGAAGATGCCCTACCAAAGTAAGTTTGTGCAGAATATGATATTGGGTGCAGAAGTTTTTGAACTTCGGATTATCAAACTGTCTCCCATTGTCAGTTATAATAGAATAGGAAATTCCGAAATGGAAGATGAAATTTCTTACAAAATTTTTGACCTTGGTCTCAGTGATCTATGCTAACGCTTCAGCTTCGACCCACTTAGTGAAATAGTCAATGGCCACAATGAGGAATTTTCGTTATCTGGAAGCTGAAGGAATTTGACCAAGAATGTCCATTCCCCATTGGGCAAAAGGCCAGGGAGCTGTCAACGGAGTTAACTGATTGGCATGTCATCTTTGCACATTGGCATATCTCTGACAATGATCACATTTTTGAATAAATTCTGCAGAGTCTTTTTGGATGGTTGGCCAATAGTAACCTTGACGGATTATTTTATATGCCAAAGATCTGCCCCCAAATGGTCTCCACATATCCCTTCATGCACTTCCCTGAGCGTATAATCCGCATTGGATGGGCTTAGGCATTTCAGCAAAAGTTGTGTGAAAGACCTCTTGTACAATGTTCCGTCCAAGATAACATATTGAGAGGCCGTCCACCAAAGTCGTTTAGCCTGCAACTTGTCTTCGGGTAAGGTACCCTCTTTCAAGAACCTAAGGATCGGATCCATCCATGAAGGTTCATGTTCAACTTGACAGATTTCAGCTGGGGATTCCAATATGTTGGGGTCTTCAAGATATTCCACATACGTCCTTCCAAGAGAATCCGACGAGGTGGTTGCAAATCTTGAAAGAGCATCTGCCCGAGAGTTCTCTGTTCTCGGTACATGAACAATTTCAAAGTGTTCCAACCCAGATGCCAGGCTTCGGACCTTTTCTAGGTACTGGATCATATTTGGATTTCGAGCTTCAAAATCACCTTTAACTTGATTTACCACAAGTTGTGAATCAGAAAAGACTTTGACCCTTTTGATCTTCAACTTCTGGGAGATTCTAAGACCAGCAATGAGTGCTTCATATTCTACCTGATTATTGGATGCTTGAAAAGAAAATCGAAGAGCATATTCAATAACCTGCCCACTGGGTCCAGCAAGAATTAAACCTGCACCACAGCCATTGGCGTTAGAAGCACCATCAACATGTAACATCCAAATAAATTCTGAATCATCTTTGGCTTTTTCCTCTTCAGCCCTTAATTGATTCTCTTCAGATCCCCATGTGCATTCAGCTATAAAATCAGCTAAAACTTGTACTTTCATTGACGATATGGGCTGGTAGTCAATATCAAATTCTCCTAATTTAACAATCCACTTAGCAACTCTCCCTGAAATGTCAGGACAATAAAGTATAGCCTTTAAGGGTTGATCTGTTAGAACCACGATAGAATGGGTTTGAAAATAAGGCCGAAGTCGCTTCGCCGCAACCACTAAAGAGAAGATGATCTTTTGCACTCTAGGATATTGGACTTCAGCTTCATGCAATACCTTGCTAATGTAATAGATCGATTTCTATGAATGATTGGCATTTCTTCGTACCAGAACCAAACTGATCGCTTCATCTGTGGCTGACAAATACAGATAAAGTGTTTCTCCTTCATAAGGCTTAGAGAGCAATGGTGGGTTTTCCAAATAATCCTTCAACTTGTTGAAGGCAATTCGGCAGTCTTCTGTCCATTCAAAATTTTGGGTCTGACGAAGAATCTTGAAGAAAGGTAAACACCTTTCTGCAGAGTGGGAAATGAAATGGCTCAAAGAGGCTATTCTCCCTGTTAGCTTTTGCACTTCTTTCTTGTTAGTAGGATGCCTCATAGTCCGAAGGGCCTATATTTTTTCTGGATTAGCCTCTATTCCCCGCTTGGTAACCAAGTATCCCAGGAATTTTCCAGAGGTCATGCCGAAGATGCATTTGGTTGGGTTCAACCTCATCTGATGCTGCCTAAGAGCATCAAAAGATTCCTTTAGATCCGTGACGTGATCAGACTTATGCAGACTCTTCACAATCATATCATCAACATAAGCTTTCATATTTCTTCCAATCTAGTTCTTGAAGACTTTGTTGATGAGCCTTTGAAAAGTTGCCCCAGCATTCTTTAATCCAAACGGCATCATCTTGTAGTAGTAGAGCCCTTTCTCCGTAATAAAAGCAGACTTCTCTTCATCTTCAGGATCCATTCGTATTTGATTATAGCCTGAAAAGGCATCCATGAAACTCAGCATTTGATGACCAGCCATGGCGTCAACCAGTTGATCGATCTTCGGCAAAGAAAAACTATCCTTTGGGCATGCTTTGTTGAGGTCCGTATAATCTATACAAATCCTCTACTTGCTATTTGATTTCTTCACCATGACTACATTTGCTAGCCACTTCAGATACTGGACCTCTCTTTTGAATTTCACTTCGCGGAGTTTATTGACTTCTTCATCAATTACCTTTTGCCTTTCTAGAGCAAAATTTTTCTTCTTCTGCCGTACTGGCTTATAATTGGGGGATACTTCCAAGCGATGGGTAATCACCTCAGATGGAATTCCAGGCATGTCTGAAGCTGTCCAGGCAAAAATATCAACATTATCACGAAGAAAGGAAATCAATCTTACCTTTGACTCCTTATCGAGCAGGCTGCCAATTTGCAGAAGCTTGGTTGGCTCATCTTCGGATAATGGTATGCAAAGTGTCTTCTCCATGGGTTCTCCAGAATCTTCGGGCCCATCTCTCAGATATAACTGGTCAAGTGCCAAAGATTTGGATGTTTGTTTATTCTGAATCATGAGGCACTGATGAGCGATCCTTTGATCTCCCCTCACTTCTCCTATACCTGTCCTGGAGGAAACCAAACCAACAGATGGTATGTTGAGACTATGGCCCTGAATTTATTCAATGCCGGACATCCCAAGATTGCATTATAAGCTAAAGATGTTCGGGCCACAATAAAATTGATTGGGAGGGTCCTTTGAAATGGTTCGGACCCAAAGGTCATGGGCAAGACCATTTCGCCCTCAACTCCAACCTGATTTCTACCAAAACCCGTTATTGGAATGAGGGATCTTCGTAATTCATGTCCAGGCAATCTCATCCGAAGAAAAGTATCATACAGCAACACATCAACTGAGCTTCCATTATCAATCAATATTCTTTTTACATCGAATTTGGCAATTACTGGCGAGACCACTACAGAGTCATCGTGCGGAAGCTGTACATCTTGAATATCCTCATCAGTAAAGGTGATAGAGTTTTTTCCTTTAAGTCTCTTCGGTACATTCTCTTCAGCTTCTTCGTCCCATGCCGAAGATCGATGAAGCATCCCAACATCTCCACTGGTTGGCTTCTGGTGAGGCAAATCGACTTCTTTGGATATTCTTGAAAGGGCAGTTGCTTCGGCTTGAGACTCTAGGCGGTTAACATATTTTCCCAGATATCCCCTTTTTATCAGATCTTCGATGGCATCTCGAAGCTGGAAACATTCTTCAGTATTATGGCCATGGTCTCGATGGTAGCGACAGTATTTGCTTTTGTCCCTTGCTTTTGCCGGTGTCTTCAGGAGACGTGGCCTTTGAAAATATTTCTCTTTCTCTATTTCCAGTAAAATATTTTTCCTAGGTAAGTTGAGAGGTGTATAGGCGTCGAACCGGTTGTTCTGTTGTCGAGGCCTGGGGCTGCGCCTAGAAGCTGAAGCGTTGTTGAAGGATGCTGGCGCATTCGATTCTCTGGCACCTTTCTTTTTGAGAGGAAGTCTCCCCTCCGCTAGTCTTCGGCTTGCGCCTTGCTCCTCAGCGGCATCATACTTCTGAGCTCTTGCCAGTAGTTTGGCGTAGCTCGTAGGGAATCTTTTGTCCAAAGAGAAAGTGAACCAAGATGATTTTAAGCCTTTCTTTAAGGCAGACATGGTCACATGCTCATTCAAGTTCGGGATTTCCAAAGTAGCCGAATTGAAATGGTGGACAAAACCTTTCAAACTTTCTCCTTCTTGTTACTGGAGAAGAAATAAACTGTCAGTGTTTCGCAGCATCTTCTGGCATGTCCTGAAGTGCGAAACAAATTGCCGCTCTAACTCAGCAAAGGAACGGATTGAGTTCGGAGGCAGGCTTGAATACCACATTCGAGCGGATTTCTTCAAGGTAGTAGGAAAAGCAAGGCAATAAAGAGCATCGGTTGCTCCCTGCACCATCATATGTGCCTTGTAACTTCCCAGATGGTCAAGGGGGTCCAAAATCCCATCATAGGCCTCCAACCGCGGGATCTTGAAGTGCCTAGGGATAATTTCATCCATGATGTCATCAGAAAAAGGGGTTGAGAGTTGAAGGTCACAACCTCATCATTTCTTCTCAATTCTGAAATTCTTGCTATATGTGCTTGCATAGCCTTGAATTTCTCATGCACTTCATGATTGATCTCCCTCTGCCTTGAATTTTCTGGCACATGACTTCTAGAAGAAATAGAGGGAGACCACCGGACCCTCTTCAGCATAACCTTCTGCTTGTCGATCTGGCGGAGAGGTGTAGCGGCCACGAGATGATCGGATCTGTGAGAAGCTGGGGGTGATCTCTCGGTGTTGATCTCGCTCCCTCTCAGGTGGACAATCAGATTATGGAACAGGGGGAGGGCATTGTTTCTGAGCTGCGGCTTCATGCAAGTGCTGCACCAGCGTTGTCAAGGTTTCTACCTTATTCACCAAACTCTCAAACTGTTGCTTCTCCACCAAGATCATGGGAGGCGGTGATCCCTGAACCACCGGACGAGAATTGACCGGAGGTCCATTTGACGGAGGAGCCTGCTGCTCCTGGCTCGTGGAGACATTCTTACCTTTTTCTTTCACCATTCTTGCCCAGCAGAAATCTCCTTCAAAATAGAAGAATCAAATCGATTTTCCCTACCCGGTGCACCAATCTGTTGATGCTTGACCAAATAGACTGGATGGAGTGGTTCTTCCGCCGGATCACCATCGACCAGTACCTGCAAGAAGTCCCTGACCGGAGGTTTTTCGGCGGGGGACACTCCAATGCCTAAGTTAGAAAAAAAAGAGAGCCCAGGCAACTGGAGAATTTCGAGAGCAAGAAAGAAAAAAGAGCCAAAAAAAAAGTCCCCGAGTATCCCCTCTTACCAGTATTTATAGGCTCCAACGTAACTACTTACAGTTATTGAGGTTGACGGATGTAACCACTTCATAACTGTAAGTAATGGCTGACGGAAAAGCCGTTACACTCGGGGTTCGTTCAATCTGAAGCCTCGGACCATGTGGGTGGTTGTAACAACCCAAACAGATTAACCGTTTGTCCAAGAAACTTACCGCTCCAGAAACCCTCTTTCTTTTAAGGGCGAATCCGAAGTGAACTCTACATTTTCTTTAGTAGCGCTTCTGAAGAGAATGTTAGTACTTTGGATTCTTTTGAATATGACAAAAATAAATATTTACAGTCTTCGGATTATGTTGAGAAGATAAAGCTGAAGATATTTGCCTAGGAGGTGAAGTCTTCGGATCAAGATGGATGCACGAAGCCGAAGATAGTAAACAAAACTTGCTTCCCAGAAAGTTAGGTATGATCTTCGGATTGAGATAATAATACGAAGCCGAAAACCCGGAGTTGACACCTTCCGGAATGAACACAGCTATAAACATTAGGCATGTCTTCGGAGTAAAGTGAGTGTACGAAGCCGAAGACAGTAAAGTGAGTGTACGAAGCCAATGACCCAGGATCAATAACGAGAAGACAGTAACATGAAGCCGAAGACTCTTTTTGCCATCTGATATAACCAATAAAATAAAGAATACATAATTAATTGGAATAAAATAGGGTATCATAACAATAATAAAATATTTGATCGAAAATTATAAGATCATGATTGTTATATTTTCTTTAAGACTTTGCAAGTTGATGACAATGATACTCATTGGGAATAAATTATCTTTTTTTAAAAAAATAAACTCACAGACAAACGAATAAAGAGAATCTTAAAGCCGTTGAAATTTTTTTTTTATGACTCACAAGAGATGATGCTGTTGAGAGAAGAACGGTGCAAATAGGATTAAGAGGAGAGAGGAATATTCAGTTAATATATGCATGTTTTCTATCTTGTAGGTATAATATTGAAATTCAAATTACACATGGAACCTTCCGAGATAAAAAAACGTTGATAAAAAGTTTCAAAATAGAGAAATAACAACAAACCAATTATCACTTATTTTTTATTAATAAAATTAGTCCTAAACTTTCATGTCTAATACGTTTGGATCTCCGAGAGACTTGCTCATTTAATCACAATTTTATCAACTATTTTTAAAATTTTTGAAAATCATAAAAAATCTTGAGATATTTAATATCTCTATTTAACTTTATTTAACACATCAATCTCCGATATCTAAAACATTTAACTGTCTAACAAACACATGGTTCGCAATTATTTGGTTGACCCACAATAAAATCCGTTTTATGCGGACAAAACTTTTCGCACCGCTCTTCAAGCTCCGCTACCGTTGCGGTCCATGACCTCGGATATGCGGTGAACTCGTGTGCTTCTGTAGCTTGCTTCGCACAGCTTCTCGAACTCTCAATGGCGCCATTATTAGTCTTTGATTTCAAAGCATCAGCCATCCACACGAGGAGATTAATGGCTCGGCCTAGGCAGATGGAAGAGGAGAAGGGAAGGGAACTCGCAGGCGCCGGATCGAGGTGGCAGTTTCCGAGGAGTTCTACTGCGGCGAACAGGGGAAAACAGGGCAAAAACAGGATTTTGAGGGAGGAAGGCTGCCGGAGTTGAGGAAGAAGGGAGAGATGGTAGGAAAGGGCTTTCGGTGTGATCAATCGCAGAAGATAGGAGAAATTTCAAAAAAAAAGAAGAAGAAAACTTGGATCAACGACGGATAAAACCGGCTGTTCGCCGGTTACAGCAGCCCTAAACGGCCGCCGGCCGTTCCCACCGGCCCAATTGCGCCGCTTTTCACTAAATCAGACATTGTTCACAGGCAAGCCGAAAGGGCAAGCATACCTTATCAAAGAAAAACAAAAAAAAGGGTAAGGATACGTATTTTAACAATCTAGTTTTGTTGTTTTGGAGTAAACTGTGAGAATCCTACCCATTCGAGAAGAGCAAAATAAAAAAAAATTAAAAAAAGTTTTTGAAACACAAAACCAACTTTAATATATATATATATATATAATAAACTTTGTGGGAGAGATAAGTACTAGAAAGGTAAAATCTATAGATTTTTGATGGATAAGCTTGAACGTATATTTAGTTTGCTAGAAAATATATAGAAAAGAGAAAAATAAAATTAATATTAAAAAATCTTTAATATACTAATCATTTTAAAAAGATAATTATTTTTAAGGAAAGTAACTTCTTTACACTATTTTTTAAGTATATGTTTGGTTGTATGAAAAGGCTTTGGAAAACCAAAGTTTTGAAACAAATCTAGTTTTCTTTTGTTCTTAGAAGTGCAACATTGTTTTCTATGATATGATATATCTTACCATGTCCGAGAAAAATATGTTACCATGCTTGAGAAAAATACATGATATGTAAGTAAGAATAAAAAGAAAACCTAAAATAAGTATAAAGTTAAAAATAAGGAATTAGAATTATAATAAAATATTGGATCGAAAACTATAAGGTCATCGCCGTCGTACCTTCTTTTATCATTCTAAAATTTTTGCAAGTTGATGGTGATGATACTAGCAGAATACCATCAAAAACAAGTTGCTTTTTCTTCTTAAAATAATCTCATAAATAAATAAATAAATAGAATCCAATCTCTTGACGTAGAAGTCATTGAAAGATTTTTTTTAATATTTTTTTTAATGATGCGATGCCACTGGGAGAAAAATGGTACAAATAAGGCTCAAGAGATTGAGGCCGTTGATAGATTTTTTTTTTTGTATTTTTTTTTATGATGCGATGCCATTGGGGGAAAAATGATACAAATAAGGCTCAATTTTTGAAAAGGAAAGAGGAATATTCAGTTTTGATGAATATATACATGGCTTTTTACTGAAATCTAGTCCTAAAATTCCATGCCTAATGTATCTGGATCTCTACAACTTGCTTATCTAATCACAATTCTCTCGACTATTTTTAAAAATTTTAAAAATAATACGAAATCTTGAGGTATTTTGTATCGTTATTAAAATTTATTTATTACATCAATCTCTGATATCTAAAACATGGATCATCATTGTCGTACCATGTCTAAGAAAAATATTCTAGTATTCTTGAAAAAAATATGTGGCATTTAATCCTGGCAATTTGGAAAATCAAGAATAAAAAGAAAACCTAAAATAAGCATAAGATTAAAAATAAGAAATTAGAACTATAACAAAATATTGGATCGAAAACTATAAGATCATCGTTATCGTACTTTCTTTGATTGCTTTAAGACTTTGTGTTGCCAATCTCACCGCCGCGCCCGTGGCCTTGGAACCGCCGATCCAACTAGACCGTCTTGCCCTTGGGGCCTCCTGGCTGGATCGAACCTGCAAGGCAAGGTCAGAAAATCCTGGCCGGGAATTCCGGCGAGGGAGCTCCGACGGTCAAGTTAGTAGACGGCGAGAGGGAACAGATTCTCTAGGACGGACCCCCGAAGGAGTCCCAGACTCAGAGAACGTGCTAGCAAGAAAGGTTCCAGAGAGACCAGAAACCCGGCTGGGCTCCTTTGTCGAGTTCACGCCAAGCGACCCCCTCTTGGGACCTTGGATCTCGCTCTTGAAGCGGAGTTTCCAGCCTTTGTTTCTTGCTTGCTTCACTTACCTTGTCGTCTATTCTCTCCTTCCTTTTATCTCCTCCCGTCGCCCCCTCGTTCTCCGCTCCTGGGAGGTTCCCTTATTGCTTTCATCTCCTTCCCTCCGCCCCTTTCTCTTTTCCCTTCTGGTTCAGAGAGCCGGGCGGCTTTCTGGCCTCGTTTGCCGAGCCCAGCGGGGAAAGAGTAAGGGAGGGGGGCGCTGGTCAGACTGCCGACCAGACCTCGGGCCGAGCATGAGCGCTCTCCTTCCCAGGCGCCGGCGCTGTCCGTTATCGGGTCCTGTTTTGTCAAGGCCTCGTCTCTCGACTGCGGAACATGTCGGGCCGACGTAAGTGATGTTTCGCGTGCCGTCGCCGTCCATACGGGGCGCCTTTCTCGGGGTGCGGCGTGCACGGCTCGAGGGGCAACCTCGGAGCCCGCGCCTCCGTTCTTCGGGACTTTCTCTGTACGAGCTGGCCTACGTCGGCCGAGGTGGACCCCTCCCGGGTGGACACCTGGCGGAAGTAGCAGAAGGACGCTCGGCTTCGGCCGAGGTGGTCCCGTCTCCGGGCGCCACCTGGCGAAGGAGCGAAGGGGCCTAGCTCGACCCCGGCCGAGGTGGGACCGTCTCAGGGTGCCACCTGGCGAGGGAGCAGGGGAGCCGCCGACCTCGGCCGAGGTGGACCCCTCCTGGGTGGACACCTGGCGGAGCGGCAGAAGGACGCTCGGCTTCGGTCGAGGTGGTCCCGTCTCCGGGCGCCACCTGACGAAGGAGCGAAGGGGCCTGGCTCGACCTCGGCCGAGGTGGGACCGTCTAAGGGTGCCACCTGGCGAGGGAGCAGGGGAGCCACTGACTTCGATCGAGGTGGACCCCTCCTGGGTGGACACCTGGCAGAGCGGCAAAAGGACGCTCGGCTTCGGCCGAGGTGGTCCCGTCTCCGGGCGCCACCTGGCGAAGGAGCGAAGGGGCCTGGCTCGACCTCGGCCGAGGTGGGACCGTCTCAGGGTGCCACCTGGCAAGGGAGCAGGGGAGCCACTGACTTCGGCCGAGATGGACCCCTCCTGGACGGACACCTGGCGGAGCGGCAGAAGGACGCTCGGCTTCGGCCGAGGTGGTCCCGTCTCCGAGCGCCACCTGGCGAAGGAGCGAAGGGGCCTGGCTCGACCTCGGTCGAGGTGGGACCGTCTCAGGGTGCCACCTGGCGAGGGAGCACGGGAGCCACTGACTTCGGCCGAGGTGGACCCCTCCTGGGCGGACACCTGGCGGAGCGGCAGGAGGGCCCGGGCCGAGCTCGACTTCGGCCGGGGTGGTAACGTCTCAGGGTGCCACCCGGCGAAGCGGCCGGATGGCCCGGGCCGAGCTCGACTTCGGACATGGGGGAGCCGCAACTGACTTAGCCGAAAAAACTCCACGTGGCTCGAATCACGCCCGACGAAATCTGAGACCCGCCACATCATCGTTACGGCCGTAACACTTTGCAAGTTGATAGCGATGATACTAGTAGAATATCATCAGAAACAAGTTACATTTCCTTCTTAAAATAATCCAATAAACAAACAAATAAATAAAATCCTATACCTTAATATAGAAGCCGTTGAAAGATTTTTTTTTCCTTTTTTTTATGACTCACAAGAGGCGATGCTATTGAGAGAAGTGTTGGAAAAATTTAAAATTATCTCCATAACTAATTAATTATTTGACCGTTTTATTTTTAATATTTGACTATTTTTACTTTTAATGATTTGACCATTAGAGTTTTTAATGATTTAACCGTTGGAGTTTTAATTTGACCGTTATACTTATAATTATTAGATTTTTAATTTTCTGACCGTAGGACTTCTAATTAGACTTTAATAGACCGATAAAAATCTAAATGGTTAGAATTTGGATGGCTGTAAAAAGATCATCTTAGAAGCCTAAGAAGATAAGTTTTGGTTTTCATGTTTTATACTCTCTTTTATTTTCTCTAAGTTTTTCTTCTTTCAAAGTCATTTTATTGGGTGCTGAAAGAGCCTATATCAACCTCTTCCATGATCGTGCTCCCAGGGGAAGGAATCCTGGTCGTATTTTGGGATAGTGTTTTCAATAATTCCTGCACGAAGGATAAAAATATATCTTAGGACAGTGTCTTACACGCTTCCGGATATAAATTAGATTCTTTGATTTCTGTAAGTATTTTATCATTTTCATATAATTAAATCTTTTAGTAATTTTCTTTAATCATATCTATGATTTTTTAAAGTCTTGTTCTAACAATCTAAGACATATTTCATGCAAAAATAAACAACAGTGCTAAATTTATTGGTAACATCACAAAGAGATAAACATGAAATTGGATTTAGGCTACTAAAATTCAAAGTTTATAAATTACACCATATCTAAATGCATAACCAGTTTTTATCAAAATGTCTGTTCATTAGCTTCTCACAAAACATAATTTGAAAAATCAAAGAACAGAAATCACAAAGCCTGAAAATTAGGTCAAATCTTTACTGTTGCTTGTTTAAATTGATTCATATAGAGCCAGGTTTATGTAACTCCATGGTTATCTTTTAATTTTGCATAGAAGTTTTAATGATATCATCTGCATCTCTCTTGAACAATTAGTCCAATTTCTTTTGTTGAATTGTATGTTTTTTGGATTGGTTTAATTGCACAAACTTTGGTATGCACCATTGAGTTTAGGTGTCTGCCATGGCATTTTGATTTTTGGCACTTTTAAAAATGACAATGCTTAGGATATTACTGATACTTTCTTGCAACTCATTAAGTAAAATATCTAATGTAATTGTTGAGTTAAATATCCAATGTTATTGGTGCAACTCAAAGTCAGAAAATATGGTGTATGCTATTCATCCAAGACTGGTCTTGCTAGATCATTTGAAAAGACGATATGAGGATGTTAATCAAAGAAAGTACTGCAAGTTGTTTGTCAGCACGACTGTGAATTGGCTGGCATCTCAGATAACAATTTTTGACTATTGAAAGGCCTAATCTGTTTAATATCTGTTGATTTAGATTTATATAAAGAAAAATGCTATATTATTCCATCTTTTGCAATGCAAGTCAACTAAACTATAGGATTGCCACTCCTTTTGGCTTGAATTTTGTATCATTTGATATTATTTTCTTTAAGTCCGTTTTATTTGTTTGACACTAAGTGTCTCCTAGCATCTGGTCCCCGTTTCTGTAGTATGTTATGACCCTTGAAATTTTGTAAACCATCAATGTATCCTTTTGTTCTTTACAAGCCTCTCAGTGAATGACAAGTACTGTGACTCATCATTCTTCTGCTTCTGTAATTCATTTTTGACATTTTTTAAGCTACTAATGTATCTTCATGCCCTTTACAAGCCTCCAATAAATTTCTCCTTTCCAATACTCTCTGTTGGTTGTATTTTTAATTCTCTAACAAGCAAATTTGGAAGCCTTATATGTCAAAAACTTCTATCATTTAAGATCCTTTTATTGAATTGGTAACATCTGTGGAATCGAAGTTTTATTCTTTTATGTTTATCCAATGGAATGCTCTATCTTAACTATTCCTTGGCCTTCTGTTTTCCTCCCAATGGATATCCTTTCTCCTATTAGTGGTGCTGTCAAATCATGAATAAAAAACACTCTTTCTTTCCAACACTACTCAAATTTAATTTATTTGGACTTCATATGATCTTACTAGGTGTTAAAATGATTTCATGACTGTCTCTTGCCAATTAGCTTATATATATATGGTTGTTACGTTCAGTTCTCTCAAATTCAGTAACATTAATTGGTTGGCATTTCCATGTTCTCTTAACTTGATATTTTTGATGTAGTGGTATTTTGATGGCTTCATCTTCAACGGTTTATTGTAAGTTTTATGAAGCAATATGTAGTATCTATAAAGTCAATATGAAATGATAGTTTCCATGGATGATTATTGGATGTGCTGTTGAATACATGGACATCACTGAAGATTTTATGAGTGTTTTTAATAAATTATGATGTATCCTGTCTTTAGTTTTAATACTACTACTAAGAAAATCCTATAGAAGATACCCGAGCATAACCGACATATATATATATCTTAAACTTAAGACTTCTCTTCTTAGATATTAGATAATTATTCTGGTACATAACCTATGTATCCGAAAAAAAATCTCTCTTTATAAAAATTTGTTTGGATGGCTGTTTTTTTTTGGCGCATATATCCTTGGATATGATGTGCAAGGCATGATGCATATATCTTGACATAATTTCTGATATGATATTATGATACAATTTTGCATTTTCATCAATTTTTGGTACATGCATATTAGTAGCTTGTTGATGCGAGACAATATGCAAAATTAAATTATTGATTTAAAATCTAATTTCAGTGATTAATCAGAGATTAATTTTTCTGGATTTTTTTAGTTTAAAGACTCAAAGCAACAAATAAAGTAAAACTAGTCAACTAGTTATCACCCGCAATATCAAACTAACAAACCTAGTTATGAAAGGAGGATTCGGTGATTAAGAAATCACCGTAAACTGGGTTCTACTTATCAAAGGATCAAAAATTAAGAGTTATGGATGGTTAATACTTTACCAATGAAGATGATAACCCTCTTGATGTAGATCTGATGGGACTTTCTAGGATATTGCGGCAGCACTTCAAGATTGTCAATCCTCGGGCTCCGATCTTCAACTCGACTAGTTCCAAGGCAAAGATAACCATCACTTCGATCTTGATTACTTGCAATCAGTCAAATATTCAAAAGTAAATATGGAAGGAATAAGGAATTTCAATGAAAAAAAGGAAAGGAGAGGAAGAAGCTTGAAGGCGGCTAGGATTTCTAATGGTGGGATAGATATAGGATAACCAAGGCCTCACACCTCGCGATGCTCCGAAGAACAAAGGAATAGGGCCTCACACCTTGCGATGCTTGACACAGCAAAGGAATGGCATAATAATACCTTTATTTCATGAATAATAGAATCATTTACAAGAGGGATCGATGGTGGTATTTATAGACCACCTACATGAGAAGTGTGGGTTACAAAGAGTAGAATTAGTTCTTCTTGGACAGCAACTCCTTAAATTTTTGTGTTGGTGTCTTGGAACTCTTGTATTTGGCTTTAGCTGGGTCTTCATCCATAGTGGGCGACAACTTGAATTGGCTCCATCTAGGTGGGCGACAATAAGGAACCTCCATCCTTTTTGGCGACAAGAAATGAGTTCTTGTTTACTCCTCTTAAATCAGCGATGCCTTATATATATTTTAAATGGGCGACAATAAGAAGGATGAGGTGCTAATATTTCATGAGATGTTGGTGACAAAATGACATCCTCCTCTTAGATTTGAAATTCAAATGCTTTCTTTTAAATGGGACTCTAGAGTTCTTGAATTATTGATTGTTTGGAACTTGATTGGTTTGGAGCAAAAAGCTCCCTTGAACCTTTTCCTTGATGGGCATCCCTGGATTCTTGGCCGACTTCTTTTGGATTTGGCGACAAATAATGAGAAAGATGGATGACCAAAACTCCTTCTTGGCGCTAAACAAGGCTGGGACTCCTTCTGCTTTACTTCTCTTAAAACCATCGGCATTTTAGAATTTAAATGAGGCACCCTCCTTGGATAAGAGAGGATGAGGTCTTAATTGCCGGATGTCTTGATGTCTGGATGTTCGGATGTCTTGATGCCTGGATGTTCGGATGTCTTGATGTCTGGATGTCCGGATGTCTTGATATCTGGATGTCCGGATGTCTGGGTGTCTGGATCTTAGGACTTTATTCATAAGTGATCTACAGGGATGTGGGATTGACCTGTCATTTCCTGGTGTTACTGGTGTCAGCTCTGGTGTTAGCCCTGATGTCCGCACCACCTATATTGGCATATAAATGAGGCTTCTAGGCCATTATACATAATTAGATATTACTTTTTCAATTTTTCTTGAGGAATTGTTTCCAGTGCATTGGTATCACAATGGGTAGCCGGAGAACAGCAACATGGTATTTACTATCTTTATCTGCAAACCAATGCATTTTGATGGATGCGATCATACCAGCACTAATGCATCGGATCTCATCAAAACTATACAGTTAAGCATACTTGGACGAGAGTAGTATTAGAATGGGTGACCTCCTGTAAAATCATATTTCAAAGCAAAAATAGGACATTATGTCTATGTTGCTTGAAGTTGCTTTGTTGATATACTAATCCTTCTCACATGGTGACTTTATAGCCTTTAGAAATTCATGTAAATATTTATAAAAAATCCATGTTAGCATAGATCTTCAAATAAATTGTTAGTCCATGGATATTATTGAATAGTTATTACGGTAACTTTGTTACCAAGATCAGTCTATAGATTTTAAAGATCTTCTACAACCTTTGCTCATCATGAGAACTCTCTTTTGGTCCGTATAAATTACTCAATGATAGTGTTGCTACATAGTTCACCAATAATAATGTAAGAAGATAAAATATCTTCACATTTAACAAAGTAAAATTATTTTAAGATATAGAATTTTATATAGCAGTAAATATGAAATAATAATATTTGATATTCAAAGTTTTTGTCAAGTTCTTTGTAAAACATGTTGCATCTTATCTATTATTCATGATATATCTAAATTTATATTTTTAAAATTTTACTAAGAATATTCTTTGTATCAATATGATCTCTATAATAGCATAGTTTGGATTTAGTTAATGCTAATTCATCTGACATCAATTGTTTCTAAAGGTTGCTTATAGGTACATAATTATACAGTCACAAGAGAGGTATGATGATCATTACAATATTTGTTATTTAAATTTCTTGAATTCTAATTTGAAATTGATCATCAAGATAGTTATATCTAGTTTTTTATATCTTCATTGCCGTGACTATAAGTTCTGATATATCTTACAACTTGTGATGAAAAATCTTTATATCAGTTTACCTTACTAAAGGCTTAAATAGGACTAAGATCCTAAAATCATCAAGGAAGATGGGGCTTAGCCTATAAAGGACCTTCTAGCAATGGAAACGCAACCTCTGTGATAGAAGATCCCTTGAAGGAGGTTCAATATGGTAACAACAAGCTGATTGGTTGGTCAGGGAGCACATATGATTAATTTAATATATGAGTGATATAAACTCCATCTCATCCCCATGATGATTAGTGCTCCTATGTAATGGTTAAGAAGAATTTAACTCTGAATGAGACTCGAGAGGTATTTCTCGAGATATGACACTACATACATCTTTGAAGGGCTCACCTATATGAGAGTATCCGTATATGACCGTGGCTAGAGATATTGGCAATCTTTAGAAACTCATAAAAAATCAAGATACATGTGCAATGCCATTAATGCACAGACTAGCGATGGAAAATTCTATATTATGTGTGTGGTAATTGAAGTCTAGGTCAAAGAAATGTAGTTCAAGACTTAGTTCACTCCGATTCCTTCGGATGGAAACTATTCACACTAAGTAAGATTAAAGTCACTTTATCGATTCCATAATATAAGTATCCAGAAACTTGTATTTACTAATTTTCAAAAATTCTGAGTTTTGAGAGGGATTGTTGGAAAAATCCAAAAAAAAATTTTACAACCAATTAATCATTTGACCATTTTATTTTTAATATTTGACCATTTTTACTTTTAATGATTTGACCATTAAATTTTTAATGATTTGATCGTTGAAGTTTTAATTTGACCGTTATGCTTTTAATTATTAGGCTTTTAATTTTCTAATAGTTGGACTCCTAATTGGACTTTAATAGGCCAATAAAAATCCAAATGGTCAGATTTTGGATGGCTATAAAAAAACCATCTTGGAAGCCTGAGGAGATAAGTTTTGGTTTTCATGTTTCATACTCTCTTTTATTTTCTCTAGTATTTTCTCCTCTAAATTTTTCTTCCTTCAAAGTATTTTAAAGGATGCTTTAAGAGTCTCCATCAACCTCTTCCACGATCGTGCTCGTAGGTGGAAGAATCCCAATCATATCTTGGGATAGTGTTTCCAATAATTCCTGCAGAGGGATGAAAATATATCTTAAGATAGTGTCTTATATGCTTCCAGGTATGAATTAGATTTTTCGATTTTCTGATAATATTTTACCATTTTCTTATAATTAATTTTTTTATTAATTTTCTTTAATCATGTTCATGATTTTTTAAAATCCTGTTCTAACAAGAATAACAGCACAAATAGGACTTAATTTTAAATAGAGAAGATTATTTAGTTTTGGTAAATATATGCACGTGGTCTTCTATCTTGTAGACTATAATACTAGAATTCAAATTGCACACATCGAACCTTCCGAGATAAAAAGAACGTAGGTAAAAATTTCAAGGGAGGGAAATAAAAAATACCAATTATCACTTGTTTTTAATTAATGGAATCTAGTCCTAAAATTCTATGCTTGATGTATCTGGATCTTTGAGACTTGCTCATCTAATCACAATTCTCTTGACTATTTCCAAAAATTTTGAAAGCAATAGAAAATCTTGAGGTATTTCGTCTCGCTATTAAACTTTATTTATTACGTCAATCCCTGGTATCCAAAACATAGATTAGCATTATTGTACCATGTTTGAGAAAAATATATCCTACCATGTTTGAGAAAAATATGTGACATCTAATCTTGGAAATTTGGAAAAGCAAGAATAAAAAGAAAACCTAGAATAAGTATAAGATTAAAAATAAGAAATTAGAACTATAATAAAATATTGGATCAAAAAGTATAAGATTATCGTTATCGTACTTTCTTTGAGCGCTATAAGACTCTGCAAGTTGATAGCAATCATACTAGTGAAATACCACCAGGAGCAAGTTACCATTCTTTCTTAAAATAATCCCACAAATAAATGAATAAATAGCATCCTATCCCTCGATGCAGAAGTCATTGAAAGATTTCTCTCTCTCTCTTTTCTTTTTCTTTTTCTTCTTCTTCTTCTTCTTCTTCTTCTTCTTTTTTTTTTTTTTTTTTTTTTTTTTTTTTTTTTTTTTTTTTTTTTTTTTTTTTTTTTTTTTTTTGACTCATAAGACACTACAGTAAAATGGAAAAAAGCCGACCATTTTCTCTCGACGCTTCTGTGAAGCGTCAGAAAGACTCCGCAACCTATCGACACTTTTAAAAAGTATCGGCATCCTCTGAAACCCGCCGACATTTTTAAGCGTCGCCAAGTACCGGACATTTATCGACGCTTAAAAGCATTGTTAAATTTTGTCCACCGACGCTTTTGAAAAGCATTGGCATCTTCCGCAACCCGCCAACGCTTTTAAGCGTCGCCGAGTACCGGACCTTTACCGATGCTTTTAAGCGTCGGTGGATTTTAAGCATCGCCAAGTTCCGGATTTCAACCCGTCAATGCTTTTAAGCGTCGCCAAGTACCGGACCTTTACCGATGCTTTTAAGCGTCGGCGGATTTTCCAAATCCCTTTTTCCCCCGCCCAGGCCCTAGATCCCGCCCAAGCTGTCGAACCTCATCCTCCTCCTCCTTCGCTCGATCCACCGACGCTGCAGCTCCTCCTCCTCCTCCCCCACCCCCTGCTCGAGCTCTAGATCCCGTCCGAGCCGCCGAACTTCCTCCTCCGCTCGATCCGCCGATGCAGCACCTCCTCCTCCTCCTCGCGCGCCGGCCACCTCGATCCCTCTCTGTTCTTCAAATCCGATCTGTGAGTTTGTATTTATTTTATTTTATTATTTTATTATTTTATTTTTTTTTGCCTATTATTACTTGTTTTGTTTTTATTTTTGTTTGTAATAATCTAAGAATGCTATGGATGGAATGTTTTGCTATCTAATGTTATGGTTTGCTATATTCTGTGCAACCTACTTACTTGTTCTTTCTATTGTAAATGTCTTATGAATTCTAATGGCCTAATTTCTCTATGGGATATGTACAATTTTATCTTTCTATTAACTCTCAGGATATTGTAAACCTTTAATTTTGTTTAATTTTTGGAGCGGAGGCTCCTCTCTTTCTATAAAAAAAAATAATAAGAAGTGACATATTTGGAGAGAATACAACAATTACCAAGCATTGGCAACCGTGGGTTCCAATATATTTCTCGTTTGGCAACCTGTTTCGGTGTAAATGAGCCAAGCTAGATTAATTAGCTCTTAACTTATCTTGAGTTTAAATTTGGCTAATGATTTTGCATCTTAAGCCTCCAATTTGGCTTGATTGAATAATTTCTAGCTCCAATTTGATTGAACCATTATTGATTAATTTATTTTATCTCAAATTTGTCTCGGTCAAATGCAATTCATATTTTAGAACTTTTAAATTTTCCTGAGTGAACGGAACTTCTACAAAATCACTTATGTGATAGAACATTGTATCTCAGTTAATTTATAATCTTAAGTTTTTTTTTTTTTTTTTGCCAACTAAAATTGAATGATGATTTACATCCATAGTTTAATATAACAAGATATTGGAAAATGAGTAATATATAGGATGCTAGCTCAAGTATGGTTTCAACATCTTATTAACCAAGCTCAAATTAATAATAACAAAAGCCAAAATTGTCGAGCTAAAAAGGATTTGAACCCAAGCTGAACTGGCTTGCTTTAGTTTGGCTTGGCTTGTTACATGGCTATTTCACGGATTGCAACAGGTATAGAAGGGGAGAAATTAGTAGATGAACCAAGTCTAACACGGATCTAAAATAAAATTATTCTAAATGGATTCATTGCACTCTGGGATGAAATTATTAATAGATATTCGTTGCATTCTAAATCTACGATCCGCCAAATTAATAATTTCTTGTAGGATAAGCACCTAAATGCTGTTGAACTAAAATAGAGAACCAGGAACATGGATTCATATCAAAAGAGATCTCAAATATGGCAGGTTGTCTATGCTTAATGAACTTCGACCACAATACCTAGGAGGTTAATACTTGGCAAATTGTCACATAATTTGTAAACCAAAAAAAAAAAAATGTAGATGGCAAGGAGTCATTAATATCACAATATTCAATCAAGTGCTATTATCAAAATAATAGCGGAACCATTTCATTAATGGAAATATACCTAGGAGATTCTTAATAAATTACTGCTGTTATAATGGAAAACTTCCTCGGGCTACACCTAAGCTTACAATCTATTCAATATCCTACTTTTGGAATGATGTTTTTAAGCTCTGATCACTACTCTTCCTATCAAGCAATAGGTTTGATGCAGTAGATAGCAACATTGTGTAGTTTTGGGATGGATATTTGATGGGCTAAAAAAGACTATGAGCAACATATTCCAACAACTTGTGTGCAATGTCCCAGAACCCAGTTGCGTTGATAGAAAGCTTGTTGATTAAAAATGTTATTAATAGTACCTAGTAGATGGGGCCCTCCAATCCATGCTAAGCATCACCTCTTGGACTCTTCCCATTTCAAAGAACACGAAGATTTTTATTATTTATTGTTCTTTTCCTTGGTAGATGATTTCTATTTCTTTATAAATTTCTTAGTATATACCTGCATCTCATTATTGCAAATCTTTTATTTCAATACCATCTATAGCTTTGTTACGAACAATTATGATTTTTAAAATATTTTTAAAAAACTTGCATTGCATAAAAACATAGACCCATCAATTGATTAAAGTACATATTCTACAGCATCCGTACAATTATTTTATTTTTGTATGGATGGGAGAAATATGTACAGTGGTCAATTGATTGTCCAGTTTGGATATTTTGAGAATTGAAAATAATTTTATAGGTGCTCATAGTAATCAAACGGTACGGATAGAGTTCTAGATATATTTCGGATAGCATTTCCTTTTAGTTTTCCTCATACATATTTATTTGTATGGGGAGAACTAAGAAGAAATGCTGCTGAAGTTTTTTGGAACTTCTATTGCATATCCTTTGGTTACTGTAAATGACCTATATAATTAATGCAATTCTTGAATGGGATAAGACAAAACCCAGAGACTTGTATGACATGAGAAAAATGGTGGAAGAAGATGATGATACTTACACTCAATGTATGCCTTATAATATTGTGCCAGATGATAATATAAATGATACAACCATTTTGGTTAGGTTGGATTCCGAAGAAGGTACAACTGGTTGATTATGACAAGTAATTTATAAGATGGTTTATATTTTTGCATGAATGATTATGTTATATTTTAAATTGTAATTCATTTTCGTTATAATTTCATTATAATGTTGACTTACTTGTTTTTAAAAAATGCATGTTAGGTACATCATGCCTCGAAGGAAGCGATTATCAGATGTACAGTTTCAGTTTTCCCAGACTGACGCTGATACTTCTTCAACACAGCAGCTCGAGGGCAGTCGATCATCTTCAAATCGGTCTGATGCCAGTCCCTCTATTTCTGCACATCCGACCGATTCTACTACCTCTCCACCTCATGACGACGCCATTCGCTCCGAGGCCGCACATCACGATCCTCCTACGGATCATCCTGATGACGAGCCTATCGTCGATAATATACAGATATAGGGTAATTTAATAATTTCATCACATTTCAATTCATACATATGCAATAGTTTTGATATATAATTTTCTATATTTTTTTTTGTAGATAGATCCGGGAGACTCAGGCGGAGGTGAGGATCCACACTAGTCCGTGATGTGTGGCAGTTACCTGAGGGCAAGAGGATAGTCATAGAGTGCAACAAGCTAAGGCAGCTTATTAAGAAACCTGCTAGCTCGTTGACTAGCTTTCTGGGGACAGTAGCATGCCGAGGTCAGCTATGTTCCCTGAATTATTCGAAGTGGAACAACATGCTTCCTGCATATAAAGTAGAGATGCTTTGAGTTGTACAGATAAAAAAATTGATATATTATTTTATATCTTAGGTTTTTAATAATTGAATTGATTATTTCATTTAATACTTATTTTATTATTATTTAAATTATAGAGCAAGTTCGTTCTCCCTCCAGATTTTTCTAATTTTGTGCTTAAGTCTCTCAATCACAGGTGGAAAGAATATAGGACGAAGTTGAAGGGAGACTACAAGCGAGAGGGTAGGACAGAGGAGCATGTTACAACTACCTGTCCTCCTGATGTTCACCCTCATCAGTGGAGGGAGCTAGTGCACTATTAGTTCTCTGAAAGGGCACAGGTTGTGACGATCAAACACTTCAAAATTTATTAATTTTCACTCGTCATAATTATATTTATACAATATATAACATAATTTTAATTTTATTTTGTAGACATATTCTGCTATTGGTAGAGCTGCACGAGCAGCTCAGTCTGTTCCTCACACAGCGGGGTCCAAGAGTTATGCACGGCTCAGGCATGAGTTTGTATATTTCTTATCCTATAATACTTTTAGTACACTTTTAGTTTTAACATCATGTATCATGCATGTACCATGTATCATGGTACGGGGGTATAAGATGTGTTATTTTGGATTTTTTTGTAATATTTATTCTTTATATAGGCTGATCAGCAGGGGAGGGAGCCTGGTGAGGTGGAGTTCTATCGGATACTCACGTTCACCAGGATGGTAGTTTTGTTCAGGAGGAGTCCAGAGATATATATGTAATTTTTTTATTTATATTATATCATGATTTATATTTTTATTTTTATTAAGTATTGATATATGTATTTTTTATAAAACATAGGATATGGCTACCTCTATGATCTCCGAGCGTGTTGGGGAGGGTATATCGTCTACTCAGAGCAGTCGATCAAGGCCGAGGTATTCTTGAAGTTGATAGGACTAGAGCATCCTGGACGAGTGAGGGGTTATGGGATTGGAGTTACCCCTATTCAGTTATCTGAAGTGAATAGATATACTCGGGATACTAGAGAGAGTCATGATCAGTCACATGTTCGTCGACTCCAGGAGGAGATAGCAGAGCTTTGATAGACACGTGATGCAGACAAAGCAGAGATATAGACCATTAGGTCTCAGCTAGTGCATGTTACATATGTGCTGCATATGTTCATGTCATCTCAGGTAAGTAATTATTTATTAATTTTGTATGTATCTAATAATTTAGAATATATATAATGTGTGTATCATAATTATATGTATATCTTGTAGGTTCCTGGTGCATCTGCGAGTCGCAGACTTGACGACGACCAGCCTCCCATGGATCAGTGATGCCAGCTATTTTTTTATTATTTTTGTATGTCTTTTTGTTCATTTGAATTTGGATTGATATTTTATGTATATATAAAAAACTCTTTATAATTGGTTTGTGTTTATGTATGTTGGGTGTGATACAGGCCTTTGAATGTTTTCATTTGTTTGTGTATGTTGGATGTGATACAGGTTTGAATATTTTCATTTTGATAATATATACAAGTTGTATGTATTTCATGTATAGGTATAGCTGTTTATTTTAAAAAATAAATAAATAAATCTGTCGACGCTTTAAAGCGTCGTTAGGTTTGGATATGGCGATGCTTTAAAGCATCACTAGTTTTGGACTTGGCGATGTCGCTAGGCTTAAAACCTAGCGACGCTAAATGCCGACGCTTTTAAAAAGCGTCGGAAAAAACCTAATTTAGCGACGTTTTAAAACATCAACAAATGCCAACGCTGTTATAAAGCGTCGACAGGTAGCGTCCTCATGCTTACATAGATGACACTTTTGCGATGCTTTAAGAAGCATCGAGAGATTTCTTAGCGATACTTAAAAGTATCAGAAAAGGCCAAAAAAAAAATATCGCTAAAGGCCTGTATCACTGTAGTGAGAGGCGGTGCCATTGGGAGAAGAACAGTGCAAATAAAACTTGATTTCGAAGAGAAGAGAGGAATATTCAATTTTGGTGAATATATACAAGTTTTTTATCTTGTACGTTATAACATTGGAATTTAAATTATGCACATCGAACGTTCCACGATAAATGAACGTTGCTAAAATGTTTTAAGGGAGGAAAATAAAAACATATAAGTCATCACTTGTTTTTGATTAATGAAATCTAATTCTAAAATTCCGTGCATAATATGTTTGAATCTCTTGGACTTGCCCATCTAATCACAGTTCTTTCAACTATTTTTAAAAATTTTGAAAACAAACCACCAAGACGGTAGCCCAGCTGGTTGGGGTCTTGCTCACAACCAACAGGTCATGGATTCGAGACATAACTCTACGAAAGACTCAATTAAATTCAAGAATTATTCCTTGAGGTCCATGACGGTTGGGTGAGTGAGAGACTAGGATCCTTCTTCTTCTTCAATTAAATTCAAGAATTATTCCTTGAGGTCCATGACGGTTGGGTGAGTGAGAGACTAGGATCCTTCTTCTTCTTCAATTAAATTCAAGAATTTTTCTTCTTCATTCTGACGGCTGACATTTTGATGATGTCGGATTGACGTACTCATTCTTGGATCGGAAAAAGCTGTAAAAATCTAGTGCCTGAATCGAACATTTCCTGGCGGGATGAAGATCTACAAGGATAGTTACGCCGGATTTATCTCTCTATCTCTTTTGTTTACCAAAAAAAATTGAAAACAAGAAAAAATCTGAGAAATTTCATGTCAGTATTAAACCTTATTTATTGCTAGGGCTGGAAGTGGGCCAGACCGGGCCACACCCTTACCCGAGCCTGACCCGAAAAAAAATTCGGGCTTCGGGTTGGGCTTAGGTCCGAAATATTTTCTAAACCTCAGGCCCGAGCCCAGCCCGAGCCTGATCGAGTTTGCCCGAATGCAAGCCCTATTGACCAAAAAAAAAAATTCACCGACCTTGATCGGACCGGCCCGAATGCAAGCCCTGTTGACAAAAAAGCCGGAGGAGGCAGATCAGAGCCGGGGAGGGAGAGCCGCGAGGTCGCGCCGGGGACGGTGGGCGTTGGATGGGGCACCAGGGCCGGGGGAGGCAAATCGGAGTCGGAGATGCCGAGACAGGCTGCGAGGTCATCGCGTCAGGGCATCGGGGCCGAAGGAGACAGATCGGAGTCGAAGAGGGGGGGCTGCGAGGTCGCGCCGGGGGCAATGGCATCAGGTGGGTTGCCAGCACCGAGGGAGGCAAATCGGAGCGGAGACGATCGATGGGCTGCGCAGTCTCATGGGGGATAGAGTCGTCGGATGCGAGCACCGAGACCGGAGGAGGCAACTCAGAGCCGGAGAGGAGACGTCGGCCATCGGGTGCGAGGGGACGTCCGCCGTCGAGGGATGACCGGGGGTCCGGAGGAGGGAGATGGAAACACGAGAGAGAGAGACTGAGAGAGAGAGACATAGAACGGAGAGAGAGGGAGACGATAGAATTGGAGAACGGAGAAAGAAATAGCAGGCCTGGACCAAGCTTATCTTCGAGCCGATCTGGGTCAGGCCTAAGGAATGCTCGAATCTGGCCCGAAAATCAAATGAATTCTATTTTAAGACCCGAAGCCCGACCAATTTGTTTAAAATATGACCTGAAGCCCGATCCAATTTCGGACCGGCCCGAAATCCATCAGACCGGATCCAGTTCTAGCCCTATTTATTACATCTATTCCTAGTATCCAAAATATGGAACCATCTAACAAACAAATGATTTGCCATTATTTGGTTGACCTACAATCCGCATAAAATCCATTTTATGCGTAAAAAACTTTGGGCGATTATTTGGTTGACCTACAATTTATGCGTACAAAACTTTCCTTCGGTAAGCAACTGGCAGGAATTTATGGCAGTAAATGAAAATGGAAGCGAATATAATGGACTTGATGGTTGAAATTACTAATGGCGTAGTCATCTGGAGGGGTATCTTTTCTATAAAGAAGAAAGGCAGCAACAGAAAGTAAAACCTACGATCCAAGAAGATTTAGATACCGGATTTGTTCTCAGAGATGATTTATAGACTATGGTATCCCAATTTTTTTGGAGAGAGGTTTTTTCTGGGCCTTCCCACTATTGTTGTTTTACAAGACCACAAAGTACACAGCATCACCCGAGATAAATGAAATCACAATATCAAAATTCTTAGCTCCATTAGAAACATCTGAACTTGCCAGTAACGTCTGTTGTGATTGACAAAACCCAGGCCGAGCCGGGACAGAAGAAGGGTTTGTCTCGATCTTATTATACCCTTTCCAGAATTTAAGATGACAACCCAGTTTGAAAAAGAAAGAGAGTACAGGCGCATATCTCCAACCCAAAACAACTTACAACGAAATATACAGTACGTATTCTGAATCCAATCTTTTAAACAGCACAAAGCAGCTCATCAGAACCATGAAAGGAAATTTACATCATACTCGAAAACCTGAAAGCCATAATGGTTCGCTATATATAAAATATAAGAATTGATGGTTCATCTGGGTACAAACTAGGCAGTAAAAAAATCTTCCCCAACCAAAAATGCATCAACATGATATGATACCCACATATAAGAGTAAAAGAATAGCAACCACGGATTAGACACGCCAAAAATTCAGTTCCCCACCCTTCTTCCTCAGATTTTCCAGACAAAATGACAGCAGGGAATGAGAACAAATTGACTTTAATTGGCCAATACCTCAAAACAGACCCTTCAAACTTAATCTGTAAGTTCAGAAAATACTTGATTCATAAAAAGTTTACTGCTGCTTGCATTCAGCTGGCCGATCTGCTTGTTGACTTTCCCATCCACTTTTCTGCAGTAACATAACCATCATAGATTAAGATACAATAAAGGCTAAAAATTAAGAACAGTGTACAGACTAAGATCAAGAGGATGAGTGGATATCTCACCTTCTTTGTTGTAGCCATCTGCGTGGGACAATAAAACAGATCAAAATTAAGCACGAGTACCAAAGATTCGAAAACCAATAGAGTAAAATTAGTATCTTAGTAATTTCAGAGATATACCTTCTTCCTAATCTTGCCTTCATCTTCATCATCGTCGTCATCATCCTCATCCTCCTCGTCCTCTTCTTCATCTTCATCATCCTCGTCCTCCTCATCTTCACCATCATCATCATCTTCTAAGTCCTCAAAATCATCCCCCTGAGCAGCCTCCCCCGTGAACCATGAAACAGCATGAGGGATTATCTTGTCTCTAATAGCAGATCTGCAGGACAATGACACCATCGATCTACTCAGTATCGTGTACAGGGAAATGCATGAGCTTGCATGGAAATGAGAACGTTTCATCTCTACAATAATCCTTCAGGCAAACCATTATAAGTACTTGCAAACAAATGCCAAGAGATGAGATGACCAAACATAGCTTCTGAAAATGTTAACTTGATTCCACTTTTTTCCTGCTTTAACAGAATAAATACATCTTTTTTGTCTGTTTGTCTTCAAATTGTAGTTCGTCTGCTCGAATGCAAGAGAAAAAGAAGGGCTTACCCAATATCATAATCTTGCTCCATTTGACTTTGTAGCTGCTCAGCCTGTTCAAAAAACAGAAGACAATTTTTATCAGTTTGATTTAGTTCTCATTGTTTCTTTTCTCCAGGAAGAAAGGTAATGATGTCAACTTACCGTATCTTCATCAATATCCTCATCATCATCAGGGACTTGTGGTGGGTTAAAGAAGTTGAAAAAACTTTCACAATCTTCAGTTTTGGTGATGGGCTTGGCATTCTTTGAACCCTTCTTGGGCTTCTTTTTCAGAAGCTTGTGAGTCAAGCACTTCCCTGGCAACCATTCAATTTGAGTCCTACAACAGAAGGAAAGAAAAATGTGATGAGATTTCAACAAAGAAAAATCCTTAAAAGATAAATATTTAACAGATAAATTTTAAAAAAAACTACTTCTTTGGATAAATATTTAGCAGATAACTAGAAACGAAAATACCCTATTGCTTTCTCTAAGATTGGTTCTTCTTCATCAATCATGTGATATGTTTTTGTCAAGATGGAATTCTTGAAATAAGGGTTAGGATCAAAGAAAAACTCAAGCTTGAAACCCTTAGGATTATCGATTCTGGACCACTTGATATCCTTTAGATACTTGAGAGCTCCCTCATCACGCTCTTGAATCTGGGTTCAAGAAACATAATCCAACACTCATGGTTAATCTACCCAAATTCATAAGGACTAAAAGAACAAAGAATGGCATCATACTCTCATTACCTCCTCAACCAGCACTTCATTTGTTTTCATAGCTGTCAGCCAAAAATTTGGCACACCTTTTCTGATGCATGAAAGCACAATAAGCATACAAGAAAGTATAAATGAATTCAACAAACATTTGAGGTCACCAGTTCCACTACAAACCTTCACTAGCTTTATCTTCAGTTGGATTTTCCTCTACAAGTTCATTTGTAACACCTTCAACTTCAACCAATCCATTCACAATCTCATACCTCTGCATTTATTCATAAGCAAAGACAAGAATAACGAAACTTGACACTAAAAGCAGTAGAATAACCATAGGTTTCACTTTTAGTGATGGCTGTACAGTAACCAGAACATGCCACCAGAAAACATTTACCAAGTCATAAAAATCTTTGAAGCACCTAAAAAGTGCTTGTGGAAAAAGGACATATATTTCATAGCATTATTCACCATTAAAGAGCATACCTTGGTGTATAGTGGCTCATAAAGTTTCTGATATTTAGCTTCAAGAGCAGCTCTTTCCTCAAAAAATTTTGCCTCAAATTCATCATGTTGGCCCTAGAAAATAAAAGGCAGTCAGAATATTCAAAAATTGGTATAATTAAACTTGCAAGCCTACTTAAAAGTTGACTTGAAACACACACTACCTCAGGTTAAAAGCAATATCTTTGAACCATTCAATCACACAAATCACCGATCTAAAGAACTAAAACTATTTAGCCATTCAAAAGAAAGGTAAAAAGGAAAAAAAAGTCAAATGATAAGTGTTGGGGGAAATCTTATTTAGGCCAAAGATATGAAGCCCAAGTCAATAAGCCCAATCAGCCATCCCCATTACATGCTCACCGACGATTCATCGGATTGGATCCCTAATCAGTTAATGATTTCCTCTGAGCTCTAACACTACTGGACATTCGTGACTTCAACCGCATGCTCGACGCATGGTCGGTCTTAACGACCGACCCTTCATCGAATAAACTGGTACTCCTCCCAACCGACTGACCCTTCATTGAAAAAACTGGTACTTCATCCAACCGACTGACCCTTCATTGAAGAAATTGGGACTTCTCCCAACTGACCGGATCTAGCCAAGTGCCAATCACCGATTGCCCTCGTCCAATCCAGTCTCAATGATGACTGATGCCTCTTCATCAATGATCCTCTGAAGGCTATCACCGCATACTCACCTTTGACAAGTATAGCCTGACCAAGCATCTTCTGGACAACCAAACCTCGACTTAATAACCAATTTTTTTGTTCAAATTTTAACGCCATCTAGCTAGCAATAACCACAAACTAGATATAGGCAACCACAACCACCACATCTCGAAAATCCCACGCGACGATTTCGGCGAGATACACTATGCCCATCTCACCTAAATTAGACGAGATCGTGCCCAACCACTTGCTTACTACGACCCTGACCTCTGTCTATAAAAGGAGATCCAAACAAGGACCCCAAGGGATGCCAAAATAAAAAGTTCTGCCTCTGTGCTCCTCACACTGTTAAACTAAAATTCTAACTTGAGTGTCGGAGGGTCCTTGCTAGAACTCCTTCCGGCTAGGGCTTTTTTTGTAAATCTCGTCCCTCGAAGATCACCACCAACTTCATCTTCGACATCCAACAAATTTTAGCGCCAACAAATTATTCGTGGCACACTGATGTTGCGGCCAAGGGCTCATGGCTTAGCATATGAGGTATTGTCCTTTGACCCATGGGCCTTAGGGTTTTGTCCCTTGAATTTTAATCCAAAAGATGCCTCCCATGGGAAGGGTAGTTTCTTACTTATAAACTAAAGTCCTTGACTCACAATCAATGTGGGACCGATGATGCCCTCCCACCACAACATAGGCCCCAAGGATTATGGTGATAATGAGGGCACCTCTAGTCCATACACAAATCCTCCGAAGGGCTGTGCTGATAATGAGGACACCTCCCGCCCATTATAAACTCCCCCTTAACTGGGAAGCTATATTATGGTGGGAGGGCATCATTAGTCTTACAATGACTAAGTCAAAGAAAACTCTAGCTTATAAGAAAGAAACCACTCTTTTCATGCAAGGCACTTTTGGATTGAAATTCATGGAACAAAATCGTGAGACTAGAGCGGAAAATACCTCACATGCCAAGCCATGAACGTTTGGCCACAACAATAAGTAAACTTATTATGGTTGAAATCGGATTAAATATGGATCAGATACTAATATATCCATATCTATATTTGTTTTGTTTGATGAATACAGATACAGATATTAATCGGATGCAAAAATTCATATCCATATTTATTTTAAATGGATATAATTAAATACTACAAACATGGATATAAATATGGATATAATTTTAATAATTAAACTTTATGACTACATAATCAAAGATATCACTAACTGGATGATAAATCAAGTTAGTAGCATGTTAAAAAGATCATTAATTTTTATTCAAAATTTATGAGTGCTATATAAAATTAAATAGGATTACAAATAGAATAAGATATTCAGATATGGATTGCCTATATATATATCCATTTTTCTTTAACAAATATAAATACGAATATAGATATTAATCGGATGCTCGAATTTTTATCCATATCCGAATAGATTCAGGAATGAAAATGGATCCAAATGGATTTTATCTAATTTACTTTCACCCCTAAAACTTATTTCATTGGTCATGATTATGAATAAATGAGGGATAAATAAGGAAAGAGAAACAAATTAATTCAAAATATATGCCTCCTCCCTTCACTCCCCATCCGTCAATCATTAATCTGTTGTTATTCATGTGCAATGCATATCTGAGCATCAAGACAAACAGATGAACCTGAACTATACTTCACACCAATGCAAGTTAGGCTCAAGCATCACCCTATGTAGATCTAACCTAACCATGTGTCTACCCAATCACAAAAACCTAAAATGATCATACAACCCTTAGACAAGTGCAAATACATATAAAATGCCTTATACAAGTGGTCAATAAGCAAAACCTACAAAGCGACCGCATGGTGCAAAGTTAGGATTTGGACCATGTTATCCCATGCACAATTTATTTTAACATGATATGACGGTTCAATGGCGGTACCGTTCAATTATGTATTCAAAACTTAGCAAAAAAAGGACCAAACCAGGCTATATGTTTCATGACAAGGACCATGGCAGCATGAACCACCATACTTCACAAGCCTATTCTAGATTAAACCATACAAGCAATTCATATTTGTAGTAGAAAAGGAAGGTGCACTAAATTGAGAAATGCATCTTGCTAGATCTTCAAAAGTATTATTCTCATAGTCATCAAGATTTTTTCACTTGCTCCCTAGAAGCAAGGAGCTAGACTTCAATAAAAACTTAATGGAGTAGTATTGTTCGATTTTTTTAGATGGCACCCAAAGAAAAGGTAGTGTAGCAATGTAGTTCAAGAGGCATAGTCCAAGAACCAACTAGTGATACTTGCTTCAATAGTTGGACAATTAAATAACCTTAGAGTGTAACCTGCAACCCTGTGCTAAAGTATATAATAAATGAATAGAAGGGGCAATCATTGTAACTGTAAATGCAATGGTTGTAGGATGGCTATATCAGACATGAAAAATCTGAGTAGCTTGCTAGAAGCCAAAAATCAGGATGTAATGATCATACCAAATGAGAAGATGAAAAATTTATGTACACAATTAGAGGTTACGTTTTTCACTAAGGCACAAGAAATATCAAGACAATGAATTTACATTACAACTCGCAAGTGGACCCACAAGCCTCACCTCATCAACTTTCCTTGAGAGTCATTACTATGACAACGGAAATTTGCTGTCACCTTTTCAAAGCCCTAGTCAAAATTTCCATAAAGTCTAGACCTCCCAATTCGATTCCCAAAGTTTCCACACAAGCCCTCAAATCTTGATTGCACATGCAGTTAGATTCTCAATCTATCCTGAGCAACTATCATTGATACTTTATTCTTACATGGAGAACTAAGAAGTATAAATACAAAGAAAATTTGAAAGAGATAAAAGACCTGATTTTCAATGAAATATGAAGTTTGAATTGATGAGAGGGCCATGCAGGCTCTGAAACATGTTTTATGATCTTTAAAACTGCTATAAGTGAGTATTTGCCCCACATTGATCCCAAACATAGAGCTTCAACACATGATTTTATCCCTATTTTACCACCTTTCTGCAAATAAACCTGAAGCAGTAATCAAGACAGCGCTTGCCACTACAACTGGTACAACTACTCACAAAAGAGCTGCAAAACAGCTATTTAGCCTGCCAAAATGAAGAAAATTCAACAAACTTGAACATGAATCAAATGGTCCATATCATAAGCAGCTAAGTCAATGTAATTAATGCAGGTTCAGATTCCAAGAAACCAAGTTTCCAAACCCCCAAAAAAATCTCGGTACCGAATATTTTTTTAAAAAAAACAAAACTTTTGGTGGACTAATTTTTATGCACCTAACACCTTAAATCTTCTTATTTCAATAATACTTTTCCCCCGATCCTACATTTGTAAGGAACATCTGATGAACCACGTTACCAGACCAGCATGCAAGATAATCATAGACTGCGAATGAGCAGAACGCTAAACTTAAGCATCCTGCACATCAAAAGCACACGGACTTTAAAAAAATCATAACTTATGATACTTATGAAAAAGTACGCACATTACTTATGATACTTGGCATTCTTGTCAAATTTTAACATGCAAGCCTTCCCTTCTATTTGGTTTTCCAAAAATAGAAATTTTCTACATCTAAGTTGCAGCTAAAACCTAAGATACACTGAAAATAACAGGAACATGAAGCCCTAACAAGAATCGCCAAAAAAATATAGGTACCATCAAAAAGAAAAGGGAAAGCTATAAAGCCTAAGAATCAAGGTAAAAAAGAAGCCTTTGAGACGAAAAACATATTCAAGGCAAACCTGGATCTCCCTCAGCACCTCGACGCGCTTCCTGACCTTCGGCGAGAGGGTCTCCAGCACATCAGAGTGCTTCCCTGACAGGCTCTGGAGTTTGTTCTGCGTCAAGAGCAGAGCAAGTTACCATTTTTTTAATTTTTTTAAAAAAAATTCTCAACCGGATACGAAGAAAGAAATCGTAATCAAAGTGCCAAAAATCAGTTAAAAAAAGAAAGAAAGAAAAGCCACCTTAAGAGCATTAACAAGACTGTCTCGGTCCTCCGCGCTCATAGCTACATATCACGAAACAACCCAGACACATAAGAGCAAAGATCAAGAAATAAAAAGAAGATCCGAGGGAATGAACGGAAGGACCTGGAGTGTTGGTAGGGAGGGCAGAACCGAGATCAGAGAGATTGATGTTGTCTTGCTCCTTATCGTTGCTCATCGTCGTCCCCTCGCCTCCGCCGAGATTGAGAGAGGGAGAGGAAAACCCTAGAGAGGGGGATATAGAGGCGATGGGTTAAAAAGGGGGAGGCGAGGCCGGTTTATACAAGATTGGGGGAAGTCGTGGGTGTTCAGTTTTCTGGTCTCCAACGCGCCCTTAAAACGGCGCGGTTGGACGGGTCCTCCTGATTCTTTCCAAGTTAGAGACCCAGACAGACTTGACTCTCGAAAAGTGACGTCACAGCAGAGATGTGTGTTCGTATCTTGGGTACAACTTTGGGTGTGCAGAGAAGCAGTTATATATATATATATCGATGTATTTATCAGATTGATGAATATAATTATTGGCGTGGAGTTTCTGAATCGATCGATCGGAGCCGCTGTATTGCAGGATCGCTCCCTGGTTCACCTGCAAAACAGGTTCCTTGGCGAGTTGTTCCGACAGAGGACACTTTGATGTCTAAGTCAGTGACGGATTCCAGTTACAAAATGGGAAGATATCGAGAGTGGAAGAAAAAAAAAGTTCTTGGAGATTGAAAATGTGTATGTGCGAGATCATTCACGCGTACCTCTCAAGCCATCATTCTTACCCATAATTAAAAAATGGTCTCCAGTCTATGGCCCGCTCTTTCCTCGGAGATCATGGGGAGCCATTCACTTCCATGATAGTTGATCGTGGATTGTCAATGAGCGGTTCCGGCCAGATCGGAGGCGTGACTGCAGAAATTGCGCGCCATGATCATGGCATGATGAGTGTCGGTTGTAACCGTTGGTTATAGTTTCCTTTTTGGAACAGATTGTGGTTCAAGCTTCGGATTTTCCCTTGCATAGGCCGAAGGCTTGATATTTCCCCAAGGCCGGAGATCATGTCTACAGCGAGGACCGAAGTTCGAGTCTTCGGAAGTCGATGAGTAGTTCAAACTTCGGCCGGGGCCGAAGGTGCTACTCAAAGGACTGGCCTTCGGATGTTATAGTTCAGTGTGAAGCCTTGAGTTGCTTACAGTTGGCCTTCGCTTAGTCCGAAGTCCGTAGTCCGGAGAACTGGTGCTTCGATAAGTCGAACCGGAGCCTGGTTCGTAGCTGAACCAGGATATCCCAACAGTTGCCCCCCTACTCTCAGTTGTCGAAGCAAAGATCTACCTCGAAAAGTGAGAATATTATAGCCTTGTCGCTTTCTTCCTAAGGACGGCGCAGTAAATAATTACGGGACCTCTATTGGGCTATCCATCATGATCTGAGAATCAGATGGTGGACAGGTGCCATTCCCGGATTGAAAAAAAGTAGGTGGCCCTGAGGCTATCTCTTCTCGTCCCGTTGCACAGTGGTTCAGGCAATCTTTTGGTTGGGATTTAGATAGTTATGGTGGATGTTCTCCGTCCGTTGGATGAAGAATAGATCTTATCCTGGCGGTCAGTCGCAAGTGGGCTGCCCTAGAGCTTATGCCGACCGGAGTCGGACTTTCAGAAGTGGGCTGCCCTAGAGCCTTTGCCGACCGGAGTTGGACTTTCGAAAGTGGGCTGCCCTCTCTTTTTTTTATCTCTCTTTATAAGAGTTTCTTTCTTTCTTTTCTCTTTCTTTTTGTAAAAATCTAAAAGAAATGAAAGATCTTTTATTTTACCTCTTCCCGCGTATTTTCTGCGATGTGTTGCATCACGATTTGTCCATAATATAGACTCTGTAGACCACTTGCGGTCTGTAGGAAAGGAGTAGGGTCCGTTGGACCGTTCTGAGAGTGTTTGTTGTTGATAGAGAGGACAACAGTGGTCATTTTAGGCACGTGTTCGAATTTTCTATAGGGTAGGGTGTTTACACCATTCCCGTGCACTTTCTGCCATAATTAAGGTAGGCTGTTCAGGCCCGTCTCAGCGCGTGTTTGGATTCACCGTAGGGTAGGTTACGAAAGCTATCCCTGCGCTTTTGATCTTTTTGGTGGCCTGGTTAGGCCATCCATTGCGCTCGTCAGGCATACCGATAAGGTGAGTGGATCGGACTCTCCTTTGTGCAGTTGATTGATTTTTCAGAACGGATCATTCGGGCTGTTGTCGTTCAGTCGATGCAACTAGCCGTTCTGAGTTGAGTAGGGTTGAGGAGCTTTGCACAGGAGTTTTTTGGAACTTTTTCATTGATAGTATTTATGAAGGTTTTGTACATTCCATGACCGGGATAGGGTCTTCCCCTCCAGGATCTTGAGTCGATATGTCCCTAGTCGAATGACTTCTTCGACTTGATATGGGCCTTCTCAATTGGGGGAGAGTTTATCCTGTTCCGATGGCCTGACACCTCTGCTCTTCGCAATACCATGTCCCCCGGCGGAAAGTTTGCTCCTTCACCCTTGTGTTGTAGTACTTGGCGACCTTTTGCTGGTATTCCACCATTCTTATTTGGGCCTGTAGCCTGGTGCTTGATAGCAAATCCAGATCAATCCTTCTGCGATCAGAATTCTCAAGCTCTTCATAGTTGTCAATTCTCAGGGACTATAGGGAGACTTCGATAGGTAGCACGGCTTCGGTACCATAGGCTAGGTTGAACGGAGATTCGCCGGTGGCTGTTCTTGGGATAGTTCGGTATGCCCAAAGGACAGATGTCGGTTCATCGGCCCAAAGCCCTTTGGCGGCGTTCAACCTTGTCTTTAAACCATAGAGGATGGTCCGGTTTGTGACTTCGGCTTCTCCGTTGGACTGTGGATGTGCAACGGATGTTAGCCGATGCTGGATATGATACTGAGCACAGAAGTCCTTGAACTTCGGATTGTCGAATTGTCTCCCGTTGTCCGTGATGATGACATGTGGGATACCGAACCTGAAGATGATGGAGTTTTTCACAAAACTTTCCACCTTGCCTTCTGTGATTTGGGCCAATGGTTCGGCTTCCACCCATTTCGTGAAATAGTCGATGGCCACTAGGAGAAACTTCCTTTGCCCTGATGCTGGTGGAAATGGGCCAAGAATGTCCATCCCCCACTGGGCAAAGAGCCATGGGGCTGCCAACTGAGTCAGGTGACTTGCAGGTTATCTCTGGACATTGGCATACCTCTGGCATTGGTCGCACTTTCGCACGAAATTAGCTGAGTCCTTCTGGATGGAGGGCTAGTAATACCCTTGTCAAATAATCTTGTATGCTAGAGATCTACCTCCCAAGTGATCCCCGCATATGTCCTCGTGGACCTCTCTCAATGCATAATCTGCATCGGTGGGTCCGAGGCATTTCAGCAGTGGTTGGGAGAACGATCTCTTGTAGAGGGTTCCGTCTAAGATGACGTACTGAGATGCCATCCAACGGATCTTCTTGGCCTCTGCCTTATCTTCAGGCAGTTCTCCTTCATTCAGGAATCTGATGATGGGATCCATCCAGCTTGGCTCAGCATCAATCTGGTGCACCTCTGCAGCCTCTTTGACAATGCTTGGAGTTTCAAGATGTTCAACAAAGGTGCGCCCGAGAGACTCCGGTGCTGTAGTTACCGGTCGAGACAGTACATCCATCCGGGAGTTCTCTGATCGGGGAACATGAATAATTTCAAAATGTTCCAGTTGAGAGGATAAAGCTTGAACCTTCTCCAAGTATTGCACCATGGTTGGATCTTTGGCTGCGTACTCTCCATTGACTTGATTCACAACCAGTTAAGAGTCGGAGAAGGTTCGGAGTTGCCGGACTCCCAGATCTTTGGCGATCCGAAGTCCGGCGAGTAGGGCCTCATATTCGGCCTGATTATTGGAGGCGTGGAAGGAGAAACGGAGTGCATACTCTATAATCTGGCCGTCAGGTTCGACCAACATGAGTCCAGCCCCGTACCCGGTAGCATTGGAAGCTCCGTCCACATGAAGCATCCAAACAGACTTCACCTCCTTCGGGGCTTCTCCTTCATCCGAAGAGGCTTCATCTTCGGACTTCCAGGTGCACTCGACCAGAAAATCGGAGAGCACCTGGGCCTTCATAGCTGCTCAGGACTGGAAGCTAATGTCAAATTCGCTTAGCTTCACAGCCCACTTGGCTATCCTTCCAGAAGTGTCCGGAGATCGGAGAACGGTCTTGAGAGGTTGATCAGTCAACACCACGATAGCGTGGGCTTGGAAATATGGCCATAGTCACTTTGCGCAATCACTAAGGACTGATCAGCTTCTGCATCCTTGCATACCGCATTTCTGCGTCATGCAGGATCTTGCTGATGTAGTAGATCGGCTTGTGGGACCCGTCTTCCTCCTTCCGGACAAGAACCGAGCTCACTGCTTCGTCTGAAGCAGAGAGGTACAGGTAGAGAACCTTGCCTTCTTTTGGTTTGGAGAGTAATGGCGGGGTTTCCAAATACTTCTTCAATTCCTCAAAGGCAACGCGACAGTCTTCGGACCATTCGAAGCCCTTTGATTGCCGAAGTACCTTGAAGAACGGAAGACATTTCTCGGCTGACCGAGAGATAAATCTGCTTAGAGAGGCGATCCTCCCTGTCAACTGTTGGACTTCCTTTTTACAGGAGGGATGTCTCATATCCTTCAAGGCCTGGATCTTCTCGGGGTTGGCCTCAATCCCTCGTTTGGTGACAAGGAAGTCCAGGAATTTACCCGACGTGACCCCGAAGGCGCACTTTGCCGGGTTTAACTTCATGTGGTAGCGCCGGAGAGCGCTGAATGACTCCTCTAAGTCGTGGATGTGGTCTCTCCGGTGGAGACTCTTGACGATCATGTCGTCAACATAGGCCTCCATATTTCTTCCCAGTTGCTTTTCGAACACCTTATTGATGAGTCTTTGAAATGTTGCTCCGACGTTCTTGAGGCCGAACGGCATCATTTTTTAGCAGTAGAAACCTTTGTCAGTGATGAATGCCGTCTTCTCCTTATCTTGCAGATCCATTCTGATCTGGTTATAGCCGGAGAAGGCGTCCATAAAGCTCAGCAACTGGTGTCCGATGGTAGCATCGACCAGTTGATCAATCTTTGAGAGAGGGAAGCTATCTTTTGGGCAAGCCTTGTTGAGGTTTGTATAGTTGATGCAGATCTTCCACTTGCTGCTAGCTTTCTTCATCATTACCATATTGGCCAGCCACTCGGGATAACGGGCCTCTCTGATGAACCCTGCCTTGAGGAGCTTGCCAACCTCTTCACCAACAGCTTGCTGTCTTTCGAGGGCGAAGCTCCTCTTTTTCTGTCGCACCGGCTTGTACCCAGGGGTTACTTCCAGCCAATGAGTAATCACTCCGACGGGAATCCTGGGCATGTCCGAAGCCGACCAGGCGAAGACATCGGCGTTATCCCTGAGAAAATGGATCAGCTTCGTTTTGGTTTCTTCATCAAGAGCGCTCCTGATCTGCACAACTCTAGAGGGATCTTCCTCTTTCAAAGGTATCGGTATGGTCCTCTCCATGGGTTCACCAAGGCTTGTGGTTGAATCCCTCGGATCCAGCTGATCCGGAGTAGTCGAATCTTTGAAATGCCTGTCTTCAATCATTAGACATTGCCGTGCCATCCTCTGGTTCCCTCTAACTTCTCTAACACCATTCCTGGTGGGGAAGCGTACCAAGAGGTAGTGAGAGGAGATCACGGTCCGGAACCTGTTCAAGGCGGGCCTCCCGAGAATAATGTTATATGTTAAGGGGATCTAGACCACCATGAAGTTGATCGGCAATGTCTTTTGTCGAGGCTCGGAACCGAGGGTTACAGGCAACACTATCTCCCCCTCGGCATAAACTTGGTTGCCCCCGAAACCAGAGAGTGGTATGGGAGATCTTTGTAGTTGATGTCTAGGTAAACACATTTTGGAGAATGCATTGTATATCAAGACATCAGTCGAACTTCCATTATCAATAAGAATTCTCTGTACATCATAATTGGCCACTACGGCCGAAATTACAAGAGGGTCATCGTGCAGGAGCCGAACTCCCGCAAGGTCGTCGGAGGAGAAGAGGATAGAGTTGTTATCTTTCAGTCGCTTTGAAGCTTCATCTTCATCCCTTCTCCAGTTGGCGGGCCGGTGTATCATCCCTACGCCTCCGTTGGTGGGCCTTTGATTTGGCAATTCGGCCTCTTCGGGAGGTGGATGGAGAATAGTTGCTTCCAACCGGGGCCCCTGGAGACCGATATACCGTCCTAGGTATCCTCTCTTGATGAGATCCTCGATTGCATCCCTCAGCTAGATGCATTCTTCTATGTTGTGGCCGTGGTCCTGGTGGAATCGGCAGAATTTGTTCATGTTCCTTGCAGAAGATGAGGCCTTCATGGGACGGGACCGTTGGAGATAGTTTTCTTTTTCTATCTCCATGAAGATCTTCTCTCGAGGGAGGTTGAGGGGGGTGTAGGAGTTGAATCTTCCTCCCAATGCTCTGGGCTTGGGAGGGCTTCTCCGGCGATCTGCATATCTGCCGTCGTTGTTATTAGAAGTTTGGGGGCCTTGCCCTCTGTTATTCTTCTTCTTTGAAGGGGGTTTCCCTTCAATCAAACGTCGATTCGCCGACTGCTCTTCAGCATCGATGTATTTCTGAGCCCTTGATAGGAGCTCAGCGTAGCTTTTAGGAAACTTCTTGTCCAGGAAAAAGTAAGCCTGGAGGTTCGAAGCCCCTTCTTTAGTACTGACATGGCCACGTGCTCGTTGAGATCGGGGATCTCAAGCATGGCCGCATTGAACCTGGAGATGTAATCTCTCAGGCTCTCTCCTTTATTCTGGTGAAGGAGGAAGAGTGTGTCCGTATTCCGAGGAGTCTTGCGGCGGGTCCTGAAATGCAAGACAAATAATTTTTCTAACTCGGAAAATAAATCGATGGTACCTGGGCGCAGGCTCAAGTACCACATCTGAGCGGACTTCTTCAAGGTAGCCGAGAACGCCAAACAGTACATCGCGTCCGAAGCTCCTTGAATCATCATATGGGCTTTGAAGCTGCCCAAATGGTCGAAGGGGTCGGTGGTGCCGTCGTAGGGTTCTATCTGGGGAACCCTGAAGTGCCGAGGAATGTCCTTAACCATGATGCGGTCGGTGTAGGGTGGGCGTAGATCACCCACAATCAGGTCCTCGGGATCCCTCTGATCCCGCATTCTCTGTTCTCGCGCCCTTGCCATCTCTGATTCGATGGCTCTGAACCTCCCATCATAATCGGGAGTCTGCTTGGACGCTCTCTCCACCGAAGTGGAGTCTTCAGAGGAGGAGGAGGAAGTTTACCTAGGCCTTTTCCCTTTTTATGGGGAATCGGCAGACCTAGGCAGTCTCAAAGTTCGGCCTTCGGGAGAGGGCCGAGAATGGGGGGAGGGATGCACTGAATCCTACCGTGGTGCTCTCCTTCTTCGGGATCGAGAGCTATGTCTAGAAACAGCCGGTGGGTTTGCCACCGGAAAGGCTCTGTCTTGAAACTCTTGAACCATGGCCGTCAGGTTGGCAACCTGGTTTAAAAGAGCTTCGAACTGCTGTACTCTCACAGTAACCATGGGAGGTGGAACATCGTTCTCCTCCGGGGGTGCACCCCCTGAGACGGAGCACGACCCCGGCTTGTAGAAGCATTTTGGACTTTTCCTCTTGCCATCAAAGATTTCTTTGTTTCTTCCCCTTGTCTGGGAGGGAGCTTAACAAATGTTAATAATACGCCCCCCTTCCTGGCGCGCCAATCTATTGGTGTGGAGTCCCTGGATCGACCGGTCGGAGCCGCTGCGTCGCAGGACCCCTCCCTGGTTCACCTGCAAAACATGTCCCTTGCCGGAGTTGTTCCGGCGGAGGACACTCCGATGCCTAAGTCAGTGGCAGATTCCAGCCACAGAATAGGGAAGATGTCGAGAGTGGAAGAGAAAAAGAGTTCTTGGAGATTGAAAATGTGTATGTGCGAGATCATTCACGCGTACCTCTCGAGCCATCCTTCTTATCCATAATTAAAAGATGCCTCCAGTCTGTGGCCCGCTTTTTTCCCGGAGATCATGGGGAGCCATTCACTCCCATGATAGTCGATCGTGGGTTGTCAATGAGTGGTTCTGGCCAGATCGGAGGCATGACTGCAGGAATTGCGTGCCATGATCATGGCATGATGAGTGTCGGTTGTAACCGTTGGTTACAGTTTTCTTTTTGGAACAGATTGTGGTTCAAGCTTCGATAAGTCAAACCGGAGCCTGTTTCGTAGCTGAACCATGATATCCCAACAATAATCAAGATAGTTGGAGAATGTAATATTTTTGAACTATATACAGGAGATGTTTGTCAGTCGAATCAAAAAACAGAAATTGAGTGATGAGCAACAAAAAAGATAATCCATTTCGTTGCTGAGTTAGCTTTCCTATAAATATATAGGATCAAGATTGATGCATAATCCTGTAATAAAATCTCAATATCTGGAATAATAGAATGAATCGAAAGAACAAATAGTTGGTCTTCGATGATGCAGAACGAGCGAGATCGGGGCCGAACCGAACAGGGAGCGGCTCCCGTGCCATTGTTTCAGATGGCGGCACAAGGTGGGGTCCCCTCTCTGTTCCACTGGAAGAGCCAATGGTGAACCGACGCTCGAGCTGATACGCCTGTTTTCACCGTCTAATTATTACTGGGATCAGGGCCGAGTGGACCAAGCCAAATCCCACGGTGGATAACACGCCACGTTATCCTTGTATTTCACCAATTTTCGATTGCGTCTTATCCACCGTGCATATGCTTCGAGATTTTACTCTGGTCCCAATTGAACCTGGTGCATGCAATTATTTCTCGATTCCCCTTGAGCCGGTTCCGTTTGGTCGACCCCGAAGCGTTGAACGCAGAAGCTAACGCTCCTACGGGTTTCCAACCGGTCCCTCGGGTTTAACCAGGAATCCGAGTGTTAAGACTCGAGAAGGGGGACTGCCTCGCAAGGAGTTGCTCGAGCCGACTCGATTAGAATTCGAATTCGGGTACGAGACTCGGGAGCTTGGGTGTTTGGAAAGCTCCGAAGTGAGCGGGACTTCACCGCTGGTCCCAGAGGGCTACTTTGAATATGTTGTTCCAGTTATTGGTCCGCTCTGCTATATTTTGGGGGACAGCTCGTGGCTTGATTTACGGGTCTGAGTTTTAAAATAAAGATGCTGGCGGACTGGATCATTAGAGAAACAAGCATCTAAGTTCTGGCAAGTTAAGATGCATGGTTGGCCTTAAAAAACAGTAATTTTTTTATAAAAAAAAAAAACTGCCAGGTTTCAAAATAGAAACTTGTTTGAATGATGCCTTTCCCTTCTTCACAAGGAGACCAAATATCGTTGATGCTTTTCTTGTACCGTGTACCAAGAAACGAACCCAACCGTGTATCTAATTTGGAAGGAGTCCGACGAAATTACATGCCTTTCTTGTTGACGGTCCCCTCTCTGTCCAACTATGTTAACTGGCAGGGGACCATCACTAGAACCCAACCGTGTTGAATCAGAAATCGTCGTGTAATCTACAGCCATCCATTCCAGCTGCTTTACATTTTTTTTTAAAAAAAAGTCTCTTTTTAAACTAGAGGGGTCCCAACCACCCTCTTACTCCGTTCCCCCAACCTCATCTTTCTTCGGATTACCCGGCAGATTGAGCCTCGCGCTCGCGATATAGAGATGTCTGGCGAAGGGTCATATCATATCCGTAATTTTATGAATTCAGGAGGCTACGAGGTGGAGGCCCTCGCATCTTCTTGATATTACTTTTCTTTTACAAAATTGCTCGGTTATTGTTATAACAATGATAGTAGATCTATTCCGTCCCGATGTGATTACAAGATCTGATTGACAAAGACAAAGCACATCCAAGATATCAAATCTCTGATGTGGCTATCTACTGACGTGGCGCTTACAGGCCGCATCTCGGCTGAGTAGAATTCCTAGTCGAGTAAAGCTCTAGCTGAGTAGAGCTTCTTGGCTGAGTAGAGCTCCTAGACGAGTAGAGCTCCTGACCGAGTAGAGCTCCTGGTAGAGTAGAGTTCTTAGCCGAGTAAAACTCCTGGAAGAGTAGAGTCTCACAGGTCTACTAGAACCTTGCAAGCCTATAAGAGCCTCATAGGTCTACTAGAACCTCGCAGGCCTATCAGAATCTCATAGGTTTACTAGAACCTTGCAGGCCTATCAAAGCCTCACAGGTTTACTAGAATCTCACAGACTTATCAAAGCCTCGCAGGTCTACTATAACCTCACAAGTCTATTAGAGCCTCACAAGTCTACTATAACCTCACAAGTCTAGTAGAGCCTCACAGGTCTACTAGAGCAGGTCTACTAGAGCCTCATAAGCATAATAGGACTTTTTCTGCGACTTATAACACACAATATCTCAATAAAAGATACAGGAGACAAGATCCTGACACTCTGCCATAATCTATTACAATGTGTCAAGAAGATGCCATCTCCCTAAATGACAAGCAGTTACGTGAAATAATTTCATAAATAGGTAAGAGAGACATCCAGCCAAGGTCTCCATCCATGAGGAGCATCCGGGAAAACGACCTTATCCAACTGGAGAAGCCAGCGAGATGACCAGCGATGCCAAGGCTCAGGGGGCAGGAATCATTGCGGGCTCGAATCGTGAACTGCCGCACCGGGAGGGACGAAGACATCATTGCTGATCGCCGCCCTTCGTCCACATGGCGATCCCTCAGGGGTGGACTGGCAATCCGCGAATTGCCAAGCGACCGCAGCAATTAATGAGGGGCCTGGAGGCCCTCCACATCAACAGTGTCGATCTACTCCCTTCGCCTCGAGTCTAAGTGTGCATCGGGCTTGGGAGTGGGGGGCATCTAATATGGCAAGCTGCTGACATGGTGCCCACATCCGATATAGCTGACTAATGAGGTGTCAGAGAGTGCCACCTGGCCCACTCCCGATTGAGATGAGCTCCCGATCGAGGTGAGCTCTCGGTCGGGGTGAGCTCTCGGCCAGGGTGAGCTCCCGTCCGAGGTGAGCTCCCGTTCAAGGCGAGCTCCCAGCAGAGGTGAGCTCTTGACCGAAGAGAGCTTTGGTCCAGTAAAGCTCTAGGCCGGAACAAGCCCCCGAAAAGTAAGAAAACATCTCCCCGGTTATGGAAGAAAGAATAGCAGAAGGCAAGACACGATTCCTGGAGGATAAGCACGAGAGAGGCCTAGATGGTGATGTATGGGCGCAATGTTGCCATCTCCACTGGACTTGCCGCCACTATCGTGGAGGCGCATTCTCTACCGGGGCTCCAAACCCTATGGCACGCCGCCTACACTCCCTGCCAGAGGAGTACTCCACCAAGGCTCCAGGTCCTGTAGCACACCGTCTATACTTCCTGCAAGAAGAGTGCTACATCGGGACCCCAAGCCCTGCAGCACGCCACCCGCACCCCCTACCAAAGAAGGCTCCACTAGGGCTCCGGGTACTGTAGCATGCCGTTTACACTTCCTGTAAGAGTACTACACCAGGGTTCCAGGTTCTGTAGTATGCCGTCTGCACCCCCTATAGGAGGAGTGCTCTGTCAGGGCTCTAAGCCTTGCGGCACGCCATGGCCTCTCCTAGGAATGTCGGGCTCTTCGTCCTTGCATCCTCGTGGCGGGTCGATCCTGCAAAAAAAGGAAACCTGAGCTGAGGATCCTGGCAGGGACACTCTGACAGTCAAGTTAGTAAGGTGTCCAAAGAGAACAATCCCTCTATTACGGAGTCTTGGGATGCACCCGTGTAAAGGAAGATAAAAGAGAATAGAAAATTAAAGTTTCTTGGATACTAGGAAGTTGTTCACTGTTTTAGCCCTTTTCCTTTGCTTGCTTCCTCTCTTTCTATTCGCTATGTTTCCTTGGAGGTTCCTCTTGCCATTATATAGCAGCTGATTCTGTCAGATTGGGTTTGGAGCCTTGGTTAGGTACTTCTTCCAGGGCGTTCCTTGCAGGAGGGATACAAGTTCATCAGAGCCCTATTGGATAGGGTCCAAGGTTCCTGGGAGAGGATCTTCTTGCAGAGGGTGCCACAGGCCTGGAGCCCTAGTAGAGTACTCCTATAAGGGGTGCAAATGGCATACCGTAGGGCTTGGAGCCCCGGTAGAGCACTCCTCCTATAGGGGGTGCATATGACATGCTACAAGACCGGGAGCCTTGGTATAGCACTCCTCTTGTAGAAAGTGCAGACGGCGTGCTACAGGACCCCGAGCCCTGGTGAAGCACTCCTCTAACGGGGAGTGTAGGTGGCGTGCTGCAGGGCTTGGAGCCCCAGTGTAGCACTCTTCTTGCAAGAAGTGCAGACGGCATGCTACAAAACCTGGAGCCCTGGTAAAGCATTCCTCTGGTAAGGGGTGCAGGCGACATGATGCAAGGTTTGGAGTCTCAATGGAGCAGGCGCCTCCACGAGAGTTGCGGTAAGTCCGATGTAGATGGCAACATCGTGCCCCTACGTCATCATCCAGGCCCCTCTCATACCTGTCCTCCGAGAGTCGTGTCTCGCCTTATGCTATTCTTTCCACCATGATCGGGGAGATGTTTTCTTGCTTTCGAGAACTTGGTCCAACCGGGAGCTCTATTGGACCAAAACTCTCTTCGATCAAGAGCTCACCTCGGATGGGAGCTCACATCTGCTGAGAGCTCATCTTGGACAAGAGCTCATCTTGATCGGGAGCGAACCAGATGGCACTCTCCAACACCTCATTAGCTAGCTATGTCGAACATGGATGCCACATCAACAACTTATTATATTAGTTATTACTGTAAGACATGTGTATCGAAAGACTAATTTTATGACCGATTGAATTACCTTCTTTATTATTAATCACTCGGTGAAGTGTCATGAACTGACTTGGAAAATACCCCCGACCCTATCTATGATATTGTCCTTTCTGGTTATTTTTAGATGTGTTACATCCGTGACAGTGACGTGGCCAGGCTCAGGCATCGCCGAATGCGAACAAGCCACGTGTGAGTTTTCCCGCCAGAATCAGCGCCACGCCCTTAAAGCTGGGGTCGGCAAGATCGCGCCGCCCGACGATTATCCAAGAGCAGACCGCCCAGGCCGAGGTCGAGCTCGGCGCGGGGTTCCTCCACCGACTCATCCGCGCCCGCGCGCGAAGGAGACGACCCAAGTGAGGTCGGTCGAGGTCGGCCGACCCCTCGCCTTGCGCCAGGTGGCCACCCGGAGACGGGTCCACCTCGGCCAAAGCCAGGCGACCTCCTGCCGCCTCGCCAGGTGTCCACCCAGGAGGGGTCCACCTAATGCGAGGTCGGCCGACTCTTCGCCTTGCGCCAGGTAGCCACCCGGAGACGGGCCCACCTCGGTCGAAGCCAGGCGACCCTCTGCCGCCTCGCCAGGTGTCCACCCAGGAGGGGTCCACCTAGTGCGAGGTCGGCCGACCCTTCGCCTTGCGCCAGGTGGCCACCCGGAGACGGGTCCACCTCGGCCGAAGCCAGGCGACCTCTTGCCGCCTCGCCAGGTGTCCACCCAGGAGGGGTCCACCTAGTGCGAGGTCGGCCGACCCTTCGCCTTGCACCAGGTGGCCACCCGGAGACGGGTCCACCTCGGCCGAAGCCAGGCAACCCTCTGCCGCCTCGCCAGGTGTCCACCCAGGAGGGGTCCACCTAAGCCGAGGTCGGCCGATCCCTCGCCTCTCGCCAATTGGTCCCCGGAGATAGGTCCAACTCAGCCGAGGCCAGGCCGCTCGTACGGAGAGGCCCCCGGGGAAAGCGACGGGTCCCGAGGCCATCCCTCGGGCCGTACCGACCCCATACGGCGTCCCGTACGGAGGGCGGCGGCACGCGGAACGTCACTTACATTGGCCCGGCAGGTCCCGTGGTCGAGAGACCCGATCCTGACGGAACAGGGCCCGCAAACGGATAGCGCCCACGCCCGGGGAAAAGAGCACCCTCACGAAGCCCGAGGCCTGATGACTTGCCGCTCTGCCAGCGCCGCCTTCCCCCTTTTTCTCTTCTGTCCTTGCCTTTTTCCTGCTGGGCCCGGCGGACGAGGCCGGAAAGCCGCCTGGCCTCCTTCACCAGAAAGGGAAAAGAAAGGAAGACAGGGAGGAGGAGTTTTCGAGGGAGAAAAGGACGAGCGCACGACGGAGGGAGATAAAGAGGGAAGGATCCAAAGTCTGCAAGGTAAGCAAAAGAGCCTGGGGACAAGAAGGAAAGACCGGCACAAGGCCTCGCTGGGAGGAAGAAAACCAGGGATCCCGAGAAGGGAAGACTGGACGCGAGCTCAGCGGGCAGGCCCAGCCGAGTTTCCGGTCCCCGGCGCTTTCCCTTCACCAGTTAACTCTCCAAGCCTGAGACCCTCTAGGGGGATCGGGAGAGAGAGTCTGTTCCTCCACGTCGTCTACTGACTTGACCGTCGGAGCCCCCTCGACGGAATCCCCGGCCAGGGTCCTCTAACCCCCTTTTTTGCAGGCTTCTCGCAGGAAGGGAGGCTCCTCTGCCAGGCGGTCAGGGAGGATCGGCTGATCCTCTGCACGGGCGCGACGACGAGGACGGCAACAGATTGGCGCGCCAGGTAGGGGGGCAGGGCACTAACCCCCAGTGGGAACTAGCTTTTTGCAGGTATCACGCTCCCTAACAATGGTGGTCACTCGTGGTCGCGAGGCGTCCACCAGCCGAGTGGGAGAAGCCCACTCCCCGCCAGGGGGCCACACCCCCGAACGGGAGCTTCCCGCTCCCCCTCCTCTTCTGCAGCAGCCTACCCCGGCAGACGGATCCCTTGCGGCCATCGTCCAGCAGCTGCAGACCTTGACCTCAGCGGTCCGACAGCTCCAGCATCAGCAACGGTCCCTGGCCACTCAGCCGCAGCCAGGGACCCCCGCGGCCCGGGTCGCGGGACAGCATGGGAGCCTGCGCTCAATCCAGGGCAGGCCGTCCCATCCGCAAGCCATCTCCAACCCCCGAGAGAGCCGCCAAGCTCCCCCGAAGAAAGACTATTCCGGCTCGGAGGATCACGAGAGTCGATCCCCGGCCGATGGGGCCGAAACGGCGCATCGCGGCAAGCGACGCCGGGTCCGGACCCCGCGTCGAGACCAATCGGCGCCTCCCTCACCTGCAGTCTCGGTGGAAGACTCCACCGACGAAGCCATCAGGCGCCAGGCCGAAAGGCGCCTAGAGGAACACGAGCGCAAGTTGGCGGAGTTCGCCCAGCGATTCGCCGACCTGCAGAACTCGTCAGCCGACCCGGCGGGCTACGACTCCCGCCCCCCTTTCTCCGAAGAGATCCAGGCGGAACCAATCTCGAAACGGTTCCGCATGCCGCAGGTGGATCCCTACGACGGGACCACCGACCCCCTGGACCACCTGGAGGGTTATAAAGCCCTCATGAGGGTCCAGGGTGCCACCGACGCCCTTCTGTGCATCGCCTTCCCTGCAACCCTTCGGAAGGCCGCCCGAGTCTGGTTCGCCCGTCTCGAGCCCGGATCCATTCGCTCCTTCCAGCAGCTGGAAGGAAGGTTTGTGGCGCATTTCGACGCTTGTCGAAAGGTGCCAAGGGAGGTGGACAGCCTCTTCTCCGTCCGCCAGCAGGACCAGGAGCTGCTCCGTGACTACATCGCCCGGTTTAAGACCGCGGCCCTGGAGATCTACAGCTTGGACGAGCCCGTCGCTATGCTGGCTCTAAAGCGCGGGCTCAAGACGTCCCGCCTGACCTATTCCCTGGACAAGAAGCCGCCCAGGACGTATTCCGAGCTCCTCCTCCGCGCCCACAAGTACATCCGAGCGGAGGAGGCCGACCGCACCCGTCGAGAGCTGGACGGGAAGATTTTGAAGAAGTCGAACCCGAGGGCAGCCCGAGACAAATCAAAGTACTGCCAATTCCACCGCGAGCACGGGCATGACACGGAGGAGTGCCGCCACCTGAAGCGGGAGATCGAGGAGCTGATCGGGAGGGGATACCTCCGGAAGTTCGTCAAGAACGAGGCTCCCTCCGAAAAGCAACCGCTCGCGGCCTTGCCACCTGTCCCTGCGATCGACAACCGGCCAACAGATAGGCCCGTGGGCATGATCTCACGCGGATCTGGCCGAGCAGAGAAGAGAGCCCGGGAAACCCCGGAGAATGTAATCCCTCCCAAAGGAGGGGAATTTAGCGGCAATATAAACAATGATGCCGTGGTGGTCGAGATGACCATCGCGAAGCACCCTGTACATCGAATCATGGTGGATAGTGGAAGCTCGGCCGATGTACTTTTTTATGACGCTCTCTCTCGGATGAACTTGTCTCTCGACCAGCTAAAGCCAGTGCACACCCCACTGGTAGGTTTTACAGGGGACTCCGTCGGAGTCGAAGGGGAAATCACTCTCCCAGTTACCGCCGGATCCCCGCCCCGGCAGACGACCATCATGGTAACTTTCACTGTAGTCAAGCTCCCTTCGCCTTACAACGCCATCCTTGGGCGTCCCGGGCTCAACCGACTAGACGCCACTATCTCCACAAGGAGATTGCTGGTGCAGTTCCCCACGCCTTTCGGGTTCGGGGAAATGAGGGGGACGATCCAGCCAGTCCCGCTCTGCCTGCAGACAATCCTGGGCATCAAGGGCGCAGAGCTCGCCCGCGAGGTCGATGACCTCGACCTAAGAGAAAAGGAACCCAGGGGAGGGCCCGTAGAGCGCCTGCTCTCCTTTCCCCTTGGTTCAGACCCCCTGAAGACGGTGCAAGTTGGGGCCCAGCTCCCCGAGGAGGAACGAACCCGCCTGCTGGAGTTCCTCCGTGCCAACGCCAATGTGTTCGCCTGGTCGGCGGTCGACATGCCGGGTATTCCGCCCGAGATTATCATGCACAGCCTGAACGTGGACCCAGGCAGCCGCCCGGTCCGCCAGAAGAAGAGAAGCTTCGCCATGGAGAGGCAGAAGGCGATCGACGAGGAGGTAGAGAAACTTCTCGCCGCCGGTTTCGTCCGAGAAGTCCAATACCCCAGCTGGTTAGCAAATATGGTCATGGTAAAGAAGAGCAGCGGTAAGTGGAGGATCTGCGTGGACTACACCGACCTCAATCGAGCTTGCCCGAAGGACAGCTTCCCTCTGCCAAAGATCGACCAGCTGGTCGACACCACCTCGGGACACCGTCTCCTGTCATTCATGGACGCTTTCTCCGGATACAACCAGATCCGGATGAACCCGGAGGACGAAGAGCGTACCGCCTTCATAACTGACCGCGGGACTTTCTGTTACAGGATGATGCCCTTCGGCCTCAAGAACGCGGGGGCGACGTACCAACGTCTGGTCAATAAAGTCTTCAAAGACCAGATAGGCCGCAACATGCAGGTGTACGTGGACGACATGCTGGTAATGAGCAAACTTGACTCGGACCATGTAGCCGACCTGGCAGAGACGTTCGGCAACCTCCGGCGCCACCAGATGAAGCTGAATCCAGCGAAGTGCGCCTTCGGGGTCTCCGCCGGAAAATTCCTGGGGTTCATGGTGACCCAGAGAGGAATCGAGGCCAACCCGGAGAAGGTCCAGGCCATCCTGGACATGGAGCAGCCAGCCTCCAAGAAACAAGTGCAGCAGCTGACCGGTCGGGTTGCGGCCCTTAGCCGTTTTATTTCCAGGTCGACGGACCGCTGCCGCCCCTTCTTCAAGGTGCTGAGGAAGATGAACGGTTTCGCCTGGATCGAGGAATGCCAGCAGGCCTTCGAGGAGTTGAAGAAGACGCTCGCATCACCACCTCTGCTGTCCAGGCCCGAGGAAGGGGAGGAGCTTACCCTCTACTTGGCCGTCACCCCGGAGGCCGTCAGCTCTGTCTTGGTCCGAACCGACGACCACGGGATCCAGCGACCAGTGTACTATACCAGCAAACTCCTCCGGGACGCGGAGCTCAGGTATTCCCGGCCCGAGAAACTCGTTTTTGCGCTAATAGTGTCTGCCCAGCGTCTCAGGCCCTATTTCCAAGCGCATCCCATCGCCGTCTTGACGGATCAACCGCTGAAAGCGGTGCTCAGCCGACCCGACACCTCGGGGCGATTGGCCAAATGGGCACTGAAACTCAGCGAGTTTGACATTACATATCGGCCGAGGTCGGCAATGAAGGCACAGGTGCTGGCCGACTTCTTGGTCGAATGCGCAGGTCTGGGCAAGGAGCCCGAGGAGGACTCTTCGACCCGGCCGACGGAGGTCGGCACCAACGAGCCCGGAGAGGACGCTTGGATCCTCCATGTGGACGGAGCCTCAAACTCCGGAGGGAGCGGAGCTGGGCTCATCCTTGCCAACGGCGACGGGGTCGTCGCAGAATGTGCGCTCCGTTTCCAGTTCCCCGCGACGAACAATCAAGCGGAGTATGAGGCGCTTCTCGCCGGACTCAGGGTCTCCCGCGAGCTGGGCGTGACCAACCTTAGAGCTTTCACCGACTCCCAGCTCGTGGCGGGGCAGGTGTCCGGGGAGTATGTCGCTCACGACCCCCAGATGGCAAGGTATTTGGAGCTCGTCAAGGCGGGCGCGTCCAAGTTCCGGCGCTTCAACATCTTCCATATCCCCCGCGGGGAGAACGCCTGCGCGGATGCTCTCTCTCGATTGGCGGCTCTGCCGGACACAATGCTGGGACGCGCTCATGTGGAGCGACTCGAAGTCCCAAGCCTAGAAGCACCGGCGGGGGTCCATCAGGTCAGCCAGGAGCCCGGCTGGATGGACAAGTACGCCGCGTACATCACCGACGGCATTCTGCCGGAAGACCGAGACGCGGCTCGCCTCATCAGGAAGAAGGCCGTGCGGTTTGTCCTGATGGACGGGCAGCTGTATCGAAGGTCCTACTCTTATCCCCTCCTCAAGTGCATTGGACCCGCAGAAGCCAAGCTTGTGCTCCAGGAGATTCACGAAGGCATCTGTGGGAACCACGTGGGGGGCAGGGCATTGGCATACAAGGCCCTTCGTCAAGGCTACTTCTGGGAGACGATGAAGGAGGATGCCGCTGACTTCGTGAAGAAATGCGACCGGTGCCAGCGCCACGCCACGGTACAGCGGCAACCCTCCAACCCGATCTCTCAGCTCTCAGCCCCCTGGCCATTCGCCCAGTGGGGAATGGACCTTCTGGGCCCATTCCCGCCGGCATCCGGCCAGCGGAAGTTCCTGATAGTGGCCATCGACTACTTCACAAAGTGGGTCGAAGCCGAACCCTTGGCAAGAATCACCGAAGCAAACGTCGCCAAATTCTTCTGGAAGTCCATCGTCTGCCGCTTCGGCCTCCCCGACATCGTGGTCACCGACAACGGACGCCAGTTCGACTGTCGAGAGTTCGAGGATTTCTGCAACGACCTCGGCATCAGACATCGCTTCACCTCGGTGGCGCACCCCCAGACCAACGGGGAGGCTGAGGTCACGAACAGGACCATTCTTCAGGGCCTCCGCACGCGGCTAGACCAAGCCAAGGGCAGGTGGGCCGACGAACTTCCCAGCGTTCTCTGGGCATACCACACCACTCCAAGGACGGCTACCGACGAAACCCCATTCAACCTCGTCTTCGGGGCTGAGGCAGTCATCCCGATCGAGCTCAGCATACCCACGCTGCGCGTGGAACAATACGACGAGACAGAAAACCCAGCCAGGATGATGCTCAACCTAGACCTCCTCGAAGAAACAAGGGACAAGGCCCGAATCCGAATGGCGGCGTACCGGCAACGTGTAGCCAGATATTACAACTCCCGAGTACGGCCGAAGGTTTTTCGTCCCGGGGACTTGGTCCTCCGGCGTGCAGAAGCCTCCCAGCCACGAGAGTGCGGCAAGCTTTCACCCAACTGGGAAGGCCCTTATCGGGTAGCAGAAGCCCTCCCTCACGGGGCATGTTACTTGGAGGAGTTGGGAGGTGCCAGGTTCCCCCGGACATGGAACCCCTCGAACCTGAGAATGTACTACCAGTGATGTAAGGCTCCCAGTTCCTTTAACAAAGCTTCTTCGCTTCAAACATTCTTCTCTGACTTCAACAAAAAGCCCGGAGCACAGCTCAGCAAGCCGCGCAAGGTTTGAGAAAGCCTGCGGCATCGAGCTCAGTCCGGAAGATCCTGGGCTTCGGCCTGGAAGGTGGCATCGAACCCAGTTCGCCCACGCAAGCCCGGAGCACAGCTCAGCAAGCCGCGCAAGGTTTGAGAAAGCCTGCGGCATCGAGCTCAGTCCGGAAGATCCTGGGCTTCGGCCTGGAAGGTGGCGTCGAACCCAGTTCGCCCACGCAAGCCCGGAGCACAACTCAGCAAGCCGCGCAAGGTTTGAGAAAGCCTGCGGCATCGAGCTCAGTCCGGAAGATCCTGGGCTTCGGCCTGGAAGGCGGCGCCGAATCCGTTTCGCCCGCGCAAGCCCGAAGCACAGCTCAGCAAGCCACGCAAGGTTTGAGAAAGCCTGCGGCATCGAGCTCAGTCCGGAAGATCCTGGGCTTCGGCCTGGAAGGTGGCGTCGAACCCAGTTCGCCCACGCAAGCCCGGAGCACAGCTCAGCAAGCCGCGCAAGGTTTGAGAAAGCCTGCGGCATCGAGCTCAGTCCGAAAGATCCTGGGCTTCGGCCTGGAAGGTGGCGTCGAACCCAGTTCGCCCACGCAAGCCCGGAGCACAGCTCAGCAAGCCGCGCAAGGTTTGAGAAAGCATGCGGCATCGAGCTCAGTCCGGAAGATCCTGGGCTTCGGCCTGGAAGGTGGCGTCGAACCCAGTTCGCCCACGCAAGCCCGGAGCACAACTCAGCAAGCCGCGCAAGGTTTGAGAAAGCCTGCGGCATCGAGCTCAGTCCGGAAGATCCTGGGCTTCGGCCTGGAAGGCGGCGCCGAATCCGTTTCGCCCGCGCAAGCCCGGAGCACAGCTCAGCAAGCCACGCAAGGTTTGAGAAAGCCTGCGGCATCGAGCTCAGTCCGGAAGATCCTGGGCTTCGGCCTGGAAGGTGGCGTCGAACCCAGTTCGCCCACGCAAGCCCGGAGCACAGCTCAGCAAGCCGCGCAAGGTTTGAGAAAGCCTGCGGCATCGAGCTCAGTCCGGAAGATCCTGGGCTTCGGCCTGGAAGGTGGCGTCGAACCCAGTTCGCCCACGCAAGCCCGGAGCACAACTCAGCGAGCCGCGCAAGGTTTGAGAAAGCCTGCGGCATCGAGCTCAGTCCGGAAGATCCTGGGCTTCGGCCTGGAAGGTGGCGCCGAATCCGCTTCGCCCGCGCAAGCCCGGAGCTTAGCTCAGTGAGCCGCGCAATGTTTGAGAAAGCCTGCGGCATCGAGCTCAGTCCAGAAGATCCCGAGTTTCGACCCGGAAGATGGTGCAGGAACTGTGTTGCCCGCGCAGGCACGGAGGCAGCCCAAAGTCGGACCTGCTCAAGATTCTTACCTTGCCGCGACACGGCTCTGCAAACCCCGTCCTTCGGTTTAGTATGGAAGGACCAGGCCCGCAGTTGTCTCAGGTATCCCAGACCGACATCTCAGAAACAAACAAAGAAGAAGAAAAAGAAGAACCAAAGATGATAGACAAGTTGTTGTAGAAAGTAAGTCTTCATTAAAACAGGTACTCAGTACAAACTGGGAGCCCCGACAGGCCGGGACTCCCCAAAAAGAAGGACAAAGAAAGCAAAAGTACAAGGTGACGGTCACTGGAGCGCAGGATCGGCGCCGTCCGTCGGAGGTGCGGGCGCCACCTCTTCAACCTCCACGACAACCGGCTCCTGGGGCTGTGTCTGGGCCGCGGCGTCATCGGTCGGGGGTGCTGCAGGTGCCGCCTGAGATGCCGCCTGGGTCGTGCCGGAGGCCCTGCCCTCGCTCCCCGGCTTCCTGCCGCCGACGACGACCGCACTTAGGTCCAGTTGGGGGAAGAAGGCCCCCACCTTTTCCCGGCACATCCGGAACCCCTTCAGGAAGGAGTCCACCGCGGCCTCCCGGACTTCCGACGTAAACTCGTCGGAAGCACGGAATTTGGGGACGGCCTCCAGCGCTTCCCGCTTCGCCGCCTCCAGGAGCCCGTTGATGTACGAGCTCCGGTCCTTCGCCATGGCCGCCTCCCGCCGGGACTCGTCCAGCTGACGCTCCAGGAACAGTGAGCGGGCCTGCAGGCGGGCCTTCTCCGCCGTGTCCTCCTCAGTACGGCGCTGGTTGGAGGTCCGCTCCTCCGCCAAGGAGGCCTCCAGTTCCTTGTTCCGCTCCTCGGAACGCGCCAGGTCGGACTGGAGGGCCTGCTTCTCCGCTCGCAGCTCGGCCCCCTTGTCCACCAAGTCCTTCACGTCGGCGGCGAGCTTTCCGAGCTTCTGCTCCCGCTCGGAGTCCCGCTTGGCGTTCCCTACAAGGTAGTTCCTCAGTAGGAGGACGTCGTTCCCGATCTGCAAGGACAAAAGCAACATGTCAGTGCCGAGGCAGGAGGCCTCGGATTGAAAGAGAAAAGAAGAGCTGAAGCAGACTTACCGAGAAGAGCTGGGGCAGGATGCCGAGCAGCGCATCCGCGTAGTCCCGTCCGCCCCGAGCTCGGCGGTCCCGGGCGGTGGAAGCATACTCCATCACCCTCTCCGCCAGCCCTCGGTCGAGGATGACCGAGTCCCGGTGCGAGATTACCGGCGCTGGGCCCTTCGGGCCGATCCCTGCGATGGCCGCCCCTTCTGCTGGAGCCGCAGCCGACGGACCGGTGGTCGCCACTGGCGGTGCCGCCGGACTGCTGGCCGGAATGGGCCCGGCGGTGGGCAGAGCGGCGGGCGCCGGAGCTCCCTCGGCTGCACCGCCAGGTCGTGGAGCCGAAATGCCAAGGGCGCCGCCCTGCGGAGGTCTGGGCGGAGAAACTGCGGCGGCTAGGCCGGGCGCGGTCGCCGCTGCGACCTCCCGGCTCGTCTCCGTGCAAGCCCTCTTCGCCGCGGGCTCGTCCACGTCAACGACCTCCCTCTGAGCAGCCCCTTCCAGCAAGTTCTCCAATGAAAACTTCATCCCTGCAAGGTGGAGAAATCAGAAGGTTAGTTCAATCTTAAAAAGAGAGAGGGGGGAAGGGCAGAATTTAATGCAGAGCCGAATCTCACCGGTCTCCCGGATGGGACTGATGCCGGCCTCAAAAAGATTCTGCTCACAAAGCAGAACCTCGAGCGGCGGGACCACGTCACTCAGGAGCTGGGAGTAAGCCTCCTGGTCCGCGGACTCGACCCGAGAACTCCGGTTCGGCGACCGGTCCGGTTCGCTCCAGGCCCAGTCGACGTCGTCGACCGAGGCAAAGAAAAACCGGTTCTTCCATCCCTTAACCGAAGAAGGGATGTCGAACCAGAGACACCTAGGCCGGGGTGAAATATATCACCAGCCGTCATCGGTGGAGCATTTCTTCAGGGTGAACAGGGACCTGAAGAGCAAAAAACGGGCAACAAACCCGTGGAAATGGCAGAAGACGATGAAAGAGAAGATGACCCGGATGGCTTTAGGAGCCAGCTGGGCCGGGACGAGCCGAAAATGGCTGAGGAAGGAAAGGAAGAAAGGATGCAGAGGAAAACGAAGACCCCGAGGAGGAAATCTTCGTAGAAGGCAATGCGGCCGGGGCCACTCATGGTGACACGCTCCCCGGACCGCGGAGCGAACAGACGGACAGATCCCGGGATGCCATAGGCATCCCGGAGCAGAGAAAGATCACCTTCGGTCATGGTGGAGGCATGACCGGAGGGACCGGCGGGAAGAAGCGGCGGAGCCGGGAGAGCAGCAAGAGCAGGAATTGAACTGAGGGGCACGGCAGGTGCAACCGGGGGGGCCGGGTCCCCCTGGGGACGCCAATGGTGACACCCCCGGGTTGCAAACGCCGGCGGACCTCCTCTGGGATTACCTCCTCATCCGAGGAGGGAGAAGACGGAGTCCTCGGCCGGGATGGACCGGCCTCGTCCGGATTAGAAGAAACATGGCGACGGCGCGCCATGGAGAAGAAAAGAAGAAAAGGATTGAATGATCGAAGGAGAAGGAGGAGGGCTAGAGAAGAGGAGGACGCTTACCCAAAAATGCACAGGCGGGCGCAAGCAGCAGAAGTTGTTAGCCTGCAGCAAACCGCCCACGAAGCAAGGGAAAAGGCCTCGTTCTGGAAAGTCCCCTCGCCTTCAGACTCAGCCGGCAGCAGCCGTACCCATCATTCCGTCTCAGGCCACTGGATGGTCGCCACGTGGGCGCACGCCCGACACCGACGCCTCGTTAGCAGAGTAACGGCCTCTGCCCCGAAGCGACGCATTGATTGCGGGCAAGTGGACGACGCGTGGCGACTCCCCGTTGGTCTCCAGCCGCCTCGAGCCACGACGAGTGAAGATCGTGCCAATTATGAAGCAAGATCTTCGCCTCCCCACGTCATGTCTGCAATTAATCCCGACGTCCCGATCTACGATGCCCCGACGGAACGGCGGGCTGGGGGGCAACTGTTACATCCGTGACAGTGACGTGGCCAGGCTCAGGCATCGCCGAATGCGAACAAGCCACGTGTGAGTTTTCCCGCCAGAATCAGCGCCACGCCCTTAAAGCTGGGGTCGGCAAGATCGCGCCGCCCGACGATTATCCAAGAGCAGACCGCCCAGGCCGAGGTCGAGCTCGGCGCGGGGTTCCTCCACCGACTCATCCGCGCCCGCGCGCGAAGGAGACGACCCAAGTGAGGTCGGTCGAGGTCGGCCGACCCCTCGCCTTGCGCCAGGTGGCCACCCGGAGACGGGTCCACCTCGGCCAAAGCCAGGCGACCTCCTGCCGCCTCGCCAGGTGTCCACCCAGGAGGGGTCCACCTAATGCGAGGTCGGCCGACTCTTCGCCTTGCGCCAGGTGGCCACCCGGAGACGGGCCCACCTCGGCCGAAGCCAGGCGACCCTCTGCCGCCTCGCCAGGTGTCCACCCAGGAGGGGTCCACCTAGTGCGAGGTCGGCCGACCCTTCGCCTTGCGCCAGGTGGCCACCCGGAGACGGGTCCACCTCGGCCGAAGCCAGGCGACCTCTTGCCGCCTCGCCAGGTGTCCACCCAGGAGGGGTCCACCTAGTGCGAGGTCGGCCGACCCTTCGCCTTGCGCCAGGTGGCCACCCGGAGACGGGTCCACCTCGGCCGAAGCCAGGCAACCCTCTGCCGCCTCGCCAGGTGTCCACCCAGGAGGGGTCCACCTAAGCCGAGGTCGGCCGATCCCTCGCCTCTCGCCAATTGGTCCCCAGAGATAGGTCCAACTCAGCCGAGGCCAGGCCGCTCGTACGGAGAGGCCCCCGGGGAAAGCGACGGGTCCCGAGGCCATCCCTCGGGCCGTACCGACCCCAGACGGCGTCCCGTACGGAGGGCGGCGGCACGCGGAACGTCACTTACATTGGCCCGGCAGGTCCCGCGGTCGAGAGACCCGATCCTGACGGAACAGGGCCCGCAAACGGATAGCGCCCACGCCCGGGGAAAAGAGCACCCTCACGAAGCCCGAGGCCTGACGACTTGCCGCTCTGCCAGCGCCGCCTTCCCCCTTTTTCTCTTCTGTCCTTGCCTTTTTCCTGCTGGGCCCGGCGGACGAGGCCGGAAAGCCGCCTGGCCTCCTTCACCAGAAAGGGAAAAGAAAGGAAGACAGGGAGGAGGAGTTTTCGAGGGAGAAAAGGACGAGCGCACGACGGAGGGAGATAAAGAGGGAAGGATCCAAAGTCTGCAAGGTAAGCAAAAGAGCCTGGGGACAAGAAGGAAAGACCGGCACAAGGCCTCGCTGGGAGGAAGAAAACCAGGGATCCCGAGAAGGGAAGACTGGACGCGAGCTCAGCGGGCAGGCCCAGCCGAGTTTCCGGTCCCCGGCGCTTTCCCTTCACCAGTTAACTCTCCAAGCCTGAGACCCTCTAGGGGGATCGGGAGAGAGAGTCTGTTCCTCCACGTCGTCTACTGACTTGACCGTCGGAGCCCCCTCGCCGGAATCCCCGGCCAGGGTCCTCTAACCCCCTTTTTTGCAGGCTTCTCGCAGGAAGGGAAGCTCCTCTGCCAGGCGGTCAGGGAGGATCGGCTGATCCTCTGCACGGGCGCGACGACGAGGACGGCAACAAGATGTATTTACTCTATAACCATTGGTTGAATGCTCCAATATACGCGCGCGCAAAAAAAAAAAAAAAAAAAAAAAAAAAAAAAAAAAAAAAAAAAAAGTCAAACAATATGTACTAAGGTTGCAGCTATGGCTCCTTGACATTTATGAACAAAGCAATAATGGCATGATCTCAACTGCGCCTAGCTTGCATTCAATATCCACATGCAAAGAAATGAACCATCACTACCAACTTTCACACATCAAGTACATAGATGACAGCTGTAGTTGTCCTTCAGCATTGTGAATGTGAATAAAACCATCTACTTTGATGTCAAGAAGGATTGCTGGTCCTTATTATTAAATTGTCCAGCGGCGGGAAATCCATTTCTACTTTGCTAAAGCAGTCCTGGCAAATTGATTATACCTCCATAGGAACTAGGGATCCATGATACTTGCAAACTTGATTCTATATAACTTTAAAAAAGTTGCATCGTGTTAGCAAATTTGCTACCATAACAGTGGCCATCGTCACCAGCTCTGAAGTTTAAAACACATCCATGACAATCTTCAGCTAAAAGACACTTCTGCTACAAAATATCAGCAAAAGGAGACAGAACCAATGCTATAAGAGAGGCTGATGTTTTTTTTTTCTTTTTTTAACCTCTCTAACTACATTATATATAATATTTTATCAAGGCAAGGAGAATGTCATATCCTCTAATCTTGTTCGCACCCAGCTATTCTTCCACCAGTAAACCAACATTCAGGAAAATAAGTTTAATACAAAATTAAACATGCACAGACACAGCCCAAAAGAAATGAGGAAAGAAAATTCCTGCAATTGTACAAACTCTTCCGGCTGTACATGTGCAAGTCAGAAATGCAATGACCATTAGCTTGCAAATGACCTCAGCTTCCCATTTTTTTGCCTGCAATGAGATGGGACATCACATAACGAATAGAATATCGCACGACTCTAGCTAGCTAATCAAGATCGACAACCTACCAAAACGAGTCCTTCTTTTCCTGGGCCAGTAATTCCTCAAATGAGATATCAGGAAGTTCTGTTGCCTGTGTTTCGTGGTCTGAAGTAGATTTCAACTCCATGTTTGAACTAAGCTCAAGCATCTGACATGAGACGTTAGCAAAAGTACATCAGAAATGTATCAAGGCAACATAGAATTGCATTACCTGAATTGTAAATGTATACCTTGTTATATGCAGGTGAAAGCTTAAGCTGCTCTTGCAGTAGATTATAAACGGCTGCATCATCCTCTAATCTCTTATGTTCTGCCTCTAACTTGTATATCTACAGATATAACACAAATCTAAGGTGATATACGCTAGAACATGTAATATAGAAAACAATAACTGCCCAAAACAAGCAATTCATGCAAGCGGTAGTCCAGCAAACCTGTTGCGCAAGACGATCAAACGAAGACCTGTCAGCCTTCAGTAGTAACGCCTTCTTTATTTTAAAACTACGTTGGATGATATCGGACCTGACAAAGTGGAAATGTATAAATAACTTTAACACTATTTGCATGATATGACAAATAAGGACAGCATTGCAAGCTAGCTCTCTGAAAAACAATTACATACTTGTGCTGCAATTCATTTCTTGCCTCGATTAGGCAGTTGATAAATTGTCCAACCTGCACACAGTGGTAGTAAAAATCATTTCTGTGTTTGCATGTTTAACACTATAAATAAAATAGATACAGGTTGATGGTATTCCCATGAGGTTGTGGATCTCCTAAGATGCGGAATGTTTGCATGAACAAGGTCTACATGTGCGGGTTGGTTGTCCTACAAAATAAGCAGATACGGAAACAGGGGGGAAAAATACTGACATAGAGCAAGTTCAGATAGAAGACATTTTTATAAGCAAAGAACTGAAAACCATGATAGGTCATTAAATCACCTGTAGTTGCCATGAGAAAATGCAATCATTAGCATCTACAATAATAACGGCAGCTGCTGAGCAGCAATGAAGAACGAAAGGTGAATATGGTGAAGAAAGAGGGATTTATGCAAAGCCTATGTTGTTGATGCATAAGGTGCAAAGTGCAAACAATTTGGGATTCATCATATTCCATATGAAAGCATGGACTTTTGAACCATTTAAGGAGGCAAAAACCCTGAATATTTTACAATTGCAACTGACATACTAATATGCCTCAAAAGAATGAATCTCAAAAGGTAAACTACATATATCCTGCTACCCGTAACTATGAAACTGAAACACATGGTCAACTATGAATCATCCATATTTGCATCATGATTTCTTATTTTTTAACTCATACATTTCATTGTAGCAACTAGAGCGTTTGAATTCTGCCCTGCCTCCTGATTGATTTCTTTGGTTGTAAATATTGAAAGCTTAACACAGCTTTCTAACCAAATTCATGAATCCTTTGTTCCTCTGTAGTGAGATCAAGCAAGAAGGCTCCAAATATGGTTACAAATGCATAGGATTTTTAAACTCACTGTTTCCTTGTTTCAAGTCATGTTCCCGTATAATCTAATCTTCTGCCAAGTTACTTTCCTTAGGACCTGAGTATTTCAATGTTTGATGAAGATTTATTCAAAAAAAAAAATTCAGTAACAAACTTTGAAAACTGGCAACAAAGTACCACTAGACTCAGTTAAACATGTCTTTTCCTTGAACTAGGTAAAAATATTCAGTCAGTCATCATAATGGTGTTCAGGAGAATGCTTTTCTCTGGATCAAGGTTTAAAGAATACAATATCAAAACAATATTGCACTTTCAGAACCACAAGGCATGTGCTCTGCATGGAAAGTTATGCACGCAAATTAAAAAAAATGGAATAATCAAGACCTATTAATGATGCATTAATGAAATGTTTAGGAGACATCATTTTGGTTGCAAATTTTAAAACATTTTTTTATGGATAAACACTAAACAACCAACACTTTCCAAAAATATAAAACCACATTTTTCATTAACAAGTAAATCTTACATCCTTGGTCATCTATAGCATGCATTCCGATGCACTACGGCAAAAGGAAACAAAATACACAGAATTTCAGTTAGAAATGTACCTGTTATAACATTGTTCCACAAACATACTATATCTTGAAAGAAATATAGTGGTGCCTTGCATCAAAGGATCAAGACTCATGAACAGGACCAATTAAGAACCAACTAGGTTGACACACCCGACCGGTGACCCGTAAGCCTACAAGGGTTGGGTCAACCCGAGACCCAGATTTCCTAGAAACCTGGGTGACCTGCTAACCTGCTATTCACCGCCTGGTTAAACCAGTATTGGCCTGCCCAATTTAGCCTGTTTTCTAGAGATTTCTTTTATATGGTTAATGTTCTAGATTTTATTTAAGATTCTAGTCGTTAATGTGTAAATTCAGCATTTGTTGAACTAACCCAAACCAAATGGTTCAGCTAGTACTAAACTAAACTGACATGAAATCAGAATGGTTCAGCCACTCGATTCAGTTCTGCCTATAAAAGCCCCCTCTTGCTCTCATTCAGCCTCTCGTCCTCTCTCCCCCCACGAACCTAGAGTTTGCTTTCCTCCACTCTTCTCCTCTTGGAGCTCTACCCTTCCTTCCATCGTCGTCGCTCATTGAGATCACTTTTCAATGCCGTGACATCATCTCTCATCAAGATCGCACCCATCCTCCATCCAGCAAAGCTAATGAGGCAACGCCTCCTCCCCCCCCCCCACCCCCCACCCCACCCCACCTCTCCCTCCCTCTCCTTCTCCCTCTTACCCTCTCTCCATAAGCCCCCATGCACACACTCTCCACCCTCCCTCTCCCTCCTCTCCCTTTCCTATACCTCTCGCTGGTTCGGTAGGCCTCAAATCAGTACAAATACACGCTCATGCCATGCCATACCGAATTACCAGTTTAGCAAAGCTTGATAAAAATTATATTTTCCTTTTTTCTCAAAATATTGAAAAGCTCATAAGCTATGTTTAATAGGTGCTACTACTATTTATTTTCTTATATTAATTTGTTATATAATTAATTGTAACAATTGAAAATCTTTCATTTTATGGTATGAACATTATATATAATAGAATTATTATTCCACATTTTTTAACTTTTCATATTTTTCATATTTTCTTTTTTGGATTTTAAAATGGTTTTATTTTTTTTACTATTTTATTTATTTATTTATTTATTATTTCACAGGCTAGTATGTCAACCTAGGGTTGATTCGCTAACTCATGACATGGACCCTAGAACAAGTTGAAGTCTGGCCAGGGTTTTAAAACACTGACCAGAACAATCTTTAGTAATATCTACCTCCTATCTATCAGGGCATGGAGCAAGCAACAACCTGATTGACAACAACTTCGAATATTATCTTCAACTAGACTATCTCAATTTTTATATTTGATAGTCAGGTGACCTTAAGCATTTTGCGCCTGGTCTATAATGCACCTCCTAAATTCAACATTCTTGATTGCGTACTAGACTTCTGCTGCCATAAGCTCTCCTGACCATTCATATAACAGATTAATGCAAAAAGCAACTGATACAAGCAAATTTCCTCATCTAGAGGTAATGATGGGACATACATTCCTATTCTCATTGAATTAAACCTCTACTAAAGACAGAACAACCTCATGGCACCTACTTCCTGGAGATTTATGATTAGAAGAAAAGAATTATACTCATATTGGATAAGAACTCAGGATAGGCTTGACTGCCTATTTTCTCCTCCTTTTTCTCCTCACACAAATGTTGCTAGATGAAAAGAAAACCAAAATCTATATCAGAATATATTTGTTGTGGTGCCCCTAGACCATGACCTTATTCAACCTACTAACCAAACCTAATCTATCTGACTGAATCTTTACAACTCAATAACACACCACGAGATGAATTAAACAATTAGCATCAATTTAAGATCACTCATTAGATCCTTACCCAAGGTCATGAGCCAACTAAATCCATGTTATCTCGACCCAGACAGGGCTCTACCCTCATGATTCAAAGTTCTGACCCATACCCAACCTGTTCAAAGTTCAGGTGAAGAAATTTGACCCATGCCCAACCCACCTAAAAAACGTTTGACCTATAGCCAGCCTTAAATCAGGTTGGGTTGGGTTTTCCAGTCAGGTTGATCCTTGTCACCCTTGTGCACCACAAACACCCCTCTATCAACTCGTGGTTCCTTATACACCTCCATAAGGTATACTTTAGTATAGGGCATAAAGTTCCGTGGTAAAGTCCATTCTTCAAACCTTGGTTGCTGATAAAATAATATTATAAATTGTACTATTTGGTAAAATCATTAATCTTTTCTTCTCACTTGGCTAATAAATGTTTACTTCTTATAGCTATTTGAGCTTCTTGAAATCATGTGTTTGAGAAACTTAACAATCCATAGCTCCAACATTTGGCTTATATTACTTTTAACTAATTTTACATTTAACAAATGCCAAAGAAAGAAGGAATGCAATCAGAGAATCCTAGTTTGTATTTAACTTTAAAAGTAAAAGATTTTGGTTTTTGGAGAGTCATGCTTTGAAGTCTTTCAAAGCCTTACATAGAACAATTTTAGTGTTCAGGGGCAAAATATATTTTAGTTATAGTTAGGGGTACAAATGAGTCGAGCTACTTGAGCTCGACTTGAGTCTAAACTTGACTCGACTCAGTTATTATCAAGTTCGAGTCAAGCTCAAGTAGCTCGAATAGTAGGATACTCTCACGAACCTATTCAAGTTTATATATATATATATATATATATATATATATATATATAATATTTTTAAATTTATAATATATATATTAATATATATTATTAATGGGCTAAGGCTCAATTTCGAGCTTGAAGTTGAACTCGAGTATGGCTTAATTGATATTCAAGTCGATCTCGAGTTTTACCTATTTTTCATTAAATTAGGCTCGAGCTAGGAATATTAAAGCTTGATTAATCTTGAGTTGAGTTTCAAGCTCAAGTATTTTGAATCAAGTCGAGCTCGAACTTCTAACTACTCAACTCGGCTCAGCTTGATTACACCCCTAGTTATGGTTCAAGGTTGATGGTCTTAAATGCATCTATTTCAAGGTCAACATGGAACAAGCTCTTTTAGCCCACCTACTCACCTTAATCTGCCAAACACTCTTTAACAATCAGTTTAACACCAAGCATGAAATGTGCATATTAAAAAGAAGGCAGAGTTATTTTTTCCGTTTAACTCAAAGTTAATTATTCCACCCTAAAGTGGACCAAAAGTGAGTTAATTCTAGGCTAGCTTACTCCGCAACCAATCAAGACCTTGAAGACATTAGGATTACTGCAGATAATGACTTAAGCGTTCTTGACTCCAGGTGTCGAGATTGTTCCCAAGTTTGTAATTTAAGGGTTTAGAAAATTTAGTAAAGAGTTTGTTCCTTCTTCACCGATCATAGCTGTTGTATCATATATGAATGGTTTTGATTGACAAATATCATCGATCCAATCCAAAAATAGGCTAAAAGGTATTCAAAATCAAAAAAAAAAAGAGAGCGTATTCTTTAGTATAAAAAAGAATTTTAAAAATAGACTTTTGAAGTTCTTATATGGCAAGCCCTTCATGACTCGACCTACATTAGATAATCATTTTCTTTTTTTTTCCCTTCTTTTCTCATATTTTATCCTCACTTGTGAGTCGCATGATTTCCTTTCTTATTAGTGATCTATATTCTATATATTGACTCTAAAAAGGTCATTGCCGCAATCTTTTTTTTTTCTTGCAAAGATTGTGAGATGTTTTGGAGGTAGACAGCCATAAATGCTATGATTTTGTAGGGTTAGTATGTACATCTTTTTAATACAAGTTCAATATGTGGATCATCTTCATGATTTCTGTTGAAGCAGCAATTTAACCTACAACAGCACCCTCCCTGAGAAACAAAAGACTTGCTTGTAATATAGACCCTCATGTGCATCAACTGGTGGTTACTCTTAAGTATGTGATTAATATTTTTAAGTTTGTTCCTTCTAAGTTTTTTCCTCCTGCTGTCCCTCCTTTTCTATTCTTTGCTTTCTCTTTTTTAACATCATCAACTATCATTAATCTTGCCACCGCTTCACCCGCCCCCCCTCCCCACCAATCCTTTGCTTTCCTTTTTTGACAACATCATCAACCATCATTAATTTTACTACTACTTTTAACACCTTCCCCCCTCCCCTGCCAAACCTTTATTCCACCTTCCTTCCTTTTATACCGCTCTTTTTGTTAGCTAGTAGAATTTAATGATACCAATGGTCACCATATATTCCTTTTAACTTTAGTCACCCTAACACTTCCATAACCTAAATTTGCATCTATAGTTAATTCTAGACAAGATTTGAACTTCGACGTATTGTTGTATGGAGTTTTACCTCCCATATCTATTCATGGTTTCTCAATATGTGTCCCTATAATGCCTTGTGCAAGTTGATATGGCACACAACACAGGATGGTGCATGCCGTGGCATGGGACAATATATCCTCTTAAGTATTGTTTGCCATACCACCTGGTATGGGATGTACCAAACCATATCGATATCATACCAATACACCAAACCATACTAGTACATTGTACCGATACTGCCGTATCGTATCATAGCATACCATAGCGCATACCAATACTATAATAGGATGGTATTGGTATGGGATCTGGTACTGAGATAAGGAACCTTGCTTTGAAATTTTCTCTTCTTTACAATTGCCTGAGATAAGGAACCTTGCTTTGAAATTTTCTCTTCTTTACAATTGCCAATACTACAACCATATATGTGCACCAAGATTAAAGTTTTCACTGAAACCAGTGGATTTAGCCAAAATAGATTGATTTCAACCTGAAATAATTTAAAACTGATTGATTTTTTTTTTCAAACTATTTCGCCAATTTAGCAATTTTGACCAAAACTAAGTGAAATTATCAAAATTATTTCGAAATTGGATTCTATTGTTATTTAGGATGTGAAGTGAAATTTTCTTGTTTTATACATTCTCAAGAGAAGAAGAGAGATACTATAATATCACCTTATTTTCCCATTTGTTTCCTTTTGAAAGACAAATGGCAGGAGATGGAATAGACATTGTTCATCGATTCATCATTTTCCGCAATGAGCACAGGTTGCTCCATACCCTTTCCTTGCAATTCCTCTCCTTATTGGTAATCTAAAGGAGTAATTGACCAAAACTTGATGAAATTGATAATGGCGATGCACCATCATTATTTGTGTGACCCACCTCACAAAAGTATGTGATATTGAATAGGAATGTTTAGCTAATTTATAGTGTCCTATGCTTGTCTTATTATTTTATGCTCAATTAAGTGATATTTGGTACTGATCCTCTGCAATTGATACATCCATACAATATATTTAATGTATTTAGCTTCAATAGTCAATAAAATTTACCTTCAACCAAAAACTACCCAAACTACACAAGTTATGATCCTACATCATTCAAGATACATTAAAATGATATGAAGTGCTTGCTTTGATTTCTTGAACCGTATATGAATTAAATTAAGTTTTGATAGGCATATTTGATCAAAGTCAAATTGTTTATAAGATCCAATTTCTTGTCAAACGAACTTGGATGCAGCTATGTTTGAATCCCAAAGCCCGATAACCGAGATACATGTACACAAACTATATATATGTAGCATATATAAATATCGGAATAAAAATTAAATTAGCTACGGGCATGAATGTTGGGCTACGCCTTGAGCCGGCCCATAGTAGACCCAAGCCCACAGCAAACCCAGGTCTGCATGGAAGCAGGCCAACAGGCAGCCCAGGCACTGCAGAGCACGCACGCGATCCATGTGCAGTCCATGGGTGGTTTCATGCGGTCCATCGTGCAAAGCGCGGTCTACAGTCACGGTTAATGATGGTTTTTGCATGATTGGACGCTCCCGCGCGATTTGGATGAAGATCCGATGGTCAAGGAAGGTCTTCAACTCCAATTGGGCATGATTTTGCATGATTTCTGGTATTTGATTGAGATTCAATGGGCCAAATAGCTTCTTGGGATCAAATACTGATTAGACAAGGATTAAAATCCAATTCCAACACGGATTGAATCTCTGGTTTCCTGTTGAAGAGCTCTTTGATAGGGAGACATCCCAAAGGCTATAAAAGAGGGGCAAGGGTCAGAGAGGTCAGTGTGAGGATCCAGAGGTCTTCCAGGAGGTGTGACAATGGCAAAAAAAATCTATAGAGGCTAGAAGATCTCCTTGAAAGTTGAGAGCTTTGTGAGAAATTTGGGATTTCTTGTTGAGAAAATTATACGGGATTGAGAGTGCAAGTTCTTATCTTGTAAGTGATTATTTTTTCATAATGAAGTCCTACATGCCCTATTGATTGTGTGATTTGTGTCTTATTTTATTTTCTCTTCTTCCTTCTCTTGTAACATCAACAACGATATCGTAATCTTGAAAACGAGGATCCGTATTTCGCACAAGAAATTTTTCAACAAGTGGTATCAGTGCAGGTGATCCATAATAACTGGTATCAAAGTCCCAGATTATCCAAATTGTTCGTGTCGATCGAGTTTGAAGAAGATGACAAGCATAATCAAAATCAACATCAATTGATTCGATGGAAAGAGCAATTTCTTTCTCTGATAAGCGAGATTAAAAAACGTGCTCATCCGGTAGGAATTGATCGACGCTCTCATATGTGAGGAGAGGTTGATCACCATGGAGGATAAGAGTGAAGACGGCTTCAGATACAGTGGTGAGCACGATTTGCTTGTACTTGACGAATGACGTGATGATCCATGTGCTAAGCAAGACTTTCCCGATGGTGCTATGGACGAAGCTCAAGAAGTTGTATATGGCAAAGTCTCTCACTGATGCGTTCTTTCTTTGAAAGTAGTTTTATCAACTACGGATGAGCAAAGGACAGCATGTAAGAGCATCTGAGCAACTTTCAAAGGATTCTCATGTAAGAGCATCTAAGCAACTTTCGAAGGATCCTCACCAATCTTCTTAGTATGGGTGAGAAAGTTGAAGAGAAGACTAGAGTATTAGTTTTGCTATCGTTACTTCTGTACTTCTTTGAATTCTTGGTAACTATTCTTCTAGTGAAGAAGAGCACCATCAAGATGGAGAATGTCACTTCAACACTACTTCAGAACGAGGTTCTCAGGCAGGAAAACCAAGCTTCGAGTTCAGGCAAGAACTCCGCGTTTGTGGTCTCTGAAGGAGCTGGCGATAGAGAATCGCAAGGTGGGTGGTTCAAGTCCAAGTCGAAAGATGTGAACAAAATCAAGTTCTACTGATGTAATGAATTGGAGCATCGTATCAGAGATTGCTCATAACTCAAGAATCAGATAAAGGTTATTATAGCGGTGGTCGATGTAATGACAATGACAGATACAATGACGCGCTCATGATCTTCGACGAGATATCTTCTTTCTAGTAGTGGATTCTAGATTCTGCATATCTCCATCATGTATGTTTCAAAGAGGAGACGTTTAACTCTTTAGAAAGTAGAGAGGGTTCTGTCTACCTACCAAAAAGATCGAGCTGTGAGATCAAGAACGAAGAAAAGTCAGCTTAAAGTTTCATGATGAAACATCGAGAAAATTGGACGAGATTTGATAAAACCTAGCTTTAGCAAGAATACAATTTCACTGACTAAACTGAATTCAAACAACTATACATGAAGAAGTGTGATGAAATTCTGAAGGTTATCCATGGCAGTAGGATTGTCTTACAGGAAAAGAAGTGTATAGGGATTATCTCTTAATAGGAAATCTAGTGCAAGATAGAGTCCTTGATGTAAATAGGAACCCGGTGTGAGATGGAGCTTCGGGAGCAAGTGAATCAAGCACGAGACGAGAAACTCAAGCGAATGACAGGCAATGTCGCACAGTAAAGTTCCTATTACCACAAAAAAAAATTTCGAGTAGATCTCAGATCAAAGTGAGCACAGTACATGACAGAGATGGGATCGAGCGGCCTAGCTCGACTCTTATATTTACTCATCCATGAGCAGCAAGAATTTGTTTCAAGCAAGGATCCTGGTACCGGTACCGAGACCCGTACTGGCACTAGACCGATACGGTATGGTACCACACCGTACCGTACTATGTGTCGGTATGGTGGGTGTGCCAACATGTCGGTTCATATCGGCATGCCCAATTTTTTTAAGGTTTAGGGTCCAAATTTCTTTTTAGGATTTAGGGTTTAGGATTTAGTATTTAGGGTTAGGATTTAGGGTTTAGAGTTTAGAATTCAAGATTTAAGATTTAGAATTTAAAAAAATACTAATACATTAATTTTAATTAAAATAAAATATAAAATTATGATTAAAATAAGATTATCAGTAATTAATGAAAGTGAAAGATAAAATATAAACATAATTACTTACCGATATTTAGAATCGGGTTGAGTATCGATGTTCATAAATATCGAGATCATTAATATACTCAGTAAGAAAATCAGTAAATCCCTCTAACCAGGTAGTATTATACTCCTGGAAGCTCATCCTAAGAGGTATGCGTAATGGATCATAACTCATCGCAGATCCCTCACCGAGGTCCCGACTTTGAGAGGTATCTAAAGACTGATAATATGGCTGTACAGGAGCCCATCCAAATATACCAACAGCAAAATTAGATATGTAAGATACTCTGGGCTGTATATGATAATAAGCACTAGAAGATAATATCTCGGATGCACCATATGGACTATATGGATCACAAGCTACCGGTAGCTGCGGATAAGAGGATTCTAAATATGAAGATGATCTTGATACATCGATGGATCCTACTCTACGTGCAAGAGCTGCAACTACATCATGTCCTGAACGACCTTGCGGAGCTTGTCGCCAGCATCTGCAGTCTAATAACACAACCAAGAATTTAGATCTTGGCGAGACATCCCGTGGAACATCGGGATAGGGTACCATCCCATGTATTGGGACAAGATGTCCGACCAGCATCCCAACATCCCAATCGAGATATCTTGGAACTTTTCCTGTCCCGAGTATCGGGACAGGCATGTATTGGGACAAGATGTCCGACCAGCATCCCAACATCCCAATCGAGATATCTTGGAACTTTTCCTGTCCCGAGTATCGGGACAGGACGGAATGCCGATGCATCCTGTTTCATGAAAAACTTGGGACAGCCTTGTCCCACGGGATTTAAAACCTTGAACACAACCATGTACGACAAATCCCTAGGTATATCCAGATCATCTGTTTCATGAATTTAATACAGAAATTCTATAATTGTCAGATCCAGTGATCGATTGAGATCCTTTTACTCACAGTTAAGTTCCATATTACTAAATCAACTTCAGATATCAAATAAAATTCTAAGGCTAAAAGGTTTCTTTCATTTAAACCATGAACATATCTCTATCAATGATAGAATCCAGAAAACATGTCGATTTCATACCCATATCAAAGTTTCTTGAACAAGACCCCGCGGATTATAAATTTTATTAACGTTTTACAAAAAATCATATGGATTAAAATATCACCAGCATGGAACTAATCAAAATATTATGAGAAAATAGGTTCCCCCACCATAAGTCCAAGTAAGCAACAGGAAAAAAAGGTCTGAACTAGTCCGAATCGGACCGAACCAGTCCCAAATCGACCGGCTGGTTTGGGCGCGGTTCGGGCTGGTTCACTAATTTTTTTTATTTTCTAAATAACTCGAACCACTTTAAGTAGCCGAACCGTGCTGGTTGGCCGCCGGTCCGGTTTGGTACGCCTCGAACCGGCCGGAACGGCATGGTTCGGGGCTCCCTGGTTTTAGGACATGGAAACAAAATCCTTCAAGAACTCTCAAATTAAGTGGAGGCTAGACATTGAGTCGAGGTGGAGGTTATTGGGCTACCCCTCAAGCCCGGCCTACAATAGACCCAAGCTCGCAGTAGACCCAAGCTGTAGGCCACCGCACAGCCCAGGCACCGTAGACCACACACGCGGTCCACAAGTGGTTTCATGCGGTCCACCGCACGAGGCATGGTCTACAGTCATGGTTCACGATGGTTTTTACAAGATCGGACACTCCCACATGATCCAGGTGAAGATCTGATGGTTAAAGGAGGTCTCCGACTCTGATTGGGCATGATTTCGCATGATTTTCGACATTTAATTGAGATCCGACGTGCCAGACGCTTCTTAGGGTCAAATACTGATTGGACAAGGAATTGAAGTCCAATTCTAATATGGATTGAAGCTCTAGTTTCCTATTGAAGAACTCTTCAACAGGGAGACGTCCAGAGGCTATACAAGAGGGACAGGTCAAAAAGATTAGTGTGAGAATCCAAAGGACTTCTAGGAGGTATGGTAGTGGCAAAAAAACCTTTAGGACTAGAGGGTCTTCTTGAATGTTGAGAGCTTTACGAGGAATTTGAAACTTTTTGTTGAGAGAAATTATACTGGATTAAAGGTACAAGTTCTTATCTTGTAAGTTATTAGTTTTTCTTATAATAAAATATTGCATGCCTTATTGATTATGTCTTTTATTTTATTTTCTTTTCTTCCTTTTCTTGCAGCATCAACAACGATATCGTGACCTTGAACATAGGGATCCGTATTCTGCATGAAAGATTTTTCAACAAGTGGTATCAATGCAGATGGTACCACAACAGTGAATTCATTTTCATGTTTGTATTTGTGCCTTTTTCTCACATATACTCTCCTTATCTCTCACCCATTGTTATTTTAGTTCCAAAATCTCATCCCCACTTAGATTTTGATTATTGTTTCAATCAACTAAACATAAATAGATATGTAAATCTATTTCAAAAGTGATTGGGTTTTTCCAAAACCAATCATTTACTTCCTATCTCATGCTCCTTTTCCACCACTATATGCCATTAACTCACTACATATGAAGCACTATTATGATAAGAATTCTTTCAACTTTGAAAATTGTTAACCCTTGGCTATTTGGCCCCCTAAAATCATGCGCTAAATCAAATCTCAAAAAACCCAAAACTGATTAGTTTAATCTAGTGTGAATGCAAGTTTGAAGCTTGCTTTGATGGATCTGGACTTGATCTTTTCCTTGAGTTCGGATGTGGATATAGGATGGATCCGACTAAAGTCCGACATATGTGTAGCCCCAAGAATGGCACCAAGAAATAGCCTTGCATGTTCCCCACCCCACAGACCATTTTAATTTGACAATGGAGACAGTTTCATGTGGTTTGACTTCCTATAATATCGGGCTTAACAATAAAGGGCAAGAATTTTCTTTTATCTCATAATAAATAAGTACAGTCCATATCCATTTAGTTAAAGAATAGGAATCCATCATCAAAATTAACACCATTCATACTTTACAATAAAAGATTATCTCTTTATTCATAATAAATTTATCATCTCTCATGAATCATCAATTTAATTCCCAGCTCCCTAACCTGTCTTTTTCTTTGATATAAGTACCCTTTTGAAAGACAAAAGAAACAAAAGCACAGGACTTGACTCAAAAAACAAGTCCCCCAATTTCAATTGTCAAGTATCTTGCTACAAGATTACATAACTCCAGCCATAGTGCATCAACACCCTATTTGGATTGAGATAACGAGAAAGAAGACAGGGATGAGAGACTAAAAATCCACTATTTTGTTCAGACAAAGAAAAGAGGAATCTATTTTCTCTTGTTTGTTTAGAAATTTAAGGAGAGAATAGAAGAGAAATCTAAAATCCCTCATTTGGAAAGTCAGGAGACGAGACAAGAATCAAAGAGAAGTCATTCTCTCCAAACCCTTTTTCAATCTCTCAAAATGAGGAGATGTTTGGAGAGGAAAGAAAATCTCCTCTTCTTTTCTCCTCCAACCAAAGTTTTTTATTCTCCTTTTATTTTTCTCTTCTCTTGGGTCCAGGATTCTCTTCTCTTCTCTCATGTCCCTTCTTTTCTTTTCTCTCCCCTATGTATCCAAATAGGGCGTAAGGGCTTGTTGGATATTAAAAGATCTTATTAGTGGATAAGATCTTCTTGATAACTTGTCTATTTTATAGACATGTCAAATGGCATGCGCTTTGAAGAGATTAGGGCAGCACAACTCTAGCTAATTCCTGATTTCCTGGAATAGGGCAAATACCTTGAGGAAGGGTTTGATTATCCCTGAAAATTGGGTTAGATGAGAACAAACTAGTTGACCGATGACTCCTCTTCACCTCTTTGAATGGAATTCTCTGTCATCAACCCAAATTATTCAAATAGTAGTTTTCACCATCCAGACAGACCATAAATATTCTTTTCTATATTTGGCATACTTTTTGATAATTAAAAGACAAGGGACATGCCTATCATGTTTGGGTCTTGAGACCCCTTCGAAAATGTTGCCTTTTTCATTCTTGAGTCCCCATTACAAATGTTGCATTGTTTATGTAACCCCTGCCTGATGACTGGTCCTTTATCAGATAAAATGTATTGCTCTAAAAGATAGATAAAAATGTAAGACTATCTCACATACAAGACACAGAATCCCCATTCTCTAATTAGTTCTCCCTTAGATGTTATAGGCCCATTTATCAAATTAAAAGACAGATAAAAATGACCTTCTTCACACACATTCAAAATTTGAGACTTCATTTGCCTATCATGTTCTTGTTAAAAAATTACACTTACCATCCATGTCCCGAAACCAAAAAGATCTTCCATGTCCTTAAAATGGACTCATCTATCTACCATCTTTATGTATAAATCATGAGATTGGGGTGCACTAGGTTAAGTCATGCAAGTGAACAGGAATATTTGTAATAGAATGTCTGTTCCTTCCTTGACCTTTAATTTCAATGGGCTTGTTTTAAGATTATTGAATCAAGGTACCTGTCTAGCAGGGCAATTCTCGGTTGTGCCATAGTTAGCATGACATGGCACAGTATGCTTACCTTGCCAACCCCCTAATCAGCATGATCACAATACAGGATACTTAACATAAAGAAGCTATAATGAAGTACCAAGAGAATTAACTTGAAGGGCCAAATGGATGATGTATCCTACAATGGCATATTATTATGATTGAGGACATGCATAAGAACAAGTTGTGTTAATTTGGCAGGCCAAAATGACAATTGTAAGAATAAGTTGTGATAACAGAATGAGAACCATGAGCATCAAGTTGCGATAGCCTATATCAAGTAAGATTAAACCCACTTTTTCTCTTTTGAGAAGTAAGTAAGAATAATATTAAAAAGCAAGACCATCAAATGAATAAGTTGAAAAAACAATGAACACCAATTACATAGTGAAGGAAGACAATGGAAAGATGAGGTTTTGACTATCAGCCAATTAAACCAAACAAAAGCATATAAATTGATAACCAAGAGAAAACCAATTTCTTCACTATGTTATTACATTGAAGGATAAGGAAAGAGATGCATATAGTAGAATTACAATGTGACAAATCAAAGAAGGTGCACAAATAGTGTTGTGCATTCGTCTCATGCTTTTGGATTTTAAGGAAACATTATTTCCTATAAAAAGTGATAAAACCATGCTGGCAAGAATAAATGCAACTTTAAGCTTGTGGAATCTAATCCTTTCCCATTTTTTTGGAGGTCATGTGCATGGATGAATAAGCAGCCAATTATGAATAAAATGATAAAAGCTTAGATCAGAATTCTCAATTGGATATGTTGCTTAAACAGGAAAGTTGGGAAAGAACCAAATACATTGAAGCAAGCTAATACAAACTGACGTGATGAAAAATCTGATCAGAAGCAGAGAGTTGGATTGGTCAAAACTATAAAGTGTATAGTAATGGAAAGTTAACTGGACTGGTTTTTCGTAATAGATGGAGACTGCAACCATCTTTCAGAAACTATGGAAGAACCTGAAATGAGAAGCATAAACAAGAGATGCAGAATTGGAGTTGTAAGAAACATCTACACGGTGGAAGAGATCAACAGCTAATTGTTGTTTGCACTTGCTTTTATTCCTTGGAATAATGATTGTGTTTTCATATAATTAGGGCATTAAACCTTTAACTTCAATTTAACTCCTAAAAAGGAGGGGTAATCAACAATTCAACTAAAAAAGGAAACAAAGACAAACAGGTATCCAATAATAAAAGGAAACAAGTATTCAATATGATTGTTGATAGCTTTTTTTCATTTTTTTTCAAAAAGAAAAAGGAAAAGCAAACAAAGAATTTAACTAAGACGAACAAGTATCCAATAAGAGACAACATCTCATTCAAAGAAAAAACATATATATGAAGGTCCTAGACCTCCAAGTCTATTACACGCGGCTGGCTTCACACGCTAGAAAAAACAATTAGGATTAATGCAGAGCTTTCCTTTAAAAAAAAAAAAAAATGAATCTGACATTTAAATGCCCACAGAATGTCCAAAAAGGAAAGAAAAAACAAGAGTTGCCAGATGGCACTGAAAGAACACAATAGAATAAAATTCAATTTTTTTTTTAAGACGATAAGCCACAAGCACTAATTTCCCATCTCAACCATTCTTCCCAAACGCAAATATCAATCTTTAGGATACAAATTCACATTAAAATATCAACTTCAGATATCATATAAAAGTTGATCGAACAGTGAAATTTATGATATGAAACTCAGCCATCAAGAAACTCCGAAACCTAATCATCTCTTTATAAAAGAAAACAAATGAAAGGATAAACATATCTAGAAAAGAGGGGAAGAAAGCAAGACCACCTGAGCCACCGTCAAGACCTTGGCTTGGTTGGATTTCACAAGCTGATCGTACTGCACTTTGATCTTCCTCTGTGTTGCACTGGCGAACGAAGAGAACGGATAGATAGAGCCCGCTGTCCCCGCTTCCGCCTTCCCCATCTCCTCCGCCCCCGCCGCAACCTTTGCCTCATCTCCACCGTCCAAACCCCCACCAGACTCCTGCCTCTTCTTCTTCCCTCTCTTCTTCTTCCGCTTCTCCACCCCCTTCTGCCGCTCCCCTTCCCCACCGCCCCCGGCCGTCGCCGCCGCCTCTTCCTCCTCCTTCTGGTCGCCGCCTGGGAGCGGCGGGGTAGGAGGGGAATGAGAAGAAGTAGCGGGGAGGTCTCGGGCTCCGGAGAGAGCGATGGCGCGGTGGGCGCGCTCGCGTTCTTGGGCTTGTTTCCGCGCGGCGCTCTTCTTCTTGACGAAGTAGAGGGAAGAAAGAATGAGGGCGAAGGACACGAAGATGACGAAGTAATTGGCGAAGGCTAGCAGATGCTGGTGGGACGTCATGGATGGAAGCTCGTCATACGACGGAGAGAGCGCATGTGTGTTTACCCTTGAGGATTTGAGAGGAGGCGGAGGCGGAGGCGGAGGCGGAGGCGGTGGTGGAGTCGCACAACAAGCTGATCCGCGACTTGCTTTTCTTTTGTCAGGGCTACGGAAGAATACGTGTGAGGAGAGGGAGTCGGGGGACCAACATCGAGCAAGTCGGTTGCATATACCAAGTCCAACCACTGCCAGAAGGATTACCGTCATGCGTGGCTTGGATTTTCTTCTCCGGTGTAAGTAAATAATGGACCTCAGGATGACCGGGATTTCTTTAGCCTAATCTTCTACGTCAATTAGGATTGTTTTGGCACGTGCTGGTATTGAATATTATGCTTTAGTTCTGGGTAAAGTGGGGTTTACCCCCACCTCTGTCTATCAAATACTTACTTTGTTTTGAGGACAAAATGATAAATTAAAGGTTGATATATCTTCTTTTCATTTAATCTGAAGTGAAATTTGCTCCATCTGCATGAACTATTGCATCAAACAAAATAAAGTAGTTTCTCCAAGGTAACATAGGTTGGGATCAAGTTGATCTATTTGCTTCAAGGAGCTTACTTTAAAGCTAAACACAACATTGAAGGGAGAACATATGCAGCACCCCACCGGACAGAAATATTATAAATTTCTAGATTGGACATGGCATAAGAAAGAATAGCTATTGGATTAGTTGCCACTCAAAACTAGATCTAACATGTGGACGAGCACTGACAAGCGAGGTTGCTTGCTCGGTTAGGCTGGAGGAATGCTATATAGTGTTATAGCAGATCCATGATCAAAGAAAATGATCAGTATGTCGCCAAAATGCATCTAACTAAGGATTCCCTAATGATTAAGGCTGTTGATGCTGAACCCTAAACGATTGACTTCTCTTGATAGAATTGCCGGCCGATCATCTTCAATTCCTACAAAACAAGTTTCTGATCGAAGTTTTTTCGGTGGATGACTCTCCGATACTTAAATCGGTGGAGTTCTAGTAAACAGTTAGAAAATTTTAGAAAATATTAGTGTCAGAGTTTTTCCAAGTATAATTTTTCGGCTTATCCCTGAAGGTCCCCTCTTACCAGTATTTATAGACATTTGTAGTAATTGAATTCTGTCGAAAAAAACTCCTTTCAGTTAGCCTCAACGGCATTTTGTTAGAGCTAACTTATTCTTGTTATGGTAGACAGCTGGTATAGTGTTATTCCCGTTGCGACAACTATTTTTTCGTTCACCGACTTTGTCGGATTTCTTTGGTTCATCAGCCAGCAAGTCTTGATTTTTGGTTTATTCATCGGTCACTTTATTTCATTCAGTTATTCGGTTGTACAATTTCTCGAAGAAGAGTTGGTCGAACTTTTTATATTGTCGGTCTCACCTTATGTTCTTCACCCACTTTATTTCATTCAGTTATTTGATTGTATAATTTCTCAAAGAAGAGTTAGTCGGACTTTTTATATTGTCGCCCTCGCTTTATGTTCTTCGATCATTTAATATTCTCTGATAATCAGCCAATTGTAGTTGATTAGCTGATCTAATCAATTATCATAACAATTGCCCCTCATTTCCAATTTCAAGATATTTTGTTGTCTTGGAGGATGGGAGTATATGATATTCATGTTAAGTTTCGCCATCTCAAGCTCATTTTCCTTCTTTATGCTAGTCATTAATGTTCTTCTAGAAGGTTGTGGAAAAAAGTTTGTAATGTTGTTTCATTATCAAAGCTGCCACCATTTGAAGAGACGGTTATTAATGGCAAGCTTTGACAACGATTCGTAGAATCAAGTTGCTTTCGCTACATGCCGAGCCTCCATTGCTGGTAAAGTTATTCTCATGGATCAAGATGACATGTCGACATCCCTCAACAGTAATGTGATGAACAGCCATGCAACTTCTTCGGCCATGATTTGTACATGTGGCATGATCAAAGGCATCTCTTGTCATCCAAGAATAGAATCACAACCATTGATGTTATCTATATGAGGGAGTCTTCTTTCTTCTCCGGGGTTCTTTGAACCCTGGGATACTTTTTGCCACTTTAAGAATTTCTTCTTATGGTCTTTGTCTTCTTCAAGTTTTTCTTCTCCTTCAAGCCTTCCGCAGGTTAGGTCTTTTTCTGTATTTTTTTTTATTTTTCTTTCTTCTTTTTTAAAGAAATTTCCTTAAATATGGTTAGGTTTTTATAATTCTCTATTACTACTAGGGCTTTTGCTCATGGAGGGGAGGCCTCGTAGCAATCCCTTAGGAACACTAGTTCCATAGGGCAAGAGGCCCAAATATGGAGTATCTTCATTTAGAGCAGATAAAGAGTTCCCTTAAAGAATCTAAGGTAGCTAGCCTACAAAATTACTATAAAATTATGCAAGATTTTCAAGTATCTATTTCCAAATCCAATGATAGGATGAATAGATCCTCCGCTGGTAGTGTTGCAATATATGAAGAACACCTTAAGGTAGACTCCACTTTCCTCTTTATCCTTTTATTATTAGAATTTTTAATTTATACAAAGTTATCCCAACTCAGTTGACTTTGAATAGTATTCGGGTTATCTATGCCTTCATTATCTTATATCATAATCTTCGGATCGATCATAGGAGTTCCGTATTCTATTCTCTTTTTATGATTAAGAGGGATCCTCACGGCCAAGGATGATGGGTCATCGGACCATGCCATGATCAAAAATTTATTAAAGATCTTCCATCCGCTATTCTTGGATGGAAATCATGTTTCTTCTTATTATCATCTCAATAGCCTTGGAGTTTTAGTACTGAATGGAAGGAGTTCCATTTAACCCCCAATAATGATAAGAAGGTCCTCGAAGCTAACGAAGAGGACTTCAAAAAACTTTTAAAAGCTTGAGTCCCTCTAATGAAAGAGTTGTTTGGTAAGCAAAGCCTCTTTTGCTAGAGTTAGCATGACACCTAGTTTAGGTACAATCCTATAAATAAGTTATAATTTCTTCTTATTCTTATTTTGTACATCAGAATGAGTTAATCAGCTTCTTTTTCATAGGTGAGAATATGAGGTCGGATACTCAAAAGCTTCGTCAGGCAATCCGAAAAAGATATGTCATTCCTACAGAGGTGCCTCATAATCCAAAAAGGGCGTGCATCACTCTGGGTTCGTCGACTTCTGGGGTTCTATCAGCTTCGGTTACCCCTGCTTCTATTCTACACATGTGAAGAGGGCAAAGATTCCTGATGATGATGTCCCTATTGTTGATTTGCGCCTGACAAGAGTTTCTTCATCGATTTGCTAATCTCCTGAGCAATTGACTAACATGTTAGCTGGTCATCCTATTTCGCAAACTTGTCTCACAAAAGGAAAGGCACCTCAAATCCTTATAGAATCTGAAGGAGACCATCGGGCAGACAGAGAGCCTGAGACTTATGTCAACCTCAATATTTTCTCCGACGAATCAGAATTGGAAAATCCTGGGCTAGCTTGTCGGTTGTTAAAAGCTATTATTCTTCGAAGAGATTGGGAGATGACCAAAACTCATCGTCTAGATGAGGTTATTCCTCTTTGTATCCGAGTCTTCTCAAGGTAACTTTTTCTTTTTTATTTTAATTAGTACTACCAAATACTCTTCTAACTTTGATATTTTGTTTCAGTTTATTCATGAGGCGACTTTAATAGAAGAGAGCTTATTAGGATTCATAAAGTTCAGTAGGACCCTTAGAGACTAGCTTGAAACAGTGGGGATCGAAAAAGAAGTCGCTGAAGAACTGAAGCACTGTTTAGAAGTCAAGCTTAAGAAGAGTGTTGCATATGTCTCCTGCTTGCAGAAAGAGCTTAAGCTAATGCAGAACAAGTTGGCTGAAGTATAGGCCAAACTGAAAAAAAAGAAGAAGCTCCTTTCTAACAAGAAGATAATTAAGGAGTTGAAGCAAAAAGTTGTCGATGCCATTGTCTAGAAGGAGGAGGCCAAGAGGAAAACCAAACTTGCAGAGGATAAAGTTCTTCTGGCAATTAAAGATTATAAGAAGTCATCTACCTTTGAAGATGAGATGATGGAGGTAGGAGCCTTTAGTTATGAAATTGGTTTTAATGAATGCATGGAAAAAATTATAAAACTTTTTTCATATCTTGCATGTTGTTATCGGAGGAGATGTAACAGGAGAAAATGGTGAACATGAAGTCAAAGGAATTCCAATCGAAACACTTACTTATCCGACTACTACATTCAAAGTATCGGAAATCATTTTTCTATTGGCGACTCCTGAAATCTTTACAAGAGTTATTTCAGTCGAAGAAGTTCTTCTGGGCAAAGAAGGTACTTCAACTAGCGAAGTTGTGCCAGCAACTATCGAGCCAGAAATAGCTATTGCCAAATCGAAAGCAGGCACCGCTACTGATGTCTTGGAGACAATTACTACTGGAGATCAACCTTAAGAAGGATTTCCTTTTTCTTTTATTTATTTGCTTGTTTTTGCTTGTATAATCCTTTATAAGGATTATGAACCTTTTATAGAATATTTGTAGAAACTTTTCTTTCGAACAAGTTGACAATGAAACTTTTTTTTCAGGATAGTTCGTTCTTGTCATTCTTTCTGCTTTTTAAAGAATATCCAAATATCAAATATTCAGTTAACATGATAATTAACCCAGCCCACCAACATCGACTAACAAACCCAAACTTCATTTTTTTTATTAAGAGACTCTACTTGTAACATTTAATTTAGCCTTTTAGTAATTATTTTATCATTTGGCTATCTTTGAGATGTCAATTGAAGGTGTTAAAGAAATTTGGATGATAATCGTTAATCATATACTTCATATTATTGGATAAACCATGGGTAAATTATACCGACTATTCAATTTATTAGACATACCGATGAGTTAGGCAGCTAAGCCAGCTCTTTAATTTATTAGATATACCGAAGAGTTGGGTAGTTAAGCTAGCTTTTTAATTTATCGGGCATATCGATGAGTTGGATAGTTAAGCCAACTCTTTAATTTATCGTACATACCGATGAGTTAAATAGTTAAGCAAGCTCTTTAATTTGTCAAACATATGGATAAGTTGGGCGGTTAAGCCAGTTCTTTAATTTATCGGACATACCAATGAGTTGGACTGTTAAGCCAGCTCTATGACATTGTTGAATGTACCAATTAATCATCGATAACTGGGTGTCAATCAGCTATCCATTGTAAAAAAGTGTTCTTATAGAATGTAAAAAGGTAACTTTATAAGTCATTGGTAATACATGCATAAACTTTTTGCATTCTATGGTCAGGCTACTCGGTAGCTATCCAAGCTTTCAATCTGATATGCTTTAGGGGATATTACCTTCATAAAAGTCCTTCTCAATTTGGAAAGAGTTTTTCTTGTTCAGTAGGCTTGGATACTTCGAGTCTTTGTAATACAAGATCACCTAGCAAAAAAATCTTAGTGCTAACCCAAGAATTGTAATATCAAGTGACTATTTGTCAGTAAGCTATCATTCTCATATAAGCTTAGAGTCTTGTTCCTTTCAATAAATCTAGGTCTGTTCTTTACTGCTTTGAATTACCTGGTTCTTCGAAATGTCTAACCCTTATAGATTGATGACCAATTTTTACTGGTAGTATAGCTTCAGTTCCAAATGTTAAATTGAATAGTGGTTCTCTTGTCATGGTTCGATGAGTTATTCGATATGCCCAAAGTATTGAACTTAGCTCTTTGGTCCAAAGTTCTTTTACTTCATTTAGCTTTATTTTTAAACTATGGGGAATTATTTGATTTGTCACTTTTGCTTCACCATTGATTGAGGGTGTCTGGTGGAGATTAATTTATAAACAATGTGATATTGAGCACAAAAATGTCTAAACTTCTGATTATCAATTTTCTCTTATTATCGATGATGATAGCGTATGGGATTCCAAACTGATAAATTATATTATTTCTAACAAAACTTTCGATCTTTCCTTTAATTATGTGAGCCAAGGATTCAGCCTCGATCCATTTGGTGAAGTAGTTAATGGCTACGATAATAAACTTTCTTTGATTAGAAACCGGGAAAAAGGTCAAGAATATCCATTCCTCATTAAGCAAATAGCCAAGGAGCCGTTAATTAAGTTAATTGATTTACAGGATGCCTTTGGATGTTTGAGTATCTTGATATTGATCACATTTATTGACAAAATCAGCTATATCTCTTTGGATAGTCAACCAATAATAACCTTATCTTATTATCTTATATGCTAAGGATCTACCTTCCAAGTGATTGCTATATATACCTTCATGAACTTCTCTGAAGGTATAATCGGCATCTGTCAGATCTAAACATTTCAAAAGGGATCGAGTAAAAAACCTTTTATAAAGGATTTCTTCTATAACTATGTATTGTGAAGCCATCCACCTGATTTGCTTGACTTCGATAGTATCTTGAGACACTATTTCTTTAGTTAAATATTCGATGATCAGATATATCCAACTAGGTTCATGTTCTACTTGATGTATTTTTGTACTTTTTTTAATACTAGAAGTCTCAAGGTGCTCGATGTATGTTCGACCAAGAAAATCGGTGGCTGTTGTAGCCAATTGAGAAAATATGTCGACTCGAGCATTCTCGGCTCAAGGAATATGAGATATTTTGAAGAAGTCAAATCTAGCCATGAGAATTTGTAGCTTCTTCAAATACTTTATCATGGTCGCATCTCAGGCTTCAAATGCTTCTTTTATATGTGTTGCCGTCTAGATCGCCGTGGTCGGTAGCTCTTACGTGGTCTAGGTGAGTGGGCTCCGTGCCAGCGTCACCGGGCTCGTTGGTCGGAGATGATCAAGGAGAACATAGTCGTAGTTGGGATGAAAGGGGCTTGGTACTGTAATGGCCCTCCTGTGGGCCTCTCCGGTGAGGAGTAATCTTCCTCCATATTGTCCCTCCGTTGGGCGATACCTGCAAAACAGGGGAGACCTACACCGAGGATTCCGGCAAAGACACTCCGACGATCAAGTCAGCGGGACGATCGAAAGAAATAAGGGACCTCTGAGACGGAGAGCTTGGGGGACTCTCCGCTGCCAGAGGGTGATAGACAATGTAAGAATGAAGAGAGTGCGTTGTCTCTTACCTCTCTTACCTCTTCCCGCTGCTCTTATGTAGACGAGCGGCTCTTGGTGTTCAGAGAGGCACGTTCTTCTTAGTATAGGCCTGTGAAGCTTCTGCAGGCCTGGGAGGCTTAGGTAGGTTGGTCAACTTCCTCCTTCTTGATGGTTCAGGAGGTTGGTGGAGGAGCACAGCGCCTTGGATGTGGCACTCCTTCCTGATTGGTGTAAGCTGTGATGGGGGCTTTTAATATAGCCCTCCTTCGTAGATGGCGGGTTCAGTTTGGCAGAGATGGTGACGTGTCGGGCTGCCATCTAGCCTTCCTCCGTACCTATATTTTGAAAAGCATACCTGGAATGGAATCAAATAAACCATGGCACATGCTTCGAGATGAGGCAGGCGAGGCTCTTCGTGTGCATGGTTCGAGGTGTCCCGTCGCGAGGCTATGCCGCATGGCTTCTCCATGCATGGCGAGGTCTGCAAGGCTAGGCCACGTAGCCTCTCCATGCATGGCGAGGTCTGCAGAGGCCTCCACGCACACGAGTCGAGGTGCACGGGGTAGTCGCGTGGATCAAGGCACGGCATGCAGGGTCTCCCCCATGCATGTGGTTCTGGGCATCGGAGTAGGCGGAAATGAGATGCAGTCCCGCGGGCAGAGTCGGACTAGGCGCGGGCGAAACCGGGGCATGCCGTACTGGTGCGGGGGTGCACCGGGCGGAGCCGGAGTCGACCGGGTGTTCTGGACTGGGCGTGGAGGTGAGCCGGGCGCTGGAGCGGGCGGAGACGGAGTGGACCGGCGTGGGCGTGCCGTGGACGTGTGCTGGCACGAGCTTGGCATGGGCGGAGCCGAGGTGCCGACCTTGGCGGCGAACCCGGGAGTCGGAGCGGATCGGCACGGGCGTCCTGCCGGACTGGGCCGAACCGGACGGAAGACCGCCTAACTGGCAGGGGTCGAAGTCGAGGTGCTGCATGGAGCGGGGGCATTCCCAGGTGTAGAGGCGAGGTGGTGCGATCCCCTGCAGACAATTGGGCGCGGGAGCTGGCGGAGCCGGAGTGGACCGATGCGGGGGTAGGTGGCACCGAGGTGCACCGGCGCTGGGGAGTGCCCTGGCACGGTTGCGGAGCTACGGGCGCGCGAGGGTGCGGCCAGGCCGAGCTGGGAGCAGAACCGGCAGGACCGGACCGGGGCACCGATTGCCGGACTCGAGCGGGGCAGGACCGGAGCTGCGAGCAAAGGCGATGCCAAGGTGGGTTTCCCACAGGCGGAGGCAGAGCTGGGTGCACCGAACTCAGACGGTCTCAAGCATGGGCGGAGCCGGGCTCGCATGGGGCAGCCGCGAGCTTGCCCGGCTGAGCCGGTGCCGGAGCTGGCGGGGGTGAGCTGGGGCCGACCGTCGCACCGTTGGCGAGGTCGGTAGGAGCCGGAGGTGCCAGAGCCCGGAGGCAAGCCTCCCACGGGGGAACTTGGCGCCAGCTCGGGCGGAAGCCTCCCACGAGCTCCCACGGGCGGACCGGGCGCCAGCTTGGGCGGAGCCTTACCGGGCGCTGCCGAGGTCGGCCGAACGCCGGAGGAGCTGGGGTGGCTGGAGCTGGACGCGGGCATGCCAGGCGGAGCCTTGCAGGGCGCTACCGAGGTCGGCCGAATGCCGGAGGAGCTCGGGCGGAAGCCGGATGCGGGCATGCCGGGCGGAGCCTTGCAGGGTGCTACCGAGGTTGGCCGAACGCCAGAGGAGCTGGGGTGGCTGGAGTCGGACGCGGGCATGCGGGCGGAGCCTTGCGGGGCGCTGCCGAGGTCGGCTGAACGCCGGAGGAGCTGGGGTCCCGCGGCACCGGGCGTGCCGCCCCGGGCTCGAAGGAGCCGGGCATTCCGCGCCGGGCTCGGAGGCGCCGACCTCCCGCAGGCGGAGTCGGAGCCGGGTGAGATGCCATGCAGAGCATACTTGGGGCACAGGCGAGGTCGGGCGGAGCCGTGCGGGGTGCTGCCGATGCGCCGGCCTGGGCGGTGGCGAGCATGGAGGCGGAGGCGGACCACGGACGAAGCCGGAGAGGAACATAAGCATTGGTGCTGAGCTTGGAGGCGCCGGGGGCCATGCCGCGCCGGACAGGAGCACACGGAGTCGGAGGGGGTGAGTGCATCTCCCACGCGCGCGAACTGAGGCGCGTGCCTGCGGGTGCTCGCAGGGCAAAGGCGTGCAGGCTGAGCTGGGGTCCCGCGGGCGCGCCGAGCTGCGCCGGAGCCGGAGGGGGGGTTCGCTCATCGGAGAACCGTCGGGAAGAGCCTGAGCCGCGCGGGACCGCCGACCTGTCGTGGTGGGTGAGCCGTGCGGGCGAAGTTGGGCAGAGTTGAGCCGTGGATGCCACGTTCGAAGGGATGCGGTACCTTGGCGCGGTACCTGGCACGTGCGCGGTACCTTGGCACAGGTATGCTGTGCTGTGCTGGGCAGGAGCATGCAGAGGCACTGATCCGGGCACGGCTTCTTCATGATGATGCTTGGACCGGGCGGAGTGAAGCCAGGCCGATCCGGAGAGCTTCGTAGGCTGAAGTTGGCTACCTTTCATGCCTGGCTGGGCTCCAGGCCAGGCTGCTGAGCTGAACTGAATTACCGAAGCTGGACTTCTCATGGCCGAAGTGAGGCCGAGGTACTAGTTCATCGCCGAGGTGGGGCCGAGCCGAGCTGGGCTGAACCGCCACATGGCCGAAGTGGGGCCGAGCCGAGCTGGGCTGAACCGCCACATGGCTGAAGCGGGGCCGTGGTGAGGCCAAGGTGGAGAGGTGCCTGACCGAGGTGGAGAAGTACGTGGCCGCGCCAGCCTCCAAGGAGGACGCGTGTCAGGGCGAATGGATCTTGTTTACTACTGTAACAATATGATTTACCACTAGTCGAGAGTCTGTGAAAGCTTTAAGTTTCGAGACTTTGAGCTCTTTGATAATTTTCAATCCAGCCATGAGTGCTTCATACTATGCTTGATTGTTTGATGTATGAAAGGCAAACTGGAGAGCATATTCAACAACAATTCTTTTAGGACTTGTCAAAATCAAACTTGCCCCAAGTCGAAAGAGTTAGTTGCCCCATCTACATAGAGTATCCATGCGGGATCTTGGTATTCTTCATCAGTCTTTTTTTGATAAACTTCTTTAGTTGTCTTTTGCCTATCTTCTTCGATATCCCAAGTGCATTCAACGATGAAGTCTGCTAATATTTATACTTTCATCGCTAGACATGGTCGATAAGTTATGTCAAACTTGCCTAATTTAATAGCCCACTTTGCTATCATTCCTGATGTATCAGGGCATTGTAAAATGGCTTTCAATGGTTGATCTGTCAATACTGCTATTGAATGAGCTTGGAAGTATGGTCGTAGGTGCTTTATTACTACTAAACTAGCTTTTGCATAAACTTTTTGGATATCTTGTCTCAGCATCGCGTAGCACTATATTGGAATAATCAATCAGTTTTTGAGCACCACTATTCTCTTTTTTGACAAGTACTTAACTCACTACCTTATGCAAAGCAGAGAGGTATAAGTATAAGATTTCCCCTTGAGATTTTGAGAGTAAAGATAGATTGGTCAGATACTTCTTCAATACTTCAAAAGCTTATCAATAGTTATATGATCATTCAAAATTCTTTATTTGCTGCAAGGTTCTAAAGAATGGTAGACATCTCTCAATCGATCGAGAAATGAATCGACTTAGTAAACTAATGCACCCGATCAACTATAGTACTTCTTTATTGTTAGAGGGATGTCTCATATTAAGAATCCTCTTATTTTTTCAGGGTTAGCCTCAATTTCTTGATTAGTAACAAGAAATTTAAGAAACTTTCCTAATATTACTTTGAAAATACACTTTGTTGAATTTAATTTCATCTGATAATGTCATAGTGCATCAAAAGCTTCTTCTAAATCTTTAATATAATCTAATGCTTAGATGCTTTTTATCAGTATATCATCAACATAAGCCTCCATACTTCTTCTAAGTTGTTTCTCAAAAACTTTGTTGATCAGCCCTTGGTAGGTTATTTCGGTATTCTTTAAACCAAACAGTATCACTTAATAACAGTAAAGACCCTTCTTGGTTATAAAAGCTATGTTTTCTTCATCTTCAGAATCTATATGGATTTGATTATAACCCAAGAAAGCATCCATGAAGCTTGAAAACTAGTGCCCAACTATCTCATTGACCAATTGATCTATTTTTGAAAAAGAAAAGCTATCTTTAGGGCAAGCTTTATTAAGATTAGTATAATTAATACAAATCCTTCACTTTTCATTTGCCTTTTTAATAATTACCACATTGGCGAGCCAATATGGGTAATGAATTTCTTTGATAAACTTAGCATCGAGGAGCTTCTCACTTCATCAATAATTTTTTATCGCTAAGGGGCACAGTTCCTTTTCTTCTATCGAATGGTTTTATATTCTTGGTTGACTTTTAATTTATGATCAATAATTTCTGAAAAAATCGTAAGCGTGTCTGTAACCGACCAAGCAAAGACGTTGGCATTATGCTGAAAAAAATCTATCGGCTTTGCATTTCTTTCTTCATTTAAAGATTTCTAATTTGCACAGTTTTTGTTGGATCTTCTTCTTTTAATGGTACAAAGATAGTCTTCTCAATCGATTCACCATGTCTTTTGATCTCTCTCTGAACTAGTTGCTCCAATGACATCTCGTTTGCTGATTGCTTGTCTTAGATCAACAGGCATTGCTGAGCAAGTCTTCGGTCTCCTTTCATTTTTTCAATCCTATTTTTGGTTGGGAAACATATCGGAAGATGATAAGTTGAAACAATTGCTTAGGATTTATTCAGGACTTGTCGTCCTAGTATGATGTTGTATATCGAAGATACTTGAATGATGTGAAATTAATGGAGAGGGTTTTCTATTGGGGCTCTATCGCAATGGTTACTGGAAGTGCTATTTCTTCTTCAACTTCGATAAAATTTTCACCAAACCCAATTAATGGCGTTGCCACTTTTCATAACTTATCCTAAGAAAGGTTCATTTTAACAAAAACATCATAAAACAATATTTTAACAGAACTTTTATCTATCAGAATTCTTCTTATATCGTAATTTGTTATCATTACCAAAACAATGATAGGGTCATCATGAGAGATTTGAATATCCTGAAAGTCATCATCAGAAAAATTAATAATATTATTACTCCGGTATCTTCGGAGCATCTTCTTCAGCTATCACCTCTCTTGAGTTTGTCTCCCAATATATCATACTGCCTAAACCATCAGTGGGTTGTTGGTTGGCAAGTTCTGGTTTATCGATAGTATTCTTAGATGCAGTAACTTCAGTTGGATGATCTTTATTGCACACATATTTTTCCAAATAGCCATTTTGATCAAGTTTTCTATTTCATTTTTCAACTGAATGTATTCTTCAATTATGTGGCCATGATCACGGTGGAATCGACACTACTTATTTTTGTTCCGCAAAGTCGGTGGGGCATGCATAGGCCGAGGTCTTTGTAAGAAATTCTTCTTTTTTATCTCCATTAAGATTTTCTCTCGAGGGAGAGACGAAGGAATATAATTATCAAATTTGCAAGTCGGGTTCTTTGATTTTGAACTTTGTCGTTGAGCATAAGTATTCTTATCATTGCGGGGTTGAGAATCATTATCTCCTTGGTTCTTCTTCTTCAATGTTGGTTTTCTTTCAACTTGATGTCAGCTGGCACCTTACTCTTCAACTAGCACATATTTTTGAGCACACACTAACAGCTCCGAGTAGCTTTTAGGAAACTTTTTTATCCAAGGAGAATGTTAATCTAGACGATCGAAGTCCTTTCTTCATTGTCGACATAGCTATAGATTTATTAAGATCCGAGATCTCAAGTGTGGTAGCATTGAAGCACGCTACTTACTCTCTCAGGATCTCTCCTTCACATTGTTGGATGAAGAAGAGGCTATCTGAATTGGATGGCATTCTTCGGCTTGTTCGGAAGTGGGCTATAAATTGACCTTTCAGCTGATTGAAGGAGCGAATGGTACTTGGCTTGAGGCTTGAGTATCTCACTCGTGTAATCTTTCTCAGAATTACTGTGAAAATAAGATAATGAAGGGCATCTCTTGCATCCTGGATCACTATATGAGCTCTATAACTGTTCAAGTGATCCAGTGGATTGGTAGTTCCATCATAAGGCTCTAATTAAGATATTTTAAAGTAAGGTAGAATTATTTCTTCCATGATTCATCGAGAGAATTGGGGTCAAGAATTATATTCGAGTTGTTCATCTCTTCTTTGGTTGTCATCTAGCTCCGTAGGTTATCAATCTAGCTTTTGAAACTTTCTCTCATAATCATCATGTAGATGGGTTTCTCAACCTTGCCGATTAACTTTTAGGATGAAGTCTTTTCTCAAAGATTCAGAAAGAGACCTTAGACACTTCTTTTTGCATCGATTTCCTGTTGATCACATACAAGGCATCGAGGACTTCGCTAGATTGGGGATCATCGATTCGGAGAGCATTGTAAGGACTTCATCAGACTAGAGATCGTTGATTCGGAGAGCATTGATAAAGAGAATGTTGGATCATTTGTTGATGCTGAGAATCTTTTAGAGAAGATCGTTAGCTAAGTTTGGAGGCGATTATCAGAGTGGCTGGCCCCATTGATAATTTTTGATTATCGATCATGGCTTCCTGGAGACTTTGAACAGCAGCAGTTAGGACCTCCTCTTGTTCAAAAGAACAACAAATTGTTGTTACTCTACCACTATTGTGGGAGGTGTGTTGTTAGACTCCAATGGTTGGTTGGATGGGTCATTTCTTCTAAATGATTGATAGCCGCTACTAGAGATGTTCTGTGCCTTTCCTTTTATCATTATTTATCTTCTCTAGGTTTCCCTTCTCAGTTAAGAGATGCGTGGTTAACTACGCATGCAACTCTTCCTTCCTGGCACCCAATTTGTTGATGCTGAACCCCTAATGATTGGCTTCTCTTGATAGAATTGCTGGTCGGTCATCTTCAGTTCCTATAAAATAAGTTCCTAATTAGAGGTTTTCTAGTGGAGGACCCTCAATGATTAAGTTAGTAGGATTCTGCTGAATAGATAGGAAATCTTTAAAAAGTATTAGTATCAAAATTTTTCAAATACAACTCTTTGACTTCCTGTTGAAGGTCTCCTCTTACTAGTATTTATAGTAACTGAATTCTATTAGGAGAACTCCTTTAAGTTAGCCTCAATGATTTTTGTTAGAGCTAACTTATTCTTATTATAGCAAACAACTAGTAGTGTTATTCCCATTGTGATGATTATTTTTTTGTCCACCGACTTCGTCAGATATCTTCTTTTCATCGGCCAGCAAGTCTTGGTTGTTGGTTTGTTCATTGACCACTTTATTTCATTTAGTTATTTGGCTATATAATTTTTCAAAGGAGAGTTGGTTAGACTTTTTATATCATTGGCCTCGCCTTATGTTCTTTGGCCACTTTATTTCATTCAGTTATTTGGTTGTATAATTTCTCAAAGGAGAGTTGGTCATATTTTTTATATCATCGACTTCACCTTATGTTCTTCAGCCACTAATATTCTTCATCCATCAGCTAATTATAGTTGATTAGCAGATCCAATCAGTTGTCATAACAAAGGCAAATAGAGTTTTTAGAAGACATACGAGAGATGAAAGAAAGATCAAAGTATTCAGGTATCTCATCATTCATAGGGATTCCCGTGCCTAGTATTTATATAGGAGGGGGCATGAATCTGCATAGTTAGGATCGCATGATTTATGTACGCAATTGAGCTCTTTCCTTATTTGTTGATTTTGATAGTTGAGATATTCCTTTTATGTGCACTGTATCAAGAACATTCTTTATTTGATGATCCAGTAAGTTACAATATTCCTTTTTAGGCATTTTGAGATCGCAGTCGCACTTAGCTATAATCAATTATATTATTTGTTCAGAGCTTTGATGAACCATTGATTTTGTTAAATACGTGCCATCATCTGATTGATAGGCTGAGTTGTCGGGTTAGATTTTGAGATGGCTAATCCAAGCTATATCATAACCTAATTTGTTAAGTTAGATCAGCAATACAAATGCTGCATAGGTTTGGTGACCTTCAAGTCCTTCATATTTATTGTTGTAACATGAGTTTCTAATGATGTTATAGTTGTGCATCAATCCAATGTATATCACATGTTAGATTCACTAAATAATATATGATTTGGATGTAAAATATACCATGAATTGAGATTTATATGATGAGGAGGAATAATGCTTGGATAATAAAGAAGCCAATCTAGCATGGTATTATGGTGCATTTCAAAAGCATTTTCTTTGAAATATCTGGGCCTTTATGATATAAATCCAATAATTGCAAAGCTAGTCAAATTGAATGAGCTCCATTGTCCCATACAAGTTTTGTTGTCCCAAATATACATATGATCTTCATGTTGAATGTTCTTTTTATCTCCACCCATTAAAATATAGAATTGGGTATTCTAAATGTTTCCACTGAGGATTAATCTAGCTCAGGTTGATGACCTGGAGTTGATGATGAGAGGCAAAGAGTGATGACTTAAGGACTCTGAAAGCTGGTTGAAGATCTCAGAGCAATCAGAGAGGATTGGATCTGCAATTCAATCACCGTGAGTGCTATGAAACACCGCAAGCAAAAGAAGTCTATTTGCAAGGGATTTTCCGACGAAGACCCTCCAATATCTAAGTCAATTTATCTTAGTGGAACAAAGGATGTTATCAAAGAGGTAGTAGAAGAAGAAGAAGATCAAGGCAATGGAAGTGAGTGGAAGTTGGAGTCTATATAAAAAAAGAGTGAATAGAGCTCGCTCTATTATTGGAAATTATCATAAGATAGACTTCCATTGATTATAGATTAATTTTGATTTTATTTCAAAATTTAGGCTAAGTCATTTTTTGAATGAATGTTAAAGAGCCCATAATTTTTGTGATCATATAATTATTATTTGGATCAAATTATCTTAGTTATGTGATGTAACGAATATTAATATTGGCCCGATTTGGTTAATGGGTTCTGTAATGGATTGACCCATTGATATTACTAACTGGACTAAGTCCAAATTCTACTCATACATATATTTGTATATGAAAATTCTAGGGCATAAGTTTTGTTTCATGTTTCTAAGAGGGCACCTATCCCATTAAAAAAATAGGCATAAGGAGGAGATGGAGAGGAAGATCTAAACTCTATAGTTGCTTTCTTCTTCTATAGGATGTTGCAATAAATATTATGAATCTCATGCTTTCAAAGTATGCATGATTTAATCTTTTATTTAGTTTATTATTTTGTATTTTGATCTTCCACATAAGATCCAAGATAAATCTTATAATTGGTATCAGAGTATAGGATTTTTGTAGAAGATTGAAATCAAAACTAGATCTAAATAATATATTTTTTTAGTTTATAAGAAAGGGATGGAAGATTTCATAAAAATATTTTGAGGGACATCGACCTACAAGGTTTTGCCGCCATGCCCTCTTCTTCATTTCATGGCCTCCTCCATCCATCAATCGATTGGATCCACCATGCACTGGCTGATGGTGATCCGAGTTGGTGGCATGCCGGTCGCTTGCTCCCCTTCTCCATTAATCTTCCAAGATTGAATAAAACAAAACAAAAAGAAGGTAAAAGAATAGGAATGGCAATTGTGCCTTCTTCTTCACATCCGCTGCCTGAAGCAGCTATCTATGTTGCTCCAGTGGCAAACTAGGTGAGTGACAACGATGCGGTGGGAAGCATGGTGACCGCAACTGTCTCATCATCCCTTCCATCGATCAACCAAAAAAAAATCAAACTGATCAAAAGGAAGGTTGATTGCCATGGGTTCTCCTCTCTTAAACACCAGCAAGAGGATGGAGAGATGGCATCAAGCATTGGGTGAGAGCTCTAGTAGTCAATTGGCTAGATTGGATGAGGAGGGGTGCCGAATTAAGTTGCCTCCTCTTTCACCTGTTTGCGAAAAAGTGAGAGGAGAGGGATGGTGGTGCTTGAGTTCCTTACCATCAAGTCCTTCTCCCTCTTCGTTTGGTGATCCTGCAAGTGGCAGCATCGACGTCAAGGTTGGACAACCACCAGTTGGTTGGCAAAGTGCTCTGGCTAGCGGTCGTTGCCCATGTTTCCATGAGAAGGGCTGCCCCTTCCTTGCCCAATCATTGAAGTTGAGGGGAACGGGTTTGGGTTTTGTATTATGACCCCAAATCCAAACTTAATAGTCCAAAATAATAATAGTAATGATAAATAAATAAAGTGATATTTGTAGTTTAGCCCTAAATAATCTCATAATTAAATTGCAATTCTAAAAAAAAAAGTTATAGTCCCTCTGTTAAACAATAACCAAAGGAAAAAGATGCGAATTAGGTTTGGGCTTTAACCGAAAATCTGGATCCATTAATTTATATTCAACCAATTGGGTGTACTACGACCACATGAGCAGGCTGAATTGGGTTTGAGGGGCTTTGGCAATTTAGTCACCAAAAATTTATAATTACATATAGGCCTCTATAAAATTATAGCAAGGTGCCTATAATAAAGTTTATTATATAAAACCTTGGATTATATTTAAGTCCTCATCATAAGTTGTTATTACATAAAGATCTTCTTATAATCAAGATTATAGTTTTGTTATATGATTTTATTACATTAAAGTCCATATACTTATACATAAATATTATTTAGTGCAAATAAATAATTGTGGACTTATTATCATGTTTTTGATGATGCATTCATGTCCTATTTTGCATGTAAAGTTTATAAATATTGTTTATAAATAAAAGAAAGTTTTTAGTCTGATTGATTTAATGTAATCACCAAAATGATCATGAACTTGAAAAAACCAAAAATTTCTATAAAGTATTTTTTTGAATATATTTAATTGATCCAATAAAGTATTAATAGTATTACAATTGCATCCAAGTTACTAAAGTATTGCATTGCTCCCAAAGGAGCATCTTATGTTCGATGTTTAGATAGATGGATGAAGGGTTGTAGATTTTAATAGATGGTGAATACCAAAGTGACCTTTTCATTGAGATTTGCAGGATTTCTCTATTTAATATTTTAAAAGATCGAATATATAAATTTTAATTAATTTTTTGCTATTGATGTATCAAATTGAATAAATAGATCTATGAACATGACTGATTGATCTCCAAATTTGAGGATTATAAATTTTTGATGCGGGACGAAAATCGATGTAACCTGGATTATTTGGGAAAGGGAAATAACCTAAACAAACTAGGACCGTGGGAGGGCTAAGAAGCCTCCCGGGACTAGGGTGACACTGAAACTAAAATTCTAAAATAGCTAATCTCTTTTGTTTTTAATTTTCTTGGTGGAGGTAGCAAAGGAAAGATGGAGATGGGGGACTGGGGACTGGAACTCATGGCCGTGGGACTCACTCTGGCGAGGAGACGCACACAGAAAGTCAGGGGTCAAAGTATAAAGCTACCCTCCCGAGGGATCACAGCACACAGCTACCCTCCTGGGGGATCACAGCACCAGCTACCCTGAGCTCTCATCGAACCCATAATGCACATAGCAGGGCTCTCATATAGATGCGCTAGGATGACTCTCAAAGGACACGAGGAGATAAAGAAGATGAGATAGGGGATAACTAGGGTACTCATCGAACCCATAATGCACACAGCAGGGAACGCCTCACACCCCTCATCGAACCCATAATGCACACAGCAGGGAATGAAGGCAAACGGGCCTCAGCCCAGAACCAGAACCAGAACAAATTGAAAACCCAAAAATTTATATCAAATCATTTTACAAGAGGGGGAGAGGGGGCCTTTATATAGAAAAACCAAAACCCTCGGTTTCTTAGCCTCTAAAAAAACTAAAAAAGGAAAATAAATTACATCGAAATTCATGTTGCATCAAAAGTGGTGCTGATCTGCTCTGAGAAGCGTGTTGGCTTGATGATCTGTGCTGAAAAGCGTGCTGCTCTGAAAACTAGAATGCTCTGAAATCCATGCAAACTCAAACTCATGGTCATGGACAGGGAGGGAACCAACTCCAGCGGGGCGCCATCGGATGGCCGGGAAGCAAGCGGCGGATGGCTGGAGGCGGGCTGCAGGCGAGGCGGCACATGGAAATGGCATGGCACGCTGGGCATGTCATTTGGTCTCCCACGGCCGTGGGAGACTTCCTGGGCACCGATGTGGCCTCCGGCGGCGAAGCGGGCGACGGACCGATGGCGGGCGACGACGCAGGGGCGGCCATGCCGCTTGGGCTTCCCACGGGCGTGGGGCCCAAGGACTCCGACGAGGCCCTCCGGCGGCCAGGCGTGAGCCAGCGAGCGGCGGGCAGGCGTCAGGCGGCAGTGGCGGCGGCGGTCGTGGCAGCCGTTGGTCTTCCCGCATCCGTTCATCTTCCACAGGCGTGGGCGGCGGCTTTTTCGGCTAGGGCGGGGGCCGGCGAGCATCGGCGGCGGTCCGACGGGGGCGGCCCGGATCTCGGGCCGGCAGGGGCGGTGGCTAGGGTTCGAGAGTTTTAAAAAAATTCACGGAAGAAGATGGAATAGTATAGGAATAAATCGGGAATAAGATCGGGATAAAGGTGGAATAGCAGGAATAGGTGAAACAGCGGGAATAGGAAAAATAAAAAAAAAATCTGAGAAAATAAGAAAAAATAGAAAAAGAACCTAGACCTACCCTGGATCTCCATCAATTTTAATGAGTTCTAACTCCAAAGTGGCTAATTCGTTGAGATTTACAGGACTCCTTTGTGTAATATTTTAGAGGATCAAGTATGTTAAATTTTATTTTATTTTTTACTATTGATGTATTAAATTAAATAAATAAACTTATAGACATGACTGATTGATCCTTAATTTAAAAATTTATAAATTTCAATGAATAGTGACCACCAAAGTGGTCCATTTGCTGAAATTTGCAAGATTCTTCCATGTGATATTTTGAAGGGATTGAGATGTGTCATGAAATCATAGCATACAATCATCTTCCCAAAGGAAGCTTATTATGTATTTTAATTTTGAAGTGAAATATGCGTAATTAATGAGTGTGCATAGTCTATAAATTCATTCTATCAAAATAAATGAATTCCAAAAGCTAATGGTACCTGTTGATGCTAAATCCCTGCTGACCGGATGGAGCGACCTACCTACTGGTTCACCGTCGAAGGAAGCCTGCAAAACAAATCCCCTGACCGGATTTTCTTCGGTGGGGGACACTCCGATACCAAAGTTAGCCAGAATTTAGGCAGCATAATGGAGAACTTGAAAGCAGAAAGACGTGAAAAATGAAAATGGATAAGATGGGTGGAGTGGCGTTGAAAGAGCTAGTTGCCAACTGGCTCTAACTTGCTTGAATTTGGCTCACCTTGAGTGTCCCCTCTTACCGAAGAAAATTTGGTCAGGATATTTATTTTGCAGGCTTCCTTCGATGGTAAACCAGTAAGCAGGTTGCTCTGTCCAGTCAGCAGGGATTTAGTGTCAACATATTAGCGTGCCAGGAAGGGGCTCGAGATCAATCCCCTCTTTGAAAAGAGAATTTCAAGAAATCCTCGATGAAAAGGGCAAGAAGAAGGATGATGCTGATGGCTCCATCAAGCTTCTCCCCGGCCGAGAAACAAGAAAAAAAAAAAGCAGGGGTCGAAGAACTAGTTTTTTTATTAGCAATTCGATCCGGGGAGGTCTGGGAAGTCGTGCTGGCTTCGATGATGCAACCAGCTCTCGTCGCAGGTGGAGCACCGGCCCCTTACGCCAGAGGAGGATGAGAACATCATCCATGCCCATCGCCGCTTTGGTAACAAGTGGATCACCATCGCCCACCTCCTCTCTGGCCGGACCAATAATGCCATCAAGAACTCCACCCTCAAGCACAAATACTCCTCTGCCACCATCGCCCCTACAATTGACGGCGTCGGCCTTCCCCATTGGCAATACGACGTCATGCTGGTGATAGCATATGATTTGGCTGCGCAGCCACTCAAGCACTCAAGCAGCATCGGGCCGGTCCTCTTCTCTGGCGAATGGCTCTGCTTGAGCCCCTGTAGCCCCTCTGGATCCGACCTCAATGACTTCGACCAACATAGCCACCTGATGTTCTCGATTGTCGCCAAGATCGCTCCCTTATCGGCATCGTTTATCTGCCACCCGGTGCCTAGATACGGTGGCATCGTCCCCCCGACATCATCCCTTCCCCACCATGAAGCAACCATCATTACCTCCTCCACCATCAATACCAAGAACGATGATCGATCCGCTCACACCCCTCTCAGCCTCGTCAAAGAAAGCCATGTCGATGGCCAGGAGAATGCCGCCTGCGCCATCGGCCACCTCAGTCACGATGGGGTGGGCTCCGGCGAGAAGCCGCCGAGCTGGTTCGTAGGTGTGGAAATAGGAGTCATCAATCCCGAGATCACAGCATTGCCGAAGGGCACCAAGGCATCTAGATCGTTGAGGTTCAGCGGGATTAGGTTTTGGAGACAATCCCGCACCGCACTGAGGGATGATAAATCTTGGCCATCGATCAGGAGGTCAAAGCACAGATCAGCCAGAGACAATTGCCACCCGTCGAGCATGACCTCAAACTTGGGTGCCTGGAGAAAGAACTGGAAGAACCCGATTGCCTCATCTTTCAAAGAATGAAAGACAAGAAATCGTGGAGTGGAACAGAGGGAGAGCGAGCGCGAGCACGTTACGCGATCCGAAGAGCCGCCATCGCCATCGCCTCCTCCCAGGGAAACACTTCGGGAGATGATTTTCGTGGAGAAGACATACGTCCCGCTCGCTGGTGGCTCCCGTAGCCCCGCCGCCTTCCTTTGGAGTTACGTGGAGATGGAGAGCGCACGGTGTGTTGCAAGAGGAGAAGGAAGAGGTTGGAGATGGAAGACCGACATAAGGCTAAGCTTGATCTCCACAGCGATCCCCAACTGTTGATTGATGTCACTCCTCTTTCCCTCGGATTAGAGATAGCTGAAGGAACCATGACAATGTTGTTTCCCGAGGAACACCACCATCTTTAGAAAGAAGGAGCAAGTCTTCTCCACCTACTCTGATAATCAACCTGGTGTCTTGATCTAGGTCTACGCAGGTGAGAGGACAAGGACAAAAGACAACAACCTGCTAGGAAAATTTGAACTTTATGGGATCCCACCTGCTTCGAGAGGCGTGCCTCAAATCATTATCTGCTTCGATATTAATGCCAATGGTATTTTGAATGTCTCAATAGTGGATGAAACCATCGAGCAAAGAAACATGATAACTAATGATAAGCGTAGGCTGAGCAAAGAGGAAATAAAGAAAATGGCCCAAGAGACACAGAGCCAATCAACATCTAAGAGGTGCGAGGTTGATCAACATCTAAGAGGCGCAAAGCTGATCAACGTCCATACGAGACTGATCAATGCTCAAGAGGTAAGTCGTTGTGGACAAGTCTAAGACTAGCCTACACTATGTCACTCTGATCTTTTTCATCTATCATTGAGTTCTCCATTTTATTGCTCGAACTCTACTGACTTGAATGGCGGAGTGTCTCCTACCAGAGGAATCCTGATCATGAATTTGTTTTGCAGGAACCTTTAAAGGCCGATGTATTCTCGAATGCCGATATCTTTTTGAAGGCCGATAACTTCTTAAAGGCCGATGTATTCTCGAAGGCCGATATCTTCTTGAAGGCCGATGACTTCTTAAAGGCTGATGTATTCTCGAAGGCCGATATCTTCTTGAAGGTCGATGACTTCTTAAAGTCCAATGTATTCTCGAAGGCCGATATCTTCTTAAAGGTTGATGACTTCTTAAAGGCTGATGTATTCTCGAAGGCCGATATCTTCTCCAAAGCTAATGATTTTTTAAAGGCCGATCAAACGCTTAAGGGGCGGAGGCCAATCAACGTCTAAGAGACATAGGGCCCACTGAAGCCCAAGGAAAGGCTCACTGAAGCTCAAGAAAAGCCTCATTGAAGCCTATCTTATCCGGGCCCACTGAAGCTCAAGAGAAGGCTCACTGAAGCTTATCTTATTATCAAAGGCATAAGGATGATTTACGTGATCTACCCTATGAAGTACCGAGGTGGGTCTGATCAGCTTGTTTTATTCTCTATTAAAGGCATAAGGATGATCTACGTGATCTATCCTACGAAGTACCGAGGTAGGCTTGATCAGCATATCTTATTCTCTATCAGAGGTATAAGGATGATCTACGTGATCTACCTTACGAAGTACTGAGGTGGCCTGATCAGCCTGTCTTATTCTTTATTAAAGGCATAAGGATGATCACGTGATCTACCCTAGAAGTGCCGAGGTGGGCTTGTCAGCCTTCTCTATAAAAGGATCAAGAATGACCCATGTGGTCTACACTACGATAATTCTGATGAAGTGCTAAAATGGCCCAACCAACTTGTCTTAATCTTTATTCAAGGATGACCTACATGGTCTATCTTGCGGCAAATCTGGTGACGCACCAAAGTGCATCTAATCAACATATATTATTCAACAACTTGGTGATGATCTGACCAGCCTATCTTATTATTTATCACTATCAAAGGCAGATCTATTCGACCAACCGACAAAGTGCAAAGGCTATTATTTATTACTCCTTTTGCTAAAAATGGAATCAAAGTCGAAGCAGTTCACCAGCAATATGTTTCAACTCAGGAGTGGGGGGTAATGTTATGACCCTGCCACTTGGCCTCATTTATCATAACCACCTCAACTACCTTCGATTATTATGTTATTCGGTTATAACCACCTTCGGTTATTTGGTTAATCGGTTATAACCACCTTCGCTTATTTGGTTATTCGGTTACAACCACCTTCGGTTATTTGGTTATTCGGTTACAACAACTATAACCGTATTTGGTTATTACAACTTCTATAAATAGGGTAAGAGGGGACCTCCTAAGGGTAAGCAATGTCCAAGGCCAACAGGCCCAAGCCAGGCCACTCTACTCACTCCATTTTCCATCTATACTCTTCTTGAATTATCCATTTTGTTGCTGACTAGACCACTCACTGACTTGAGTATCAGAGTGTCCCCCGCCAAAAATCATGTCCGAGATCTTTTGCAGGTATCCATCCATGCTCGGGAGTATAATCAGAAGAGCGAGCGAGATGCCCGATGCCGCCGAAGCTTCAGCCACAGGTGATTTAGCATCAACAGTACCTTACTTATTAATTATACTAGATACTAGAGAGATACTTTATATAGGCCACATTCTTTTCAAAAAAAAATTTATGATATTGCACTAAGGCATCTTATTAAAATACTATTTATAAATATTTTAAAATATATAATTAGTCTATTCTTTTTCATTGATTAATTGTATAATGGTTATTTAGTAGTTAATATCTTTGAATTGAGTAATGCTATAGTTTTCATTGAGACTTTGACTATAATAAACTATAAAACATAAAAATATGAAATTAAGCAAGTGCTAGTTTTGATAGAATTTGGATATTATACTACGTAATGATTTTCCATTTTTGATTACTAATGATGGTACTTTAGAATAAAAGCTATCCATGATAAATGATAAGGAGCAAATCATCTTAATCAAGAGATCTTAAAAAAATCTCTTTTAATTTTATTCTAAATGTTATACTTGAGAATGGTAAAGCTAAGTAATTCTTTGATCTCATTATTAAGTGGTGTTACAGTAGTAAAAAAATTCATTCAGCCCTGACACAGCATCGTCCTTGGTGGCTGACATGGCCACATGCTTCACGGGTATCTCCAAGCCTCCCATCAAAAAAAGACGGTGGGTCCACTTGTTCTAAAAGGTGATCGGCCCAACCTGTGACGACCAGGTCGACACCTCACTTCGGCTATGCACGAAGTCCAGCTTCATGATAGTTCAGCTCAGCTCGATATCTCAGCCCCACCGCGGCCATGCACCTCGGCACCTCATCCGTGCCCGTACCTCGGTTCGCGCGCTTGGGAGGCGCGCGCACCCAGATCTATCCGCCAAGCCTGTGCCAGGGTCATGCCTACAGCACGTCCGTGCCAGGGCAAGCCCGTGTCAGGGTCATGCCCGCGACACACCCGTGCCAGGGCACCTCACGTCCACACTGTCCGGCGTGACCCCATGCCAGTCCGGCACGACTCCAGTCTAGCTCGGCAAGCCCGCACGCCCTGCTCGCTCCGGTCCGGCACTGAGTCCCGCTCCGGCTCCGCATGCTCCAGCCCAGGTCATCCCTCTCCGGTACCAAGTCCGCCCGCGAGAGGCCGCACCTCTGCTCCACCCTCTCCGGTGCCCAGTCTGCCCGCGGGAGGCCGCACCTCTACTCCTCCCTCTCCGGCATCCAGTCCACCTGCGGGAGGCCCGCACCTTGGCTCCGCCCACTCCGATGCCCAGTCCATTCATAGGAGGCCTGCTCTTCGCCTCCGCCCGCGCCCAGTCTACTCCGACTCTGTTCAGATCAGCCCGCGCCTCCGTCCGGTCCGGTCCGGCAAGCCCGGCTCCGTCCGGCGTGCCTCTATCCGGTCCGGCCATGCTTGATGCGCCTGCGTCTGGTTCAGCTCCGGTCCACCCCAAGTCCGGCGTGACCTCGCCACAGCGGCTCCCAGTTCGGCACGACCGCATCCAGATCCACCGATGTCGCCATCTGGTCCGGCACTCCCGACTCCATCCGGCGTGCCTCCATTCGATCCGGCCATGCCCGTAGAGGCGTGGCACGGTTTAGCTCCAGTCCGGCACGCCTGCATGCCCAATTCGGCATGCCCGCGCTCCCAGTCCGACTCGCCTTCGCCCAGTCCGGCACGCTCGCGTGCCTAGTTCGACATGCCCGCACTCCTGGTCTGGCACAAACTCAGTGCTCCCAATGCCCCGCTCCAGTGGGGTTCCGCACGCCCCAATCCACGCACGTGGAGAGACTCTGCGTGCCGTGCCTCGATCCATGAACGTCGAGGGACTCTGCGTGTCGCGCTCCCATCCACGTACTTGGAGAGACTTTGCATGCCTCGCACCATGCACCTCGGACCGTGAGCACAAGGAGCCTTCGCCTGCCTCATCTCGATCCGTATATCATGACCCATCTAACACCGTCCCAGGTATGCTTTTCAAAGTATAGGTATGGAAGAGATCTGGATGGCAGCCCCGACACGTAAAATCACCGTCCCTGCCAGACCTGCTACAGGCGCTGTAACGCGCCGCCCGCAGAGGGAGGGCTATATTAAAGCCTCCCAGATCACTTTTATACCAATCGGGAAGGAGTGCCACACCCGAGACACTGTGCTCCTTCACCAACCTCCTGAACCGCCTAGAAGAAGAAGGTTCACCAACCTATCTAAACCTCTCAGGCCTACACAAGCCTCACAGGTCTATACCAAGACCTGCACACCTCCCCAAACGACAAGAGTCACTCGTCTACATAAGACTATCATGAAGAGGTAAGGGGAGGTAAGAGATGACAAACTCTCTTCAGTCCTACATTGTCTTCTATTCTTATCACCCTTGGGAGCAGAGAGTTCCCCAAGCTCTCCACCTCAGAAGTCTTCTGTTTTCCTCGATTGTCCCACTGACTTGATCGTCGAAGTATCTTAACCGGAATCCCCGACCCAGGTCTTCCCTGTTTTGTAGGTCCGCCCGACGGAGAGAGCCGATTCATGAGACTGGAAGCCGAGCGCCCAGCGAGAGGGACCCGAAGCACCGGAGCTACGAGCCACGACGACCCAGATGGCAACAAGTGGTATATAGAATTTGATAAGATAGAGGCTGGATAGCTAATGAATAAATTAATTATATGAGCAATAATGGTATATTAGTATTAGGGCTTACATTATAAAACTAGAAAACATTGTATCTAAGTATGGTAGTCTGAGATCTCTATTTCTAATAACTTTTTGGCTCATTAAGCTTTTAATTTTCATTCTATGCAATTTAAGTAGTTTAAAATTATATATAATGCACAGAAAGGTAAATGAAATTTATAAGCAAAATGATATAGCTGAGACACAATCATATTTTTATGGATCTGTTAGAAGTATGATGAGTATATGTAATTTATCAGGATATCTTTATGATGAGGTCCTAAAGACCGCCATCTATATTTTAAATAAAGTTTTTAGTAAGGTAATTTTCAAGATACCTTTTAAGTTGAAGACTAGTAGGAAAATCTAATTTTAATCACTTTCATATTTGATACTGACCTATCGAGGTTAAGATTTATAATTTATTAATGAATAAAGTTATATCTAAAATCATTTGTGGCTATTTAATTGGCAATCCAAATAATTCCAAAAGGATATAAATTCTACTATCCTGACAGAGGTACAAAGATTATTGAATCTAATCATACCAAATTTTTAGAGTCTGATATGGATCATTGTAAATACTTTTATACTGAAAATATGATATTGGAGGAAAGATAAATTATTGTACTTATTCTTTTTATTTAAAAAAAATATCATATTTCATCATGTTAAAAGGATAGTGGGAGAGAAATATCAAATATGTAAAACGATTATAGCATCTCTATAACTGATTAATGAAGAAATGGTAAAAAAATCATATTAAAGAAAGAGAAAATCTATCATTCTTAATGATTATTTAGTTTATTTAGATGATAATATCTATGATATTGGCTATATAGGTATTTCAATATTATATGATTAGACTATTACATGTTTTGGATAAATTAAATAGCTTGAAGCCATATATAATGCAGTACAGTTTATGATTAAAAATAAAGTATGAGATATGATAGAATTATCAAAAAGGGTATAAACTTATAAGGCATAGGTAGATATTTAAAATTAAAAAAAAAGACTCTAATTGCCAGACTGGTTACATAAAGGTTCACATGGGAAAGAGGCATAAATAGCAATGAAATTTTTCTTTGATCTCTTATAAAGATTATTTCAAAATAATTATGGCATCGATATCCCATTTTGACCTGGAACTTCTTTAGATGGATGTTAAAATAATTATTTTGAATGGGCATTAAGGTCATGACATCTTAAATTTAATGATTTTTTGAGTTATCTTAAATTTGTAGATAACAAAGTAGATACATATATATATATATATATATATATATATATATCTTAAGATTAGTATGAGTGAATTTATATTTTAATTTTATATAATAGATAATATTTTTATTTGCTAATAACGACTTTGAGTAAATTTGATATGCATAATCACAAATCGAGAGATATATATATATGCTCAAAAAAGATAAATTTAGCAGAAATAAATGCCATAAAAATAATATGAAAAAAGAATCCATAAAAGTATGTATCATTATACTACTGTATGTAGTTTAACATATATAACAAGTTTGTGTCGGTTCAGATATAGCATATGCTATTGGTGTATTGGCAACCATATGTCAATTCCGGACATAAAGCACCGGGAATATAGCGTAAAAGGTTATGAGATAATTGTAGAAAATCAAAATAGTATTTTATATTGATATTATGGAAAGTTTAATCATCTTGAGGTAACTGAATATTGTAATTCTGATTTTGCTAGTTAAATGAATGATATAAAATTTATTTTTAGATGACTAGAAGGGCTATTTTCTAGAAAAGTAAAAAAAAAAAATTGCAACATCTTGGGCCATGTAAGCAGAGTTTGTGGCATGTTACAAAGCTACAACTTATGATATTTGGTTGATAAACTTTATTTTGGAGTTTATGATTGTTAATTCTATCTCAACACCACTCAAAATTTATTTTGATAATAGTACAGCTATATTTTTTAAGAAACAATAATAAATTTTAGCACTTCTCATATAGATATTAAAATATTTATCAGTTAGAGATTTTAGTTGAAATGAAGATATTATATTTGAGCACATAAAGATTTATATTATGCTGACAAATCCATCGATGAAATTATTAGATTCGATCTATTTGATGTGATTGGTTAGTGGGAGTATTATTTTATAGCATTTTTCTTTACTATTTCATATTGAAATATGATATTTATATTTGTGCACGTATAGTTATTTGTGAATAATATTTAATTAAATAAAAATCTTAAGTATAAAAGTATTGCTGAAGCATAGAGATATTGTTAAATAAAAGTTTTGAGCATAAGATTTTGCTTAAGCATAACTGAATTATTAAAATTATATTTGATATCCTTGATATTATGGTTCATCTTGAACACATAAAGGACTCGTCTTGAAATATATCTTGAAATTATACTATAAAATGGACTAATGATGAACTTTATATATTGATCATATGGGTATAAAGTTTATACTATACACATTATATCATTGAAATCCATGTCGATGAGATTACTAATTGTTGCCGTCCTCGTCGCCGCGCCCGTGCCGAGGATCAACCGATCCTCCCTGACCGCCTGGCAAGGGAGCCTCCCTTCCTGCGAGAAACCTGTAACAAAGGGGTTAGAGGACCCTGGCCGGGGATTCCGGCGAGGGGGCTCCGACGGTCAAGTCAGTAGACGACGTGGGGGAACAGACTCTCGCTCCCAGGCCCTCTAAAGGGTCCCAGGTTTGGAGAGTTAACTCGTGAAGGGGAAGCGCCGGGGACCGGAATCTCGGCTGGGCCTGCCGGGTCAGCTGACGTCCAGTATTCCCCTCTCGGGATCTCTGGCTTCTTTCTCCGAGCGAGGCCTTGTGCCGGTGCTTCCTTCTTGTCCCCAGGCTAGTTGGCTTACCTCGCAGTCTCCGGATCCCTCCTCCTTTATCTCCCTCCGTTGTGTGCTTTCCGTCGTGTGCTTGTCCTTTTCCTCCTCGAAAACTCCTCTCCCCTGTCTTCCTTTCTTTTCCCTTTTTGGTGAAGGAGGCCAGGCGGCTTTCCGACCTCGTCCACCGGGCCCAGCAGGGAGAAGGCAAGGACAGAAGAGAAAAGGAGGAGGGGGGCGGCGCTGGCAGAGCGGCCAGTCGTCAGGCTTCGGGCTCCGTGAGAGTGCTCTTTTCCCCGAGGGTGGGCGCCATCCGTTTACGGGGCCCGTTCCGTCAGGATCGGGTCTCTCGACTGCGGGACCTTTCGGGCCAATGTAAGTGACGTTCCGCGTGCCGCCGCCCTCCGTACGGGACGCCGTCTGGGGTCGGTACGGCCCGAGGGATGGCCTCGGGACCTGTCGCCGAGGGATGGCCTCGGGACCTGTCGCTTTCCCCGGGGGCCTCTCCGTACGAGCGGTCTGACCTCGGCTGAGTTGGACCTGTCTCCGGGGGCCAACTGGCGAGAGGCGAGGGATCGGCCGACCTCGGCTTAGGTGGACCCCTACTGGGTGGACACCTGGCGAGGTGGCAGGAGGTCGCCTGGCTTCGGCCGAGGTGGACTCGTCTCCGGGTGGCCACCTGGCGCAAGGCGGGGGGTCAGCCGACCTCGGCCTAGGTGGACCCCTCCTGGGTGGACACCTGGCGAGGTGGCAGAAGATCGCCTGGCTTCGGCCGAGGTGGACCCGTCCCCGGGTGGCCACCTGGCGCAAGGCGGAGGGTCAGCCGACCTCGTCCTAGGTGGACCCCTCCTGGGTGGACACCTGGCGAGGTGGCAGAAGATCGCCTGGCTTCGGCCGAGGTGGACCCGTCTCCGGGTGGCCACCTGGCGCAAGGCGGAGGGTCAGCCGACCTCGGCCGACCTTACTCGGGGCGGACTCCTCCGAGCCCGGGCGCAGATGAGTCGGTGGGGGAACTCCGCGCCGAACTCGACCTCGGCGGGAGCTGTTTGCTTCAGATAGTCGTCGGGCGGTGCGGTCTTGCCGACCCTAGCTTTGAGGACGTGGCGCTGATTCTGGCAGGGAAACTCGCACGTGGCTCGCTCGCATTCGGCGATACCTGAGCCTGGCCACGTCACTGTCACGGCTGTAACAGTTGCCCCCCAGCCCGCCGTTCCGTCGGGGCATCGTAAAACGGAACGTCGGGATTAATTGCAGACATGACGTGGGGAGGCGAAGATCTTGCATCATAATTGGCACGATCTCCATTCGTCGTGGCTCGATGTGGCTGAAGACCTATGGGGGGTCGCCACGCGTCGTCCACTTGCCCGTAATTAATGCGTCGCTTCGGGGCAGAGGCCGTTACTCTGCTAACGATGCGACGGTGTCGGGCGTGCGCCCACGTGGCGACCATCCAGTGGTCCGAGGCGGAATGATGGGTACGGCTGCTGTCGGCTGAGTTTGAAAGGGAGGGGACTTTCCAGAACGAGGCATTTTCCCTTGCTTCGTGGGCGGTTTGCTGCAGGCTAACAACTTCTGCCGCTCGCGCCCGTCTGTGCATTTTTGGGTGAGTGTCTTCTTCTCCTTCTCTAGCCCCCTTCCTCTCTCATTTCTTATTCAGTTTCTTTGTCCTTTCCTTCCCCATGGCGCGCCGTCGCCATGTCTCTTCTAACCCGGACGAGGCCGGTCCATCCCGGCCGAGGACTCCATCTTCTTCCTCCTCGGATGAGGAGGTAATTCCAGAGGAGGTCCGCCGGCGCTTGCAACCCGGGGGTGTCACTATTGGCATCCCCAGGGGGGTCCGGTCCCCTCCGGTTGCGCCTGCCGTGCCCCTCCGTTCACTCCCCGCCTTGGCTTCTCTTCCTGCTCCGCCACTTCTTCCCGCCGGTCCCTCCGGTCATGCCTCTACCATGACCGAAGGTGATCTTTCTCTGCTCCGGGATGCCTATGGCATCCCGGGATCTGTTCGTCTGTTTGCTCCGCGGTCCGGGGAGCGTGTCACCATGAGCGGCCCCGGCCGCATTGCCTTCTACGAAGACTTCCTCCTTGGGGGTCTTCGTTTTCCTCTGCACCCTTTTTTCCTTTCCTTTCTCAGCCATTTCCGGCTCGTCCCGGCTCAGCTGGCTCCTAATGCCATCCGGGTCATCTTCTCCTTCATTGTCTTCTGCCATTTCCACGGGTTCGTTGCCCGTTTTTCACTCTTCAGGGCCCTGTTCACCTTGAAGAAGTGCTCCACCGATGATGGCTGGTGGTACATTTCGCCCCGGCCTAGGTGTCTCCGGTTCGACCTCCCTTCTTCGGTCAAGGGATGGAAGAGCCGGTTTTTCTTTGCTTCGGTCGACGACGTCGACTGGGCTTGGAGCGAACCGGACCGGTCGCCGAACCGGAGTTCTCGAGTCGAGCCCGCGGACCAGGAGTCTTACAGCCAGCTCCTGAGTGACGTGGTCCCGCCGCTCGAGGTTCTGCTTTCTGAGCAGAATCTTTTTGAGGCCGGCATCAGTCCCATCCGGGAGACCGGTGAGATTTGGCCCCGCATTAACTCCTACCCTTCCCCATCTCTTTTTAAGATTGAACTGTCTGACCTTCTGATTTCTCCACTTTGCAGGGATGAAGTTTTCCTTAGAGAATCTTCTGGAGGGAGCGGCCCAGAGGGAGGTCGTCGACGTGGACGAGCCCGTGGCGAAGAGGGCTCGCACAGAGACGAGCCGGGAGGTCGCAGCGGCGACCGCGCCCGGCCTAGCTGCCGCTGTTTCTCCGCCCAGACCTCCTCAGGGCGGCGCCCCTGGCGCCTCGGCCCCACGACCTGGCAACGCCGCCGAGAGAGCTCCGGCGCCCGCCGCTCTGCCCATCGCCGGGCCCACTCCTGTCAGCAGCCCCACGGCACCGCCAGTGGCGACCGCCGGTCCGTCGGCTGTAGCTCCAGCAGAGGGGGCAGCTGCCGCGGGGATCGGCCCGAAGGGCCCGGCGCCGGTGATCTCGCACCGAGACTCGGTCATCCTCGACCGAGGACTGGCGGAGAAGTTGATGGAGTACGCTTCCACCGCCCGGGACCGCCGAGCTCGGGGCGGCCGAGATTACGCGGATGCGCTGCTCGGCATCCTGCCCCAACTCTTCATGGTAAGTCAGAGCTTTCCCTTCTTCTTTACTTCCAATCCGAGGGCTTCTGCCTTGATACTGACATGCGCTGTTTTTGCCTCTGCAGATCGGGAACGACGTCCTCCTACTGAGGAACTACCTCGTAGGGAACGCCAAGCGGGACTCCGATCGGGAGCTAAAGCTTGGCAAACTCGCGGCCGATGTGAAGGACCTGATGGACAAGGGGGCCGAGCTGCGAGCTGAGAAGCAGGCCCTCCAGTCCGACCTGACACGTTCCGAGGAGCGGAACAAAGAATTGGAGGCCTCCTTGGCGGAGGAGCGGACCTCCAACCAGCGCCGGACTGAGGAGGATGCGGCGGAGAAGGCCCGCCTGCAGGCCCATTCCCTGTTTTTGGAGCGCCAACGGGATGAGGCCCGGCGAGAGGTGGCCGCGGCGAAGGACCGGAGCTCCTACATCAACGGGCTCCTGGAGGCGGCGAAGCGGGAAGCGCAGGAGGCCGTCCCCAAGTTCCGGGCCTCCGACGAGTTCACGTCGGAAGTCCGGGAGGCCGCCGTGGACTCCTTCCTGAAGGGGTTCCGGATGTGCCGGGAGAAGGTGGGGGCCTTCTTCCCCCAGCTGGACTTGAGTGGGGTCGTCGTCGGCGGCAGGAAGCCGGGGAGCGAGAGCAGGGTCCCCGGCGTGACCCAGGCGACACCTCAGGCGACACCTGTGGCACCTCCGGCCGGCGATGCCGCGGTCCCGGCACAGCCCCAGGAGCCGGTCGTCGTGGAGGTTGAAGAGGTGGCGCCCGCACCTCCGGCGGACGGCGCCGACCCTGCGCCCCAGTGACCTTTACTTTGTATTCTTGCTGTCTTCGTCCTCTTCTTTTTTCTTGGGGGGTTCCGGCCTGTCGGAGCTCCCAGTTTGTACTGAACACTTTGTAATGAAGACTCCTTTTTCATAAAAACTTGTCTATCATCTTTGCTTCTTTTTCTTCTTCTTTGTTTGTTTGTGAGATGTCGGTCTGGGACACCTGAGATAACTGCAGGCCTGGTCCTTCTATACTAAATCGAAGGACGGGGTCTGCAGAGCCGTGTTGCGGCAAGGCAAGAATCCTGAGCAGGTCCGACTTTGGGCTGCCTTCATGCTTGCGCGGACAGCACAGTTCCTGCACCATCTTCTGGGCCGAAACCCGGGATCCTCCGGACTGAGCTCGATGCCGCAGGCTTTCTCAAACCTTGCGCGGCTTGCTGAGCCGTGCTCCGGGCTTGCGTGGGCGAAGCGGATTCGGCGCCACCTTCCAGGTCGGAGCCCAGGATCTTCCGGACTGAGCTCGATGCCGCAGGCTTTCTCAAACCTTGCGCGGCTTGCTGAGCTGTGCTCCGGGCTTGCGTGGTCGAACTGGGTTCGACGCCACCTTCCAGGCCGAAGCCCAGGATCTTCCGGACTGAGCTCGATGCCGCAGGCTTTCTCAAACCTTGCGCGGCTTGCTGAGCTGTGCTCCGGGCTTGCATGGTCGAACTGGGTTCGACGCCACCTTCCAGGCCGAAGCCCAGGATCTTCCGGACTGAGCTCGATGCCGCAGGCTTTTTCAAACCTTGCGCGGCTTGCCGAGCTGTGCTCCGGGCTTGCGTGGGCGAAGCGGATTCGGCGCCACCTTCCAGGCCGAAGCCCAGGATCTTCCGGACTGAGCTCGATGCCGCAGGCTTTCTCAAACCTTGCGCGGCTTGCTGAGCTGTGCTCCGGGCTTGCGTGGTCGAACTGGGTTCGACGCCACCTTCCAGGCCGAAGCCCAGGATCTTCGCAGGCCTCCTCGCTGAAGTTTAGAGAAGAATGTTTAAAGTGAAGAAGCTTTGTTCAAGGAGCCGGGAGCCTTACATCACTGGTAGTACATTCTCAGGTTCGAGGGGTTCCATGTCCGGGGGAACCTGGCACCTCCCAATTCTTCCAAGTAACATGCCCCGTGGGGGAGGGCTTCTGCTACCCGATAAGGGCCTTCCCAGTTGGGTGAAAGCTTGCCGCACTCTCGTGGCTGGGAGGCTTCTGTACGTCGGAGGACCAAGTCCCCGGGACGAAAAACCTTCGGCCGTACTCGGGAGTTGTAATATCTGGCTACACGTTGCCGGTATGCCGCCATTCGAATTCGGGCCTTGTCCCTTGTTTCTTCGAGGAGGTCTAGGTTGAGCATCATCCTGGCCGGGTTTTCTGTCTCGTCGTATTGTTCTACGCGCAGCGTGGGTATGCTGAGCTCGATCGGGATGACTGCCTCGGCCCCGAAGACGAGGTTGAATGGGGTTTCGTCGGTAGCCGTCCTTGGAGTGGTGTGGTATGCCCAAAGAATGCTGGGAAGCTCGTCGGCCCACCTGCCCTTGGCTTGGTCTAGCCGCGTGCGGAGGCCCTGAAGAATGGTCCTGTTCGTGACCTCAGCCTCCCCGTTGGTCTGGGGGTGCGCCACCGAGGTGAAGCGATGCTTGATGCCGAGGTCGTTGCAGAAATCCTCGAACTCTCGACAGTCGAACTGGCGTCCGTTGTCGGTAACCACGGTGTGGGGGAGGCCGAAGCGGCAGACGATGGACTTCCAGAAGAATTTGGCGACGTTTGCTTCGGTGATTCTTGCCAAGGGTTCGGCTTCGACCCATTTTGTGAAGTAGTCGATGGCCACTATCAGGAACTTCCGCTGGCCGGATGCCGGCGGGAATGGGCCCAGAAGGTCCATTCCCCACTGGGCGAATGGCCAGGGGGCTGAGAGTTGAGAGATCGGGTTGGAGGGTTGCCGCTGTACCGTGGCGTGGCGCTGGCACCGGTCGCATCTCTTCACGAAGTCAGCGGCGTCCTCCTTCATCGTCTCCCAGAAGTAGCCTTGACGAAGGGCCTTGTATGCCAATGCCCTGCCCCCCACGTGGTTCCCACAGATGCCTTCGTGAATCTCCTGGAGCACAAGCTTGGCTTCTGCGGGTCCAATGCACTTGAGGAGGGGATAAGAGTAGGACCTTCGATACAGCTGCCCGTCCATCAGGACAAACCGCACGGCCTTCTTCCTGATGAGGCGAGCCGCGTCTCGGTCTTCCGGCAGAATGCCGTCGGTGATGTACGCGGCGTACTTGTCCATCCAGCCGGGCTCTTGGCTGACCTGATGGACCCCCGCCGGTGCTTCGAGGCTTGGGACTTCGAGTCGCTCCACATGAGCGCGTCCCAGCATTGTGTCTGGCAGAGTCGCCAATCGAGAGAGAGCATCCACGCGGGCGTTCTCCCCGCGGGGGATATGAAAGATGTTGAAGCGCCGAAACTTGGACGCGCCCGCCTTGACGAGCTCCAGATACTTCGCCATCTGGGGGTCGTGAGCGACGTACTCCCCGGACACCTGCCCCGCCACGAGCTGGGAGTCAGTGAAAGCTCTGAGGTTGGTCACGCCCAGCTCGCGGGAGACCCTGAGTCCGGCGAGAAGCGCCTCGTACTCCGCTTGATTGTTTGTCGCGGGGAACTGGAAACGGAGCGCACATTCTGCGACGACCCCGTCGCCGTTGGCGAGGATGAGCCCAGCTCCGCTCCCTCCGGAGTTTGAGGCTCCGTCTACATGGAGGATCCAGGCGTCCTCTCCGGGCTTGTTGGCGCCGACCTCCATCGGCTGGGCCGAAGAGTCCCCTCGGGCTCCTTGCCCAAACCTGCGCATTCGACCAAGAAATCGGCCAGCACCTGTGCCTTCATTGCCGACCTCGGTCGGTATGTAATGTCGAACTCGCTGAGTTTCAGTGCCCATTTGGCCAATCGCCCCGAGGTGTCGGGTCGGCTGAGCACCGCTTTCAGCGGTTGGTCCGTCAAGACGGCGATGGGATGCGCTTGGAAATAGGGCCTGAGACGCTGGGCAGATACTATCAGCGCAAAAACGAGTTTCTCGGGCCGGGAATACCTGAGCTCCGCGTCCCGGAGGAGTTTGCTGGTATAGTACACCGGTCACTGGATCCCGTGGTCGTCGGTTCGGACCAGGACAGAGCTGACGGCCTCCGGGGTAACGGCCAAGTAGAGGGTAAGCTCCTCCCCTTCCTCGGGCCTGGACAGCAAAGGTGGTGATGCGAGCGTCTTCTTCAACTCCTCGAAGGCCTGCTGGCATTCCTCGGTCCAGGCGAAACCATTCATCTTCCTCAGCACCTTGAAGAAGGGACGGCAGCGGTCCGCCGACCTGGAAATGAAACGGCTAAGGGCCGCAACCCGGCCGGTCAGCTGCTGCACTTGTTTCTTGGAGGCTGGCTGCTCCATGTCCAGGATAGCCTGGACCTTCTCCGGGTTGGCCTCGATTCCTCTCTGGGTCACCATGAACCCTAGGAACTTTCCGGCGGAGACCCCGAAGGCGCACTTCGCCGGATTCAGCTTCATCTGGTGGCGCCGGAGGTTGCCGAACGTCTCTGCCAGGTCGGCTACGTGGTCCGAGTCAAGTTTGCTCATTACCAGCATGTCGTCCACGTACACCTGCATGTTGCGGCCTATCTGGTCTTTGAAGACTTTATTGACCAGACGTTGGTACGTCGCCCCCGCGTTCTTGAGGCCGAAGGGCATCATCCTGTAACAGAAAGTCCCGCGATCAGTTATGAAGGCGGTACGCTCTTCGTCCTCCGGATTCATCCGGATCTGGTTGTATCCGGAGAAAGCGTCCATGAATGACAGGAGACGGTGTCCCGAGGTGGTGTCGACCAGCTGGTCGATCTTTGGCAGAGGGAAGCTGTCCTTCGGGCAAGCTCGATTGAGGTCGGTGTAGTCCACGCAGATCCTCCACTTACCGCTGCTCTTCTTTACCATGACCACATTTGCTAACCAGCTGGGGTATTGGACTTCTCGGACGAAACCGGCGGCGAGAAGTTTCTCTACCTCCTCGTCGATCGCCTTCTGCCTCTCCATGGCAAAGCTTCTCTTCTTCTGGCGGACCGGGCGGCTGCCTGGGTCCACGTTCAGGCTGTGCATGATAATCTCGGGCGGAATACCCGGCATGTCGACCGCCGACCAGGCGAACACATCGGCGTTGGCACGGAGGAACTCCAGCAGGCGGGTTCGTTCCTCTTCGGGGAGCTGGGCCCCAACTTGCACCGTCTTCAGAGGGTCTGAACCAAGGGAAAAGGAGAGCAGGCGCTCTACGGGCCCTCCCCTGGGTTCCTTTTCTCTTAGGTCGAGGTCCTCGACCTCGCGGGCGAGCTCTGCGCCCTTGATGCCCGGGATTGTCTGCAGGCAGAGCGGGACTGGCTGGATCGTCCCCTTCATTTCCCCGAACCCGAAAGGCGTGGGGAACTGCACCAGCAATCTCCTTGTGGAGATAGTGGCGTCTAGTCGGTTGAGCCCCGGTCGCCCAAGGATGGCGTTGTAAGGGGAAGGGATCTTGACTACAGTGAAAGTTACCATGATGGTCGCCTGCCGAGGTGGGGATCCGGCGGTAACTGGGAGAGTGATCTCCCCTTCGACTCCCACGGAGTCCCCTGTAAAACCTACCAGTGGGGTGTGCACTGGCTTTAGCTGGTCGAGAGACAAGTTCATCCGAGAGAAAGCGTCATAAAAAAGTACATCGGCCGAGCTTCCACTATCCACCATGATTCGATGTACAGGGTGTTTCGCGATGGTCATTTCGACCACCACGGCATCATTGTTTACATTGTCATTAGACTCCCCTCCCTTGGGAGGGGTTACATTCTCCGGGACTTCCCGGGCTCTCTTCTCTGCTCGGCCAGATCCGCGTGAGATCATGCCCACGGGCCTCTCTGTTGGCCGGTTGTCGATCGCAGGGACAGGTGGCAAGGCCGCGAGCGGTTGCTTTTCGGAGGGAGCCTCGTTCTTGACGAACTTCCGGAGGTATCCCCTCCCGATCAGCTCCTCGATCTCCCGCTTCAGGTGGCGGCACTCCTCTGTGTCATGCCCGTGCTCGCGGTGGAATTGGCAGTACTTTGATTTGTCTCGGGCTGCCCTCGGGTTCTGAGGTGGAGGTCGGCGGAGATAACGCTCGCCCTCGATTTCCATAAGGATTTTGGCTCGAGGTGCGAGGAGAGGGGTGTACCTCCGCTCGGGGGCAGATTCGGCCCTCGGCCTTGGGTTCGGGCGAGGGTCGACTGGTGGCCCGGGCCTCCGAGCTCCCGGGGCGTCTCTCGGGGTCGACTTCTTCAAAATCTTCCCGTCCAGCTCTCGACGGGTGCGGTCGGCCTCCTCCGCTCGGATGTACTTGTGGGCGCGGAGGAGGAGCTCGGAATACGTCCTGGGCGGCTTCTTGTCCAGGGAATAGGTCAGGCGGGACGTCTTGAGCCCGCGCTTTAGAGCCAGCATGGCGACGGGCTCGTCTAAGCTGTAGATCTCCAGGGCCGCGGTCTTAAACCGGGCGATGTAGTCACGGAGCAGCTCCTGGTCCTGCTGGCGGACGGAGAAGAGGCTGTCCACCTCCCTTGGCACCTTTCGACAAGCGTCGAAATGCGCCACAAACTTTCCTTCCAGCTGCTGGAAGGAGCGAATGGATCCGGGCTCGAGACGGGCGAACCAGACTCGGGCGGCCTTCCGAAGGGTTGCAGGGAAGGCGATGCACAGAAGGGCGTTGGTGGCGCCCTGGACCCTCATGAGAGCTTTATAACTCTCCAAATGGTCCAGGGGGTCGGTGGTCCCGTCGTAAGGGTCCACCTGTGGCATGCGGAACCGTTTCGGGATCGGTTCCGCCTGAATTTCTTCGGAGAAAGGGGGGCGGGAGTCGTAGCCTGCCGGGTCAGCTGACGAGTTCTGCAGGTCGGCAAACCGTCGGGCGAACTCCGCCAACTTGCGCTCGTGCTCTTCTAGGCGCCTCTCGGCCTGGCGCCTGATGGCTTCATCGGTGGAGTCTTCCACCGAGACTGCGTGTGAGGGAGGCGCCGATTGGTCTCGGCGCGGGGTCCGGACCCGGCGTCGCTTGCTGCGATGCGCCGTCTCGGCCCCATCGGCCGGGGATCGACTCTCGTGATCCTCCGAGCCGGAATAGTCTTTCTTCGGGGGAGCTTGGCGGCTCTCTCGGGGGTTGGAGATGGCTTGCGGATGGGACGGCCTGCCCTGGATTGAGCGCAGGCTCCCACGCTGTCCCGCGACCCGAGCCGCGGGGGTCCCTGGCTGCGGCTGAGTGGCCAGGGACCGTTGCTGATGCTGGAGCTGTCGGACCGCTGAGGTCAAGGTCTGCAGCTGCTAGACGATGGCCGCAAGGGATCCGTCCGCCGGGGTAGGCTGCTGCATAAGAGGAGGGGGAGCCGGAAGCTCCCGTTCAGGGGTGTGGCCCCCCGGTGGGGAGTGGGCTTCTCCCACATGGCTGGTGGACGCCTCGCGACCACGAGTGACCACCATTGCTAGAGAGCGTGACACCTGCAAAAAGCTAGTTCCCACTAGGGGTTAGTGTCCTGCCCCCCTACCTGGTGCGCCAATCTGTTGCCGTCCTCGTCGCCGCGCCCGTGCCGAGGATCAACCGATCCTCCCTGACCGCCTGGCAAGGGAGCCTCCCTTCCTGCGAGAAACCTGTAACAAAGGGGTTAGAGGACCCTGGCCGGGGATTCCGGCGAGGGGGCTCCGACGGTCAAGTCAGTAGACGACGTGGGGGAACAGACTCTCGCTCCCAGGCCCTCTAAAGGGTCCTAGGTTTGGAGAGTTAACTCGTGAAGGGGAAGCGCCGGGGACCGGAATCTCGGCTGGGCCTGCCGGGTCAGCTGACGTCCAGTATTCCCCTCTCGGGATCTCTGGCTTCTTTCTCCGAGCGAGGCCTTGTGCCGGTGCTTCCTTCTTGTCCCCAGGCTAGTTGGCTTACCTCGCAGTCTCCGGATCCCTCCTCCTTTATCTCCCTCCGTTGTGTGCTTTCCGTCGTGTGCTTGTCCTTTTCCTCCTCGAAAACTCCTCTCCCCTGTCTTCCTTTCTTTTCCCTTTTTGGTGAAGGAGGCCAGGCGGCTTTCCGACCTCGTCCACCGGGCCCAGCAGGGAGAAGGCAAGGACAGAAGAGAAAAGGAGGAGGGGGGCGGCGCTGGCAGAGCGGCCAGTCGTCAGGCTTCGGGCTCCGTGAGAGTGCTCTTTTCCCCGAGGGTGGGCGCCATCCGTTTACGGGGCCCGTTCCGTCAGGATCGGGTCTCTCGACTGCGGGACCTTTCGGGCCAATGTAAGTGACGTTCCGCGTGCCGCCGCCCTCCGTACGGGACGCCGTCTGGGGTCGGTACGGCCCGAGGGATGGCCTCGGGACCTGTCGCCGAGGGATGGCCTCGGGACCTGTCGCTTTCCCCGGGGGCCTCTCCGTACGAGCGGTCTGACCTCGGCTGAGTTGGACCTGTCTCCGGGGGCCAACTGGCGAGAGGCGAGGGATCGGCCGACCTCGGCTTAGGTGGACCCCTACTGGGTGGACACCTGGCGAGGTGGCAGGAGGTCGCCTGGCTTCGGCCGAGGTGGACTCGTCTCCGGGTGGCCACCTGGCGCAAGGCGGGGGGTCAGCCGACCTCGGCCTAGGTGGACCCCTCCTGGGTGGACACCTGGCGAGGTGGCAGAAGATCGCCTGGCTTCGGCCGAGGTGGACCCGTCCCCGGGTGGCCACCTGGCGCAAGGCGGAGGGTCAGCCGACCTCGGCCTAGGTGGACCCCTCCTGGGTGGACACCTGGCGAGGTGACAGAAGATCGCCTGGCTTCGGCCGAGGTGGACCCGTCTCCGGGTGGCCACCTGGCGCAAGGCGGAGGGTCAGCCGACCTCGGCCGACCTTACTCGGGGCGGACTCCTCCGAGCCCGGGCGCAGATGAGTCGGTGGGGGAACTCCGCGCCGAACTCGACCTCGGCGGGAGCTGTTTGCTTCAGATAGTCGTCGGGCGGTGCGGTCTTGCCGACCCTAGCTTTGAGGACGTGGCGCTGATTCTGGCAGGGAAACTCGCACGTGGCTCGCTCGCATTCGGCGATACCTGAGCCTGGCCACGTCACTGTCACGGCTGTAACACTAATATTTATAATCATAGAGGGATCTTATTTTAATAAATGATATGAAGATAGCTATGATTCAATGTTAGTGATATTAATAGACTAGATTTGGACTAAAGATATTGTTTATTCAGGATATCTACATAAGTGGCCACATGAGATGCATTTAGCCCGGGGGTCATTTTCAAAAGGACATGTATATATGTTAAATATATTTTTATAAAAATAAATAAATAAATAATCAATGTTGTCCAAGTGAAAGAATATTGAAAATTCTCATAAGGTGGGCTTTTATTTATTATTTTATTTTTACATATAAGTGGAAGAATGTTGAAAATTCTCATAAGTGAAAGAATGTTGAAAATAAAAAAATAATAAATAAATAAATAATCAATGTTGTCCAAGTGGAAGAATGTTGAAAATTCTTCAAAAGTGAGCTTTTATTGATTATGGATTGATTTAAATTTAGATTTTATTTCCAAATATAGACTGATGGGTTAACTTATTGACATTACTAAGTATACTAGGTTTTCACTCCACTCCTATATATATTCATTTATAGAAATCCTATAACATAAATTTTATATCATATTTCTAAGAGGGGATGTATTCCATTAAGGAGATATGCATAAGGTGCAAATGGAAAGAAAGATCTAAATCATATAATTGCTTTTTTCTTGTATATGATACTGCAATAAAGATCATGAATCCTTATGCTTTCAAGATATATATGATTTAATCTTTTTTTTAGTTCATTATTTTATATTTTTATTTTATATTTTTATTTTATACATACGATCAAAGATAAATTTTATACTCCATCATAAGTCCAAGAGAGATTTAGTTTCTTTGGAATGTTATCCAGTTTGGAATTGTAAGAGGCTTTCGAGTGGATCTTCACTGATAAGGATTCTCTGAGTGTACGAGTAAAAAACTCGATAGTTTAAAAATTTCTCTAGAGACTCGGTTGGACTTCAAGGCTTCCAAGGACTTGCAAGTACTTGAAAAGGATTTAGGCTTCAAAAGGCTTGGGAGGACTTTGAAATGGCTTACACGAAGGGCTCTCAGGTAAGAATATATATAGGTGAGAGCCAGAGCTCATCGTACCAAGGACATGCGAAAGAGGTTGGGAATAATAACTTTACATGCTTAAGAGTTTGTTCTGATTCGTTGAGATATAGTTTACAATTAGAGAAAATATTTCATTATTTTAGCCAGGCTACTGTCGAGTCGATAGAGACTTGAGTTTCTCCGCACATGCCCTCGAGATGGCCACTTGGCAGGAGTGGTTGGTTGAGATGAAGAGCTTTATGACTGATCCATGTAGGGCTGGAACTGGATCGGTCCAAAGCCCATTACCTGGAACTGGACTGGGCCAGCTCAATAAACTTCGGGCCGATCCGAAATTGATTCGAACTTCGGACCAAATTTTAAGCATATTGAACTAGACTTAGGACTGTAAAATAGAGTCCATTTAATTTTTGGACCAAAGGATGCCCGGATTCGATCCGAAAATTCTTAAAATATGATCCAAAATGCAGCCCAGTTCCAGCCCTAGATCCATGTCAGGCTCTCGTTGATTAGCATTGCTATGTCATGCAGATCTAGTCTGAGATGTAACACCAGATATTTTATTTACGAATCCACATCTAACCTTCAAAAGAATAGCTTTTCTTGAAATGTTTGAGAACTTTACATGTTCAACATTTCATCCAAGTATGTTAGAAGATTATATTTTATTAAGGTTTGACAAGCATATCCATATCTCAAAATGGGCTAAGCTCCAAATGATTTAAACCATGCACAACTTATCCCCATATCACCCGCATATAAAAGGAGAAATTCTTTGTCCATCGCCTCTCACGGAGAAAAACTAAAGTGGGTGTATTGCTTCACTAGATTAGACCACATAGACATAATTAATAATTGAACCCGCATTGATTTCTAACATCATAAAAATTTAATACAGTTCATACTATTTTTTCAAAACTTTTTTTATGAAAATAACATTTCTAAATTTATGATTTCTAGTTGTTGAATATGATTTCGTGAATCTTTACATGATAACATGTTAATTACTATGACTTCATGTTATTTATTATAATATCAAATTATTTTTTTATGATATTTTATTGATTATTATCATTTATAGTTGAATTAAACTTCCTAAGTTCCTATCATTAGTTACGACATCCAATCATTTTTTATAATATAATTTTTTAAAAAATATTTTTATTTAAAAATAATAAAAAAACTAAATTATATTAAATATCTATAATATTAAATATTAGTATAGCTAATATTATTAATTATGATTATGTGCTCCAATCCACCTCAGTTTTTCTCCACGATGATGGATAAAGAATTTATCAAAAGAGTGGTTGATGGAAGAGGGAAAGAAAGCATCGTTACTTTATTATTCCATTATTCTTTTTGTTTTATCACCAAACATTGAAAGCAAGATCTCTCTCTTCTTTTTAATAACAGGTTCTGACTTCATTATTTTCAGAATGACGCAAGGGTCATGCGAGCATAAAAACCAAACACAATTTTATAATTCCTACGAAGTTGGTAACTTGGCATTTATGGTTTCGAAAGCTACGCACTAAGACTAGCGACTCCAGTCCACACGCACACAATTTTATAATTCGTACCAAGTTGGTGACTTTTTGCATTTGTGATTTCGAATACAGTGCACGAAGACCAGCGAGTCCAGTCCACACGCTTTGAGTCGCTTCACTCTTACCGTTTCTCATATCCTGGGAGCCTCCGTCCTTAAGATTTGCCGAGGTCAATTTCATCTATAATTTAAGGGATGCAAAGGCAGCACAGGTTTTGTTATTTGAAATTCTGACAATAGATTATTGACCACTGGAGCTTTTTTTTTTTTTTTTTTTTTTTTTTAAATTTTTTTTCAAGGGATGGGAAGAGAAAAATTTTTGCTGTAGCTGTCCCCATCCCGCCAAGCCATGTTCCTGACCCTACTAAGCTATCAGAGTAGAATGCTCCCTCCGTCCCCGTCCCGCCAAGCTCCCTCCATCCCCGCTCCCTCCATCCCCCATCCCGCCAAGCCATGTTCCTGACCCCACTAAGCTGCCATAGTAGAATGCTCCCTCCGTCCCCGTCCCGTCAAGCTCCCTCCATCCCCCGTCCTGCCAAGTCATATTCCTGACCTGTCCCGCCAAGTCATGTTCCTGACCTGTCCCGTCAAGTCATGTTCCTGATCTCACTAAGCTGCCAGAGTAGAATACTCCCTCCCGTCCACAGTCACGTGTCCCCGTCCCGCCAAGCCATGTTCCTGACCCTACTAAGCTATCAGAGTAGAATGCTTCCTCCGTCCCCGTCCCGCCAAGCTCCCTCCATCCCCCATCCCGCCAAGCCATGTTCCTGACCCCACTAAGCTGTCATAGTAGAATGCTCCCTCCGTCCCCGTCCCGTCAAGCTCCCTCCATCCCCCGTCCTGCCAAGTCATGTTCCTGACCTGTCCCGCCAAGTCATGTTCCTGACCTGTCCCGTCAAGTCATGTTCCTGATCTCACTAAGCTGCCAGAGTAGAATATTCCCTCCCGTCCACAGTCACGCTGTCATAGTAGAATGCTCCCTCCGTCCCCGTCCCGTCAAGCTCCCTCCATCCCCCGTCCTGTCATAGTAGAATGCTCCCTCCGTCCCCGTCCCGTCAAGCTCCCTCCATCCCCCGTCCTGCCAAGTCATGTTCCTGACCTGTCCCGCCAAGTCATGTTCCTGACCTGTCCCGTCAAGTCATGTTCCTGACCTGTCCCGTCAAGTCATGTTCCTGACCTGTCCCGTCAAGTCATGTTCCTGATCTCACTAAGCTGCCAGAGTAGAATATTCCCTCCCGTCCACAGTCACGTGCCACACAGGAAAAAATTTCTGGATTTAATCGAGTCACCGCATGGATCGCGCCTCGAACCCGTGATCGGAAAGACGTGAACATGAGCACCTACCAACTATGCTACCATCTTAGTGGTACTGGAGCTCTTCTTTATTTGAACCTTCTATCTCTCATGCTGCCTTGACATAATATGTGCAAGATAGGTACTACAAGTGATAAAATTTATGTTGAAAGTCACTCCATCACTATGGATCTTGAAAGAGAAAAAGAATAGCAAAATTCATCCATGATATGACATCTAGAAATTACTCTCTTTTTTACTACGATATCTATTTATTACATTTTTTTTTTTTTTTGTACAGACGAATGATTACATAACACTGATACGAGAGCAATCAGAAGAGTAAGAGAGAATATTCTTTTAAGTAAGAAATAGAGAAATATAATTATCCCGGTATCAGGACCAATCACTAAAATACTTAGCAACAAAAAGACAACCCGATCGACCGCACTGTTCGCTTTCCTGTACAGAACTGACAGTCATCGATAATCCAAGAGATCACTAGATATCGTGAAACAAAGGATGAATGTGACGCTACTTGGACCTATCCTGAATCAATTCAATAACAATAAAAAATAAAAAAATTCTTTTTGATAAAAATCCTATCAACATGCAACTCATGTATAGTCCACATGATACCCATCCACATAGCTTTAAATTTAGTTTCTAGAACCGAGAACTCATAAAGAAACAAACCTCCAGCTCCCAACGACCCATCTTCAACATCCCAAATAACAAAATCAACATTTCTCGACGCACCACGAACGTTATTATCAAAATTTACCTTGACAAAATCCAAAAATAGAATCCTCAAAAAATGTATTACAGATTTGATAGCCTCGTTGATAACCAACCATTCTAGAAATTATAGTTAACATCAAGGTGATAAATATCCTCAATATTCCCGTGATATTTTATATTCTGATTTTTTAGATAATACTTATGTTATAAGGATATGGCATGGCCACCCCTTTGCAAGAAAGAATTTTTTTTTTTTTTTTAAAGAACAAACGAAAAGCTCCTTCGGAACACCAGGAAAGAGTCATTCCAATGCGTAGGAAGCTTTGGGCCATCTAAGTGCCGTTGAAAACAAACTACAGACGCGCTCATAATATTAAGAATGTGAGAAGCATAGTCTTATAATAAAAGAAATTTCGTCATGTTATGCTGAGATGTACGTTGCGCATTTTGCCATGCATCGCATCAAGATTATTGCTGCTGATGAGAATGACACGGCACAGGCACAAGCAAGTTGATAAAATGATTTGGGCCTGTTTTGGAAAAACATGGATGACAGAAATTACCGTCTACATGAGGATAAAGCTCAATTTGAATGGTCCACTTTATCCCCGATATGCCCGCATTGCAACGCTTCAACAGATGATGGCTACTGCTACAACACAAAATTCACTCAGAGATAACCACAGCTTCATAGTTTGCAGTCCCTCTTCTGGCTTGACTCCTTGATTGCCTCTCCCCCTTTCTCAAGGACCATGAATATTATTTCATGTCAATGCTGTCGAGCTAATAATAATGCCAAAAAAAGTGAGGGACCACCAGCAAGTCACCATGCTTCTCCTTTCCAAATTTGCAAATCATAACAAACTTCACTTACTGCATGCTTGGTTTCTGAAAGCTTGAGGATTTACTTATTTTTCTGCCAAGGGTTATAGTACACTTTTAGTCATAGGCAATGATAAACAGGGGATAAGAAGACCAACCGAGCAATACGGAGGAAAAAAAAAAAAAAAAAAAACCTGAAATTCATTCGAAGTTCCTCTGCAATGAAATCTGAAGAAGCACCGGTCGAGAATCCTAATATAAACATGAGTTCTTCCAAGCGTTTCACATCAGTTAAGTAAAGATATCCAACCTATTAAAAGATTTCAAAATTCTCATCACATAGGTAAACCAACCATTTTACATGGTCATGATCACCGTTTCAGCATGCCAGACATTAAAACAATCAATTCAAAGTTTTTTGCACTTTGCTGAAATGGCCTTGCAGCCATGACAGACTAAATATGATGAAAAGTTTTCTTATCCCCTTGAGTTCCATATATGATGCTACTTACCAGTGTTTCAAGTGAAGAGGCTCTATTGTAGACAGCTACACCAGCTCGTTTTGTGGTTCGTGATTTGCTGGTAACAACATTTTTTCCCCAACGAAGAATGTCCCTGTACCGAAATTATTGAACCCATGATGTTAAATGCAGCAATAGTTAAATAGCTAGCAGTTGTAAAATACTACCAAAAACCTATGCAAAATAATTAAAAAGATATAGGACTATATTTTAATGATTATTAGCCAAGAATTGCGGAACTAAAATCAGGAATGAAGCAATAACTTCACAAGAAATATCATTACGATAATGTTATCGCATGCCTCATGGATATTCATTATCATCTGCATGAAAGGCCCGATTCCTGCATGTTGTGTGAATAATGATCTAAATCTTAACTATGTGCATGATCGTGATATGTTACTATATCTATAGGTGTCAAGTCAGGTTGGGTTGGATATGGGTCAAAAAAAACGAAAACCGACGTGTTTATCAGACAGGTCAAAACTCTAGGCCCAAACCCGACCTTTTTATCAGGAAGGTAACTCGATCCAACCAGCACAAGTCATTTAATAAACAAGTTAAGTCAGATTAAACGGGTTAAATGGTTTAAGCAGGTCTTAAATATGTTAAATGGGTTTCAAATGAGCTAAGTGGGTCTTAAACAAGTCTGATCCTGACCCGACCCAAGTATTAATGGGTCAAAATGGATTAAATAGGTTAGGATTCTAAACAGGGACCTAGCATATTTAATAAACAGGTTAGATTGAGTCCACCCTTCATGATCCGGACCTATTCATGCCAAACCAGAACCTGCTTAAACGGGCTGATTGCATGTCAGGTTGGCAGTTCGACTCGTAAATTGCCACCCCCAACTACATTCACGGCTAATTGTGAATGTGACATTAAAACATGCTAGCCTGCTAAAAAATCATCTTCACTTATATTTTCCATCTATAATATTCTACCACATACTAGATAAGTCCAATTTCCTGAATTACATAGAAATACACACATTCTAAGAAGTTGATTTGATCTAATTATAACAGAAAAAATGAATATAAATAACAAATATAAGCAATTGAGAACAGAGTTGTCAAATTCTGGAAAGAAAACAATTTGAAAGAACAGATTTGTGATATGACTGTCATGACTGAAAAATCAGCATATTTCTCAAATGAATTAGTAAGATTTCAATAAACTATTTAGCTATAGTCATCGAAACAATTAGGATTTACATGAGCAAGGAAAAATAACAACTAAAACTTAAGAATCTTGCTTCAACCTTTCTTCTTCAGTCAAGTAGTCATCATCAAGAATCTTCTTAAGAAGAATATCCTGAAACACAAGACAAGCATGAGAACTTACAAGGAATAAAACTTCAAGAGTAGCAATGCATGAAATGCAAGTGCTCAACAAGAAGACATACACCAGAACTACTGACATGGAAATAAAACAGTCAAGAGATGATAAAGAACAGCATGTACTATCAACATGAAACAGTACATGAAAAGTAGATTTTAAGCTTAGAAACATCAAAATAGAAAAGAATGTAATTTGACTTCGAATAAGGAAGAAGGGTGTGCTGGAAATGGACCCAAAAGTAAGAAAAGAATGACATAGATATCTATATTAAAAAGTACATGTAAATGCTATGCTTACAGGGTTAAAGTCCTGAGAAGATGTCAAGTCAGGAAGGTTTACATTTAATTTGAAAACAGTATGCTGACAAAGCAATGGAACGATCATCACAAACTTGTAATATAACTGATTTTGCTGAACATACAGTTAGATGCATACCTGTGCCTCACAGCGTACTACTTTCATCACACGTTCATTGTACTCATTGATACTTAAAGGTGGATACAAAAAGTGCCTCCGAGCATATAGCTGCATATTTAGACCAAAACGCTTCTAAATTTCAGAGCAATGACATGTGAACTAACAAATCAATAGCAAGAAATTAGCAACAGAGTTTTTGTCCAGAACTTTTTGCTGTATAGGCAAGAAAACTAAAGCCCACTAGCTGATGGTACCAGTTTGATGCAACTGGAATTCAAGGGAGTCTCAGCAAACACTTCCAAGGAAAAATCTTGATAATCACCAGAAGAACATGGTTTAATGTATTCCATGATAAGACTTCATTGGAATAATCCCATAAATCTACAAACTAGGTGCCTTACATTTTCTAAACTTTACCTCCACGATCAATAAAATTGACATATTTTATCTGGAAATAATTTTTATGATCCTGGAAAACCTAGTATACACTTAACAATGCAGTGGTTAAATATTATCCAAACAGAGAGAACTTTTCTGCCCCATAATTTAAGTTTATTTAAGTGGGTCATTTGTTTGAAGGGAAGTTTGATATCTCACAGTGCATCTAGTATGTTCACATACTAGCTATGCAATTTTCCAAAATAAGGTAATTCTGTCATTAGATTGGCAAGCTGACACCATTCAGTAACAGAGAGGGCTGAAATATTGGGACACACACACACACAACTAATAGAGGAGGATTACTTTACAAACAGAAGAGACCAATATAGATTATTCCAAACTTGAAGTCTTCTTATAACAAAGGCAATTGAAAGGAATCTTGACAGCACAGCATCTGCAATTAAAATAGGTCAGCTAAGCAGTTCAAGGACAGATGTGGAATAACCAATCAAAAGAGGACCTGGAAGATAGGTGGCAAGATAAGGGAAAGCCAGAACACATTGTAGGCTTTGTTATCAAGAATTGACTAAAGAATACTTAATAACATAAGAACCCGCAATAGATAAGGCGATGAGTAGTTCAATGACAGAAAAGGAACAGTAAATATGAAGACAAAATGGAATAGCAATGATGTGGACAGTTAAGCTTCAGCACTAATGTATTAAGACTCTCAGTCATTTAAAAAACAAACCTTTGGCACCAGTGAATATGTATACCCAAATGTCCATGTGGACCTTAAATTATGAACTTCAAGAATATAAGATGCAATTGAATCTTGCACTTGGTGATTATAATAAAATCTCTATGGGACCATATTCTTAAAGACACCTAAAACTTGTTTGGTTCATGGGAAAAACTTTACCTCACTATAATATCTTTTCCTGAGAACCCGATGCCTAGGTATATGATACTTGAAAAATTGGTTGTTGCATGTTTGGTTGACCATGCAAAAGTCACATAGGAAACACACTTTACAATTTCCAGAGTGACTCATGTTTGTTTAAACATCTACTTTCCTAAAAAAGTTGCATAAAATACATGTTTTGCCCTTAATAAAATAATATTGAATACATGTAAAACATCACATGCATAATTTTTAATAGCTATTTTTAAATATAAAAAATATTTTAAAAATATCTTTAAATATTTAAAAATAGGTATTAAAAATATTTATTGGGTTGAGTTTTTAGAGTTCTAATAATTTTTAATAGTTAGACAACTTCTTTATATTATGATAATTTTTAATAGTTATTAGTGTATATTTATATTGAAATTACTACAACTATTTTATATTATGATAATTTTTAATAGTTTAAAATTAACTACTAAAAATAGCTCTTAAGAAGATCATGATGGCTTAAAGGACATTTTTGGTAAAAAAATACCACAATTTGCTACCCATGAGAAAGTGGCTTTCTTATGTCCTACATAGGTTTTTCCTCCTTATGTGGGAAACTTATTCCATGAAAAAGCTTCTTTCCTATCTCTCTTCTTTGAATCCTCCAACGAAACATGAAATATTTGTCTATTTTTCCATGGACCACTTTCCCCCCCTCCTCTTCTAGCAAACCAAACGAGTCCCTGATAAAACTCAAAAACAAAGAGACCATAAAAAACGTTAATAGGAAACCAAAAGAATACACTTGGGTCTGGTGTCTAATGTCTAATAAACAGATCATAATGGATTATGGTGCTGTCATCTCTTAGCAAGCACAATTAAACTCAGAAATGATGTTCACTTAATCCAAACTAGTTAAGCATCATGAAATATAAGAGCCTATGTTAACGAAATTAGCTCCTTTTCGACTGTCCATGGTCTTCGCGACTAGCCACCCTTTTCATGGACTCTAAATAAAGGAGATATCTGTAGGCTCCACTATGTATGATTGTTGCATGAACCTACCATTATTGGTGCTAAACTTGGTTTTCAAAACTGGTAGCACTCCCTCCACACCTCCCCAATATTTATAATCTTCCTAACGCTCAAGCAGCTAACAGTTGATATCAGAATTCCTGTGAAGTAACTTTGATTTGGTTAATATTATGCTCACATTTTTCCAATTTAGTAGTAATAACAATACTATCACTGTTTTTCCCTTCCAAGACGCCATGGCTCCAATTGATAGCGAGATTGTTAATCTTTTGCTCCCACAAACCAATCAATTCTAATTTGCCTTCACTTTACTGAATCAGAGACCTCATCCCCACACAGAATCATCGCAAGATGAGCATAACAATCCATTATCAGTTGTTTAACAAACAATAGCATAACAAACTTATACAAACGTGCAACATCAAATGAGTAAGCACTCTGATAATATAAATACTAAATGAAAAACCAGAGGCTATCACAGTGATATGTAACGAATCATATATAAGTAGCTAACACTTGCTTATTTGAGGATGGAATAGAAGCTAAATTGCATTAAAACCCTACACACACAGAGGGAGAGGGGTTAAATCTAGTCATGGTATTGTCGAACCTTTGTAAGGTCCTAAGAATCCAGAAGAAAATCGAACTACAGTTCTACCTCATAGATGCAATCTCCCAAGTATGCCAAAGAAGCAGCATTATATATGGATCGAGGTTTTTTCACTTTAGGCGCAACCGGCAACCACCATCTCTCGTAACCCAGATATTGTTCATCTGATTTCTCTGGTTGCAAGAAATACAAAGTCGTAATACAACACCAAACATACACGACAAACGACTGAAATTTCCCAAAATACCGATAAAACACAAACCATTCATTAAGACTTCAAGAACCCACAAATTCACACCTATGCCAGACGTTAGACCAGAAATTCTCCAAAATTGCTCCCTTTTCTAAAAAAGAAAAGAAAACAAAGGAACAAGAGCTCGCTCGAGGAAACAAAGAGAGACGGTATATTATGAGGGGATTTGATGGCAGTTCGGAAGTACCTATCTGGGGTTGGTTGCGGCGGGAGAAGAGAAGCGGGGAAGAGGGCAGCTTCTCGTCCCTCTTGAGGACAGCCGTCCTCGCCGTCGCAGGCGGCGCCGTCGTGGTGGGAGGGGTGGGGAGGCGAGCCGGCTTGCGGGGTTTGGGGATGTGGAGGGGCTTGGGGCCCGGGTTGGTGTCCCATGAGGCCTGTACCAGAACCCCGACTCTCGCATAAGCCATGGCGGTCGTGGCCATGGTCCTTGGAGGTCGACGGACGGGGTCGCGGCGTTCTACTTTCCTCTCTCTCTCTCTCTCTTCGGTTCTTCCTGTTCGCTTTGATCCTCAAAGGCTCAACCAGGACAGGGGGAAGAGGCCGCGCGTGGATCAAGGAGAAATATCCGTATCCACGTGTCCCAATTCGAGGCCTGCCAGCCCATGGGAAAGTTCTGACGTGGTCCCTGTCAATATATTAATTACAGGCTGGTCCGGCCCGGATAGGCTGGGTCCAAATTCATATGTTTGTGGAAGTTAGACCGGGCCAAGACCAGCATGGGAAGGCCGGGACACACATTCGCGATTGAGCCTTTTTTTTTTTTTTCTTTTTCTTTTTTTTTTAATTTATTTATTATTATTATTATTATTATTAATGTAGTGATAAAATTGAATTATTAAATTATAAGTCTAGAATAAATACAATAAAAATCATCAACCAAAACAATATCCCTAAAAAAAAGAAGAACCTCTCCCATACCAGATCAAAGAACATCTTCCGAGTGATTAGCCACATACAAAGCCATCCAATCAGCCGTCGAATGGGCTTCCCTATAAATATACCTGACCACCATCTCGGTGCACCTTTACAACATCCTAACAATATCACGGATAAGAGGGTGAGCATAGGAGAAGTGGAAGGCCTGCCAAATCCAGGAGATGACCATCAGAGAGTCACCCTCAATAATGAGCCGCTCCAGGTGAAGAAATGTGATGGCATGGCGGATACCAGCCCACGTCCCTGGAGCTTGGCCATGGGCATTATAAGGTCAACAAGATGACACCCCCAGCAGCAAGGAATCCAAAATCATAAGCCCGAATCACAAAGGCGCCTCCACCACGCCTGCCCTAACACTCCCATCAAAAGCTGACTGTGGCGAACATCGGAGGAGGGGGTTTCCAGGAAATGAAGACCCGGTGGGGCGCTCGACGAGCAGTGTCGGAATCCTATAACTCCTCATTCCTGACAGTCGAGCTACAGAACTCCCTAGCATGGGCCATGTCTCTCTCAACAATCATCCTGGTCGAAGCAATGGAAGAGGAAAAGACCATATCATTTCGGGCAAGCCAGATATGATACGCCAAGTAAGCCAGACAGTGGACCTAAGGTTAGACAATCTGGAATACAGGATGTAGAGGAAGGACTCCACAACATCCTCAGTAAATAGAAATAGTACGTGAAAGCTTGCTAAGCCCCATACCTCCCAAGCTCTCGGGCATAAAAAAAGAAGATGCACAAGAGATTCGTCAACCCCAATGCAAACTGGACAAGAGATAGGCAATTGAAGGCCTCTCGAAGAAAGGAAAGCTCTCGTCGGAAGTCGATGCCAAGCAACTTTCCAAATGAATAATCTCACCCTATGATGAACTCCAAGAGACCAAATCCATGCTGCCTGAAAGCCATCCGGCTACAAAGGACTATAAATAGTATAAAGATCAGCCAAAGGGACTTTCGGGAGGGTGAAGGATCTCCACACTCTAAGATCAGCCATGGGATACACAGGAAGAGCAATGGATAGGACCCTTTGGTTCAAAATTTGACCAAAAACTCGAGTCACCAACTCCAGGTTCCACTTGGACTGACCAGGCAAGAGAAGATCCATAATATAAATAGAGTCAAGGACATCCACGGAAAGAAAGGTAGGCCACATGTCCAGAGCAATCTTCAAAATCCATGGATCTACCATAAAATGAATGAGCCTACCATCACCTACAGTCCATCTCATATGATGCAGAATATCTAGAGTTAGCACCATAACCTCCCTCCAGATAGCAGAGCAGTAAGAGCAAAAAGATGGTTCCGCTGAGAAGAACCTAAAGGAAGCCCATATCTCTCTCTCATAGTGGTGGACCACATGGAACTCGGACAGAGGAACAAACGAGTAGCATGTCTGGCCAACAGGATATTTCTCGTGATCAGAAGGGAATGAATGCCTAATCTTCCTTGACAAACAGGCTGACAAACAGTATACCATCCCAAAAGATGAACCATCCGAGAAGCAATAGTAGATCTCCACAAGAAATCCCGAAGGATACGCTCCAATTGAAGGATAATCGATTTTGGAACAACAGCATTAGACACATATACACTGGAAGGGATGTAAGGACCAACCTGATCAACACAATCCTCCCCATCGCTGATAGTGCTCGGCCCTGCCAACCCTCCACTCTATCATGAATAGTCTTGACAAGCATAGCACAGTCCCTATTGCGAAGCCTACCCCCAATAATAGGAATCCCCAAGTAGTGCAATACATCCTCCTCCTGAATCCCAAGAATACTCCTAATCAGATGACGGTGACTGGCAAGGATTTTAGGAGAGAGATGAATTTCAGACTTCTACAAACTGACTCTCTGTTCCGAAGATAAACAATAAGAGTCAAGAACACTCCTGAAGCTCTGGGCCGTGACTGCTGTGGCCCTACCCAGTAACAAATAATCATCTGTAAATAACAAATGCGAGATGGGAGGGGATGAAGGAGCGGCCAAGTATGAATGAATAGCCAACTCCCGACCGCCTCCCGCAAAGCTCATGAGAGAGAGTCAGCACAAATGATAAATAAATATGGGGATAGAGGACAACCTTGTCGAAGCTCGATGGTTGAATGAAAGAACTCCGAAGGAGAACCATTAATAATGATGGAGAAAGATGGTCTGATGACACAAGCCATAATCATGAAAATCCATAGAGGATGAAAGTTAAAATCTATTAGAGCCTTCGCCAGGAAACTATTGCATACGGTCATAAGCCCTCTCCATGTCAAGTTTAATAGCCATCAGGGCCTGCCTAGCTAGAGCTCTGCGAAGGTCAAACATGAATTCCTGGGCTAACAGAAGTTTATCATATATAGATCAGCCTCCAATGAAGGCTTCCTCCTCGAAACAGATAAGATGTGGAAGAACAATCTTCATCCTATTTGCCATCAATTTAGCATACAGCTTGTGCAGAGTATTACATAAACTGATCAGCCTGAAATGAGAAGGTTCACAAGCATCATTGCATTTAGGAATGAGAGCAACAAAGATTTGCTTCCAACATTCAGGCATCTGACCAGAAAGAAAGAAATCCTTCACTACTGCAATAACATCATATTGAATGATACTCCAACATCTCCTGAAAAACAAAGGAGGGAAATCATCAGGGCCAAGGGCTTTATCCTCCTCCATAGACCAGAGCATTGAAGTAACTTCAGCTTCAGATACAGGGGATAGGAGGTCACAATTTTCCTATAAGAGACCAAGACCTCAAGGGGGCAGCAAAGGTGGAACCAGTATGAATGGAGTCAGTCCACCTAGACCCGAAAAAAAAAGTAATCTTTCCTCTAAGAGCATCCTCCTCCTCAATCCATTATCCCTCGGCACCCCGCAAGGCTCTAATTCGATTCCTGTGTCTACGAATTAAAGTGGCATGATGGAAGAAACGAGTATTGCGATCCCCTTCCTTCAACCACTGAACCCTGGATTTCTGCCTCCAGAAAATCTCTTGCTGACTGAGAAGAGTATGATGCATAAAAAGATGCATCCGTAGAGAAGCCAAATTACTGTCCTACAAACCACCATCCCTCTCCTCCTCCTGTAGATCATGAATATGCCGCTCTCTACCTCCAGTTTAGTAAAAATGTTCCCACAATCTTCTCTATTCCACCTCAATAGCCCGCATCTTAAAAGCTCCAATCTACGAGAAACTCAATACTTGGCATCCCCATGCACTGGCATTCTCCATACCTTCCTAATTATATCCCATGATTTAGGATAAGATAACCATAATCTCTCAAATCTGAAAGGTGAATGAATAGGGATCTTTGAAGTGGTCGATAGAAGGATAGGGCGATGGTTATAGGTAATTCTGTCGAGATGGCGAGTAAGGTGTTCATGGAAGAGATTAAGCCAATCAGGTGTAGCAAAGGCTCTATTAATCTTTTTTCACACCGTAGCTCCTTCCGACCTATTATTACACCAAGTGTACTGGGGCCCCACAAAATCCAAATCCAACAGCCCATTGGAGTCTAGAAAGTGGTAAACTCCCTTGAAGCCGTGTCAGGGGTAAAGGGTCTTCCCCTCTCTTATCCTCAGCACACGTCACATAATTAAAATCTGCTACCACCATAGTAGGGATACCCTGATCAATCAAAGCTAAGACTTCATTCCAGAGGATCCTTCTCTTCTTGTAGTTTGTGCTCGCATAGATGCCAAATAACAGCCACATCGGTCCCTTAGATTCAGTCATAACCAAGGCCACATGCTATGAGCATCTATGAAACACATCATTATGGCCACTCTCAGATCCCAAGCCATCATGATACCCCCCGACAGATTCTAAGAATCCACTGCATAGAATCCCCAGTCCTTCGAAAAATGCCAACGGATATGGTCCAGACTAGACCCTCCAAGTCTAGACTCTAATAAAATACAAATAGCAGGATGATGTAACTGACAAATTTTACCAAAAGCAAAATAAAAGGAAGGCTTACCGCCCCCCTCATATTCCATACAAGAGTCTTCATAACAAGAATTTAGCAGTCTTTGGGACAGTCTTTCACCTGTCCCGGTTCACACCCCACACATTGACCCTCATCCTCCACCCCCACAACCTCACCTGCAGCAAACAAAGCTAACTTCATTTTTCCTAAGACCTCCTCATGATCCATAGGTTCAATGACCTCCCCATCAACTGTTGGTGGTTTTGGAATGGCTTTCAAGCTCGTAGGGGCATCAATATTGCCGTTGATAGACTCCCGAGTTGACAATTTTCCTTTCCCCTTTGACAAACAGCTTCCACCTCGCTTCCCTAGACTGCCCATAGCCCCTCCAGACACCTTCAAAGCCAATTCTTGTGTTTCCTGGCTACCCAAACCCTGCTTCTTCTCATTGCCTCTCTTCCCAACATTCCCATCTCTGCCCACTTATATAGAGCTCCCAACATTTCCACCTGAGGTCTCAGCACTCCCCTTGGCAACAATAAGGCCCAGATTTGTAGATTTCATCCATGGCACACTGGGAACCTCGTTGATGGACTGGGAGAAAGCAGAACTATCCAATCCCTTCCCCTTTATCCCCTTCCATACAAGGTTCAGAGGAGCGTACCTTTACTGAAGCACAGACCCTTGCCTCAGGAACCAAAATAGAAAGGCTGATCGAAGGCCTCAAGCTGGGAACAGGCGACTCCGATGGGCTGCGAACATGCTTCAAAGAGAGAGTTGCATAATCCACCACATGCCGATCCCATGGGCCGGCCTCCTCCACAAGGCCCAATTTCATGTAGTCCCCCAACAGGCCTAACGGGCCGAAGCCTGTATGATTAGCATCACCATCCCCAGAGAAGTCCCCAGAGCTCGCTCCTGGTGACCGGCCAACTTGGTTGGCTTTTGCTAGCCATTAGAATCCGGTGGGGAGCTCGGAGAAGAGGGGACAACAGTTGGTGAAGAGAGCGGCGGGGAGAAAGAAGTACGATCGGAGTTGTGTACCTTTTCCTTACCGAGCTCCCTCCTCACCTTCGCCAGAGCCCTGGCTAGCCGAGGCTGGTGAATCCAGGTTGTGATCAACCAGGGACCGAACACAGGACGGACCAAACATTCCCCTTCCTTCCCCTCTGTCATCAAAACCTCCATTGGAGCAGAGTCTGACGCCCCTTGGTCAGCGATCACCGAAGCTGAGCCCGGTTGAGAAGAAGCAGCAGCAGCCGGTAGCACCCCCTCTGCAAACTTGCACCCATCTTCATCATGACCCATCCTCCCATATTTGAAGCAGACACTTGGCAGGTTTTCGAAGATGAGCTACTGCCAGAAATCTCCCTTCATCGCACAGATCAACACCCCCGACTTGAGGGGTTTACTCGCATCTATTTCCACCCTCACACAGGCATAGCCCGTTTTCTTCAGGTTATCCATAAATCCATCCACTGAGAGAGTCCATCCTGCCCGTACCGCCACCACCGGGATCACCTCCGACTCCCAGTACTCTAGTGGAAGGCCCAGAAGACGGAGCCAAACAACCATTTTCTAGATGACTCTTCTCCTCGAAACAAAGTCCAGCTCCCATTCCTCCATCGCCATCAATTGTCCCCCAATGAACCAAGACCTACCGGACTTCATCAGTTTGCAATTCCTCTATGTTTTGAGCTAGATGACGAGGTGGTCTTCGGCTAATTGAAAAATCTCAGGATCATAATCTAGATTTAGCTTTGATCGGACCTCCTTAGAGATTCACTCCGTCGAGACTTGTCACCCAAACTTCGAACAATAACAGCCAATCTCTCCCACCACCGACGCGAGGCTTCCAAGACCGATGCCAGCAACTCTAACACACTCGAGAAGTAAGCTTAGAGCTGCTCAATCTCCTCCAGTGAGATCCGATGAGACATCCAATATGAGCCCTGAGGAGCTCCTTGCACCATCTTAGTCCATGTCTGGTCATCTTCCCCTGCCTTCTACTCATTCTTGCCAGCCTTCGATCGCTGATCACCGTTGTCCGCCATCACCTCCTTCGCACTCGATTACTGTTCGAAGAAAATCCAGAGAAAACCCAACTCCCGCACGACTCCCAAGTCACAGCCCATGATAATCGCACTCAGCGAACTCACATCTGCACTCGTGATTGAGCACTCCGGCCATAGGAGGTAGGGTTTTCTAGAAGACTCCATGGATATTTTACTACTTGACATATTTTTGCTTTCTATATTTTAGGAGTTTAGATATGTTGGTTAGATATTACCTTCGACCCAGGTTGTTAAGGGAATTTGGATTTTGGGATCTTCATCCCATGTGAGGCTGAAAATGATAAGTTTAAATGGGGTTGGCCTTTACTTTTGTTAGATATTAAAATTTTCATTCCATATAATTATTATATTTTTGTTGTTGTTATTATTATTATTATTTTTAGTTGGATGCATTTCGAATGTAAAAAAATGATGGTTAGTTGAAATTTTAGGATGAGCATCCAAAATGGTGAACATCATAGTTTAGTTTATTGGGATACATACCCCACACGTGTACCCTAAAAAAAAAAAATTGTAATACTGATTATTTTGAAGAATAATTAAAATAATAATATGATTATAAAAGATGTTAATTGTGAAGTAAAAAAAATATATTTCAATCATGGTAAGAAACCGTAATAGCTTTGTTTATATCATAACATGCATAAAATAGTATAAGATTAATGTTGATGCTGGACTAAATCGACCGGATGGAGTGGTTCTTCCACCGGATTGCCGTCGACCGGTACTTGCAAAAGAAGTCCCTGACCGAAGATCTTCCGGCGGGGATACTCCGATGCCTAAGTCAGAAAGAGCCCAGGCAACAACAGAATGGAGAGTTTTGAGAGCAAGGTGGGAAAAGAGAAATTCAGAAATGCCAAGAGAAAGAGAGCAAAAGAATCCCCTGAGTGTCCCCTCTTATCATCATTTATAGGCTCCAACGTAACTACTTACGGTTATAGAGGTTGATGAATGCAACCACTTCATAACTGTAAGTAGTGACTGTCGGAAAAGCCATTGCACTCGGGGTTTGTTCAATCTGAGGTTTCGGACCATGTGGGTGGTTGTAACAATCCAAACAGATTAACTGTTTGTCCAAGAAACCCTCATGCTTCATAATCCTCTTTCTTTTAAGGATAAATCCGAAGTAAGCTTTACATTCTCTTTAGTAGTGCTCCTGAAGGGAATGTTTGTACTTCGGATTCTTTCAAATGTAGCAAAAATAAATACTTACAGTCTCCGGATCATATTGAGGGAATAAAGCTGAAGAAATTTGCCTGGGAGGTTAGGTCTTCGGATCAAGACAATTGTATGAAGCCGAAGACAATGGAGGAAATAAATTTATCTCCTGGATCATAGATACGAAACCATAGATATTAGGCATGGTCTTCGGATCAAGGTGGGTGTACGAAGCCGAGGACCTAGGGTGAATAATATCTTTCGGAACAGATAAAGCCATAAATATTGAGCACGGTCTTCGGACCGATTTAATAATACGAAGCCGAAGACATAGAGTAAAAACTTATATCCTGGATCATAGATATGAAACCATGAATATCAGGCATGATCTTCGGATGGAGATAATAATACGAAGCCGAAGACCCCTTCTTTTGCCAGTTGATGTGACCAATAAAACAAGAGAAAAATATTTAATTGGACCAAAATTGGGATATCATAACAGTTGTCCCCCACTCCGAAGTTTGAAATGATTAAGTTTCGAAGAATGAGAGTATTTTAAATTTGTCATTTAGGATAATTGTCAGGTAATGATGGTAGTGGATCCTGACACGTTTTCCGCCATAACTGCCTGGTGGCACGATAAAACGTGGTGAAGACACGTGTCATCCTACCACGGGCTGTCTCAAAAGAAACGCCTCGATTCCGGAAAAGTCTTGAGAAATTCTCGAGAAAAAAATTTTTATTCGACCGGGATCAGACACGTGGCAGTCATCCGGAGCATGGAAGTTTTGTTGGCGTAATCTCGACCAGTAATGGGGTTTCACACAGATTGCCATGGCTTGTCTCATTAATGAACTTTCTAAAAGACCGTACCCATGATCGAAACCGTCGATACGGTGCACGATTATTTAGATCTCCGAACCGTCTCGATGATCCACTTTCTTTACCTATAAAAAGGGGAGAGAACTTGAGAGAAAAATTTTTCTTCGTGCCTGTGCCCCCGGAATCCCAGTTTCCCTTGCCGTCTGCTATCTTCCTTCGTAGTCTGCCATTTTCGATTTTCCAAAGGTTATAGGTCTTTTCCTTCCTTTCTCTTCCTTATTCCTTACAATGTCGGAGTCTTCTAAGACCCTTTCCTCCAGCTCTAGTAGAAGTTCACTGGTAGGTGAAGCTAGAGAGATCGATAGGATCCCATTGGGAGGTGGGATTAGTAGGAATCCTCAGGGCAAAACTAGTAGGGGAAGAGGTTCTAGTAGGAAATGGAGCCTGGAACGATCACTGGATTCTGTTAAAAGCTCCTTCTCCCTTGCCAAAATAGAAGAAATTAAACATTGCTACCATGTTCCACGAACCTTCCACATGATTCTTCCAAAACCCGAAGAAAGGGTGGATAAGCCTCCTATGCGATCCATAGCCATATACGAAGATCACTTCAAAGCGGGTCTTCGGCTTGCACTTCATCCCTTTTTTACGAAGATTTTTAACCTAGTCCCAGCTCAATTGACCCCCAAAAATTTTAGGAACATCTGCGGGTTTCTGGTACTTTGTAAACTTAGGAACATAGAGCCGAAGACATCCATGTTTACTTCCTTGTTTATGCTGAAAAGGGATTTTCATGGCAAAGAGTGGTGGGTTATAGGTCCTCGGCCAGGCCGAAGACTAATAAAAGGAACTCCCACTGCAATATATGGATGAAAGCCCTGCTTCTTTTTTGTATATTATCCCCACTGGGGATTCAATACCGAATGGACAGCTCCGTGTTTGGACGCAAACGCCGGTAAGAGAATACTGAAGGCCGATGCCAAAGACTTTGAGACTTTATCAGAGCCGGAGATTCCTTCCCTTAAAGAACTGCTGAGGGAAGAAAATCTTCACCGCGCTCATATCAGCGAAGTTCCGACGTTAGGTATAGAATAAGCGGTCTTCGGATTTTTCTTGCTTCCCTTCTCTATATGTATGTGTATAATGAGTTTCTTGTTTTCGATTGTAGGTAAGAAAATGAAGCTCCAACTTGAAAAATTTCGGCAAGCTTCCAGAAAAAGGGCAGTGGCTGCTCCTGCAACAACTGAAGCAAGAAAGAAGAGAAGGGCTGAGGAGGGTTCCAGTGCACCTCCGATGAGGCCCGCATCAGATGAAGATGTTCCTGCTCCGATTCCATCTGATCCTGCCAGAAGTCCATCTCCGAGGACACCCCATCCGAAGAGTCCTCGACCGATGCCAACCACGGGTCATCGCGATGTAAATTTTAATAAAGAATTCGTGATTGCCCCTCCCAAGAATAAGAGTCAGGAGATATCAAAGTATCGATCCGAAGATGATCCCAGGTGGAACGCCACCTCGGAGAGGAGATGCAATGTAGATTTCACCACTTTCTCGGATCAAGAGGGCTTGGAGAATCCCGAGTTAGCAAGGGAATTAATGAAGCGCACTCTTCTTCCGAAAGACTGGGACAAAGTCAAGTCCCGATGCATCGAAAAAATTTCAGATTTGGTGTTCTTATTCGCTTTGAAGATAAATATCCATTTGCCGTGTTAAACTTAGGTCTATAACTACTAAGTTTTTCACTTGTTATTGCAGATGATGCATGATATCACTCATATGGAAGAAAGTATCTTCAACTTCAAAGTGACCTACAGAGAGATGAAAGAAAAAGTGAAAATGACCGAAGCCAAGAAGGCCATAGCTGAAGAGCGAAAGCATGCTATGGAGGAGAAGCTCGCCCAGAGTGATGCTTCGGTTCAGAATCTAAAAGCTGAAGTAGAAAAAATCCGATCGGAGTGTTCTGAATAAGAGGCGAGATCTAAAAAGAGGAAAGCCAAGATTCGGTCCTTGGAAGCCTCGTTTAAGGAAGCTAACGAACGTTCCAAAGAAGCTTCCAAAAGAAGGGAAGAGGCCATAGAAGAAAACCGATCTCTAAAAGATCAACTGGGAAAGGCAATAGAGAATTACAAAGCATCTCCAGTCTTTGAAGCCGAAATGATTGAAGCAGGGACTCATAGCTATCAAGGAGGCTTCAACGATGGAGTGGAGGAGGTACAAAAACTCTACCCAGACTTGGATATTTCAAGTATTCAACTGTTTGATCTTGAAAGTCTAATTGTGCCTGAACCTCAAAAGGACTCTGAAGCACCAACGACGACCGAAAAGGTGGCGGATCCTATTGATCTTATCGATGAGGCTCTAACAGAAGAACTGTAACTTTTCCTTTTCTCCTTTTGAGATGTAAGAAAATTATTATTAATGAAAAACTCATTTTGGAATTCCCAATTGCATGTGGTTGGATAGAAATTTCTTAAATGTGAAGTCTTCGGGTAATTAAGAATTCTGAGACATATGACACCGAATTTTCGGATATGGAAAATATAATTTCTTTGTATTTGGAACAAATGAACATTAAATAATAACCAAGTCCTTAGATTCAAATTTTCAGTAAGTCTACAGACTTAGGATAGAGAATATCATATAAGAATCAAGTCTTTGGATTTAGGATAAAAGAAATCCAGATATAAAAATCAAGTCTTCGGACTTGAATTCATGCTAAGTCTTCGAACTTAGGATGAAAAATACCAAATAAAGATCAAGTCTCTTGGACTTGAATTCACATCAAGTCTTCGGACTTAGGATAAAAGAATACCAAATAGAGATCAAGTCTCTTAGACTTAAATTCACACTAAGTCTTCGGACTTAGGATAAAAGAATGCCAAATAGAGATCAAGTCTCTTGGACATGAATTCACACTAAGTCTTTGGACTTAAGATAAAAGAAACCCAAATATAAAAATCAAGTCTTTGGACTTGAATTTACGCTCGGTCTTCGGACTTAGGATAAAAGAAATCCATATATAAAGATCAAGTCTTCGAACTTGAATTTACGCTAAGTCTTCGAACTTATGATGAAATAATACCAATTAGAGATCAAGTCTCTTGGACTTGAATTTACACTAAATCTTCAGACTTAGGATAAAAGAATACCAAATAGAGATCAAGTCTCTTGGACTTAAATTCACACTAAGTCTTCGGACTTAAGATAAAAAAAATCCAAATATAAAAATCAAGTCTTCGGACTTGAATTTATGCTAAGTCTTTGGAATTAGAATAAAATAAATCCAGATATAAAAATCAAGTCTTCGGACTTGAATTTATGCTAAATCTTCGGACTTAGGATAGGAGAATACCAAATAAAGATCAAGTCTTTTTGACTTTGATTCACACTAAGTCTTCAGACTTAGGATAAAAGAAATCCAGATATAAAGATCAAGTCTTCAGACTTAGGATGAAAGAATACCAAATAGAGATCAAGTCTCTTAGACTTGAATTCACACTAAGTCTTCGGACTTAGGATAAAAAGAATACCAAATAGAGATCAAGTCTCTTGGACTTGAATTCATACTAAGTCTTCGGACTTAGGATAAAAGAATTTCTTGAATCATTTGGAAATTAAGATAGGCTGATCGGGCCTACCTCGGTACTTCGTGAGGTAGATCCGGAGATCATCCTCATGCCTTTTTGTATTGAGATTAAGACAGGCTGATCATGCCCACCTTGGCACTTCGTGAAGTAGATCCGGAGATCATCTTCATGCCTTTAAGATTATAATGGACTATTTTGAGCCCAACTCGATACTTTGTGAGATAGATCCGGAGATCATCCTCATGCATTTTTTATTAAGATGGACTATTTTAAGCCCAACTCGGTACTTTGTGAGGTAGATCCGGAGATCATCCTCATGCCTTTAAGAGAAATAAGATAGGCTATGTATACTTACCTCGGTATTTCATATAGTAGATCACGAAGATTATCATAATGCCTTTAAGAAATATAATAAATATAAACTAATTGAATCTGTATTGATGCCTTTGAATGAAATCTTTATTGATAATATTTTCGAAGGTTTTGTACATTCCAAGGTCGAGATAATGGAGCAGCCCCCAAAGTTTCCAGCCGATAAGTTCCAGGTCGAACGACCTCTTTGACCCGGTATGGCCCTTCCCATGTAGGAGAAAGTTTGTCCTGTTCTATTGGCTTTGATACTTCGGACTTTCGTAGAACTAGATCTCCAGGGAGAAAGATCCGTTCTTTTACACGAGAATTGTAATATTCTGCAAATTTTTGCTGGTACATAGCCATCTTTAACTATGCCTAGAGTCGTGTGCCTTGTAGTACATCCAGGTCAACTCTTCAGTGTTCAGAATTTTCGGGTTCCTCATAGTGATCAATCTGAAGAGAGTGCAAAGAGACATATACAGGAAGGACTGCTTCAGTACCATAAGAAAGATGAAATGGAGATTCACCAATGGCTGTTCTGGGAGTAGTTCGATATGTCCAAAGAACCGAATTCAACTCATCAGCCCATGATCCCTTAGCATCATTTAACCTGATTTTTAAATAATGAAGAATAGTCCTGTTGTCACTTCGGCCTCTCCATTACATTGAGGATGTCCTACTGAAGTAAGTTTATATAGAATATGATACTGGGTGCAATAATTTTTGAACTTCGGATTGTCAAACTGTCTCCCGTTGTCAGTTATAATAGAATAGGGAATTTCGAAATGAAAGATAATGAAATTTCTTATAAAAGTTTCAACTTTTGCCTCAGTAATTTGTGCCAATGCTTCAGCCTCGACCCATTTTGTAAAGTAATCAATAGCTACTATAAGGAACTTTCGCTGCCCAGAAGCTGGAGGAAACGGACCAGGAATGTCCATTCCCCATTGTGCAAAGGGCCAGGATGCTGTTAACGGAGTTAATTGATTAGCAGGTCATCTTTGTACATTGGCATATCTCTGACAATTGTCACATTTTCGAACAAATTATGCAAAATCCTTTTGGATGGTAGGCCAATAATAACCTTGGCGGATTATCTTGTATGCCAAAGATCTACCCCCCAAATGGTCTTCGATATCCCTTCATGCACTTCCCTGAGTGCGTAATCTGCATCGGATGGACCTAAACATTTCAACAAAGGTTGTGTGAAAGACCTCTTATACAATGCTTCGTCCAAGATATATTGAGAGGTCGTCCACCGAAGCCGCTTAGCTTCTAACTTGTCCTCGAGCAAGGTACCCTCTTTCAAGAACTTGAGAATTGGATCCATCCATGAAGGTTCATGTTCAACTTGACAGATTCAGCTGGGGATTCCGATATGCTGGGGTCATCAAGATATTCCACATACGTTCTCTCAAGAGAATCCGGTGCAGTGGTTGCAAGTCTTGAAAGAGCATCTGCCCAAGAATTCTCTGTTCTTGGCACATGAACAATTTCAAAGTATTCCAACCCAGATGCCAGGCTTCGGACCCTTTCTAAGTATTGGATCATATTTGGATTTTGAGCTTCGAAATCACCTTTCACTTGATTTACCACTAGCTGTGAATCAGAAAAAAATTTGACCCTTTTAATCTCCAGCTTCTGGAAGATTTTAAGTCCAGCAATGAGTGCTTCATACTCTACCTGATTGTTTGATATTTGAAAAGAAAAATCGAAGAGCATATTCAATAACCTGCCCATTCGGTCCAGCAAGAATTAAACCTGCACCACAGCCATTAGCGTTCGAAGCACCATCAACGTGTAACATCCAAATAAACTCTGAATTGTTTTCGGCTTTTTCCTCTTCGGCCCTTGATTGGTCCTCTTCATATCCCCATATGCACTCAGCTATGAAATTAGCCAAAATTTGTGCTTTCATTGATGATATGGGCTGATATTCAATATCAAACTCCCGTATTTAACAGCCCACTTAGCTATTCTCCTTGAAGTATCAGGACAACGAAGTATGGCCTTTAAGGGTTGATTTGTTAGAACCACAATAGAATGGGCTTGGAAATAAGGCCGAAGCCGTTTCACCGCAACCACTAGAGAGAAGATGATCTTTTGTACTCTAGGATATCGAACTTTAGCTTCATGCAACACCTTGTTGGTATAGTAAACTGGTTTTTGTGAATGATTGGCACCTCTCCGTACCAGAACCGAACTGACCGCTTCATCCATGGCTGACAGATATAGATAAAGTGTTTCTCCTTCATAGGATTTGGAGAGCAATGGTGGGTTTTCCAAATATTCCTTTAACTTGTCGAAGGCGATTCGACAATTTTCTATCCATTCAAAATTTTGAGTCTGACGAAGAACCTTGAAGAAGGATAAACATCTTTCTGCAGAGCGAAAATGAAACGGCTCAAAAAGGCTATTCTCCCTGTTAGTCTTTGCACTTCTTTCTTGCTAGTAGGGTGCCTCATAATCCGAAGGGCCTGTATTTTTTCTAAATTAGCCTCTATTCCCCGCTTGGTAACCAAGTATCCCAGGAATTTCCCAGAGTTACATCGAAGACGCACTTGGTTGGGTTCAGCATCATCTGATGATGTCTGAAAGCATCAAAAGATTCCTTTAGATCTGTGATGTGATCAGACTTATGAAGACTCTTCACAATCATATCATCAACATAAGCTTCAATATTTCTCCCAATCTAGTTTTTGAAGATTTTGTTGATGAGCCTTTGAAAAGTTGCCCCAGCATTTTTTAAACCAAACGGCATCACCTTGTAATAGTAGAGTCCTTTCTCCGTAATAAAAGTAGTCTTCTCTTTATCTTCAGGATCCATTCGGATCTGATTATAGCCTGAGAAGGCATCTATAAAACTCAGCATTTGATGACCAGCCGTAGCATCAACCAGCTAATCGATCTTCGGCAAAGGAAAACTGTCCTTTGGGCATGCTTTATTGAGATCCATATAATCTATACAAATCCTCCACTTGCCATTTGATTTCTTCACCATAACTACATTTGCTAGCCAATTCGGATACTGGACTTCTCTTATGAAGTTTGCTTCAAGGAGTTTATTAACTTCTTCATCAATTGCCTTTTGCCTTTTTGGAGCAAAATTTTTCTTCTTCTGCCGTACTGGCTTATAGTTGGGGGATACTTCCAAGTGATGAATAATCACTTCAGGCAGAATTCCAGGCATGTCTGAAGCTGTCCAAGCAAAAATATCAGCATTATCTCGAATAAAGGAAGTTAGTTTTACCTTTGACTCCTCATCGAGTAAGCTGCCAATTTGCAGAAGCTTGGTTGGCTCATCTTCGGATAACGGTATAGAAAGTATCTTTTCCACTGGTTCTCTAGAGTCTTCGGATTCATCTCTTGAGTCCAGCTGGTCAAGTGCCAAAGGTTTGGATGTTTGTTTGTTTTGAATCATGAGACACTGATGAGCGATCCTTTGATCTCCTCTTACTTCTCCTATGCCTGTCCTGGTAAAAAACCAAACCAATAGATGGTATGTTGAAACTATGGCCCTGAATTTATTCAATGCCGGACGCCCCAAGATTGCATTATAAGCTGAGGAAGTTCTGGCCACAATAAAATTGATTGGAAGGGTCCTTTGAAATGGTTCGGACCCAAAAGTCACGGGCAAGACCATTTCACCCTCAACTCCAACTTGATTTCCACCAAAACCAGTTATTGGAATGAGGGATCTTCGCAATTCATGTCCAAACAATCTCATCCGAAGAAAAGCATCATACAGCAACACATCAACTGAGCTTCTATTATCAATCAATATTCTTTTTACATCAAATTTGGTAATTACTACCATACCACTACAGGGTCATCATGCGGAAGTTGTACATCTTGAATATCCTCATCAGTAAAAGTGATAGAGTTTTTCCCTTTAAACCTCTTCGGTACATTCTCTTCAGCTTCTCCATCCCATGCTGATGACCGGTGAAGCATCCCAACATCTCCACCGATTGGCTTCTGGTGAGGCAAATCAGCTTCTTTGGATATTCTTGGAAGAGCAGTTGCTTCGGCTTGAGACTCCGGGCGGTTGACATATTTTTCTAGATATCCTCTTTTATCAAATCCTCGATGGCATCCCAAAGCTGGAAGCATTCTTCAGTATTATGGCCATGGTCTTGATGATACCGGCAGTATTTGCTTTTGTCCCTTCCTTTTGCTGGTGTCTTCAAGGAACGTGGCCTCTGGAAATATTTCTCTTTCTCTATCTCCAGTAGAATCTTGTTCCTGGGTAAGTTGAGGGGAGTATAGGCATTGAACCGGTTATTCTGTTGTTTGGGCCTGGGGCTGCGTCTAGAAATCGAAGCATTGTTAAAGGACGTTGGCGCATTCGGTTCTCCGGCACTTTTCTTTTTGGGAGGGAGTCTCCCCTCCGCTAGTTTTCGGCTTGCCGCTTGCTCCTCAGCGGCAGCATACTTCTGAGCTCTTGCCAGCAGTTTGGCATAGCTCGTTGGGAATCTTTTGTCCAGGAAAAAAGTGAACCTGAATGATTTTAAGCCTTTCTTCAAGGCATACATGGCTACATGTTCATTCAAGTTCGGAATTTCCAAAGTGGCCGAATTGAAACGGTGAACAAATCCTTTCAAACTTTCTCCTTTTTGTTGCTGGAGAAGAAACAAACTGTCAGTGTTGCACGGTATCTTCTGGCATGTCATGAAGTGCGAGACAAATTGCCGCTCTAACTCAGCAAAGGAATGAATTGAGTTCGGAGGCATGCTCGAATACCATATTCGAGCGGATTTCTTCAAGGTAGCAGGAAAAGCAATACAATAGAGAGCATCGGTTGCTCCCTGCACCATCATATGTGCCTTGTAACTTCCAGATGGTCAAGGGGGTCCGAAGTCCCATCATAGGCCTCCAATTATGGGATTTTGAAATGCCTAGGGATAATTTCATCCATAATGTCATCAGAAAAAGAGGGTTGAGAGTTGAAAGTCACAACATCATCATTTCTTCTCAATTATGAAATTATTGCTATCTGCGCTTGCATAGCCTTGAATTTTTCATGCACTTCAGGATTAATCTCCTTCTATCTTGAATTTTCTGGCACGTAGCTTCTAGACGAAACAGAGGGAGATCGCCGGACCTACTTCCTTTCAGCATGATCCTTCGCTTGTCGATCTAGCGGAGAGATGTAGCGGCCACGAGATGACCGGATCTGCGAGAAGCTGGGGGTGATCTCTCGGTGTTGATCTCGCTCCCTCTTAGGTGGACAGCCAGATTGTGGAACAAAGGGAGGGCATTGTTTATGAGCTGCGGCTTCATGCAAGTGCTGCACCAGTGCGTCAAGGTTTCTACCTTGTTCACCATATTCTCGAATTGTTGCTTCCCACCATAATCATAGAAGGCGGTGATCCCTGAACGTCGAAGAGAACTGACTGGAGGTCCATTTAACGGAGGAGTCTGCTGCTCCTGACTTGTGGAAGCGTTCTTGCCTTTCCCTTTCACCATTCTTGCCCAGTAGAAATTCTCCTTCAAAATAGATGAATCAAATTTCTTCCCTACCTGGCGCGCCAATCTATTGATGCTGGACTAAATCGATCGGATGGAGTGGTTCTTCCGCCGGAACGCCATCGATCGGTACTTGCAAAAGAAGTCCCTGACCGGAGATCTTTCGGCGGGGGATACTCCGATGCCTAAGTTAGAAAGAGCCCAGGCAATAGCAGAATGGAGAGTTTTGAGAGCAAGGTGGGAAAAGTGAAATTCAGAAATGTCAGGAGAAAGAGAGCAAAAGAATCTCCTGAGTGTCCCCTCTTACCATCATTTATAGGCTCCAACGTAACTACTTACGGTTATGGAGGTTGACGAATGCAACCACTTCATAACTGTAAGTAGTGGCTGTCAGAAAAGTCGTTGCACTCGGGGTTTGTTCAATCTGAGGTTTCGGGCCATGTGGATGGTTGTAACAACCCAAACAGATTAACTATTTGTTCAAGAAACTACATGCTCCAGAATCAGAATCCTCTTTCTTTTAAGGATAAATCCGAAGTGAGCTTTACATCCTCTTTAGTAGCGCTCCTGAAGGGAATATTAGCACTTCGGATTCTTTCAAATGTAGCAAAAATAAATACTTACAGTCTTCGGATCATATTGAAGGAATAAAGCCGAAGATATTTGCCTGGGAGGTCAGGTCTTCGGATCAAGACAATTGTATGAAGCCGAAGACAATGGAGTAAATAAATTTATCTACTGGATCATAGATACGAAACGATAGATATTAGGCATGGTTTTCGGATCAAGGTGGGTGTACGAAGCCGAAAACCTAGGATGAATAATATCTTCCGGAACAAATAAAGCCATAATATTGAGCACTGTCTTCGACCGATTTAATAATACGAAGCCGAAGACATAGAATAAAAACTTATATCCTGGATCATAGATATGAAACATGAATATTAGCATGGTCTTCGGATGGAGATAATAATACGAAGCCGAAGATCTCTTCTTTTGCTGGCTGATGTGACCAATAAAATAAGAGAAAAAATATTTAATTAGATCAAAATTGGGATATCATAGCAATTAAAATCTTGTAATATCAATATGTTGAATAAGTATAATAGGGTTGTTGCATATACAGAATAATATATTATTTATAGTATATAAATAAGATTTTAAAATATAAGTTTTATATATTGCAGGATGAATAGCTTTGCCTTTTTAAAATATAAGTTTTACAATGGCCTCGTAACATCGGGAGGAGTGATAGTGGAGTAAAGCCACAACCGAGTAAAGGGGAGGCCAAAAAAAAAAAAAAAAAAAAAAAAAAAAAAAAAAAAAAAAAAAAAAAAAAAGAAAGAAAGAAAGAAAGAAAGAAGGAAGAGAAGGTAATGAGAAATGATAGTGGACAGGATCATGCAGTGTTGAATTGTTACTTAGCTCCTATAATTTCCATTCATCTTTCTCAAAATAGGGCTGTTTCAAAGTTCTCATCTCCTGAATATAGCCAATCTTCTCATCCTATAAACTGCTGGGATGAAAATCTAGACAGAATGAAAATGCTTATTCGAACATTATTCCAAAATTAGCTGGATATAAAATATTCTTGCCTGGCTTCAAAATTGGGTTTAAGTCTTAGATAATTTTTTAAAGATATTTCCTAGGTATCAAATAGCATAATTACGGTAACATATGTTTTGGCGAAAGTGGAGGAATGGAGCTCTACCAATATCATGCTATCCAATAAGAAATTCTTTCTTTTTCCACCATCTTCTTTGCCGAGTTCTTTGTTTTTTTTTTTTATTTTTATTACATGCCAAGTTCATCATAAACGGGATATTGTTGCTAAAGGAACCAGGCACAAGTCTCATGACAAGTTTCGTACGGCATATGGAAAAGCATACAGGCCATGTGAAACTAGTCCATGAGAATAGTCGGGAGGGCATGGTAGAAAAGAAAAGAAAAGAAAAGAAAGAATTGAAGGAAATTTTTTTTTTTTTATGGATGCAAAAGAAAGGAATCAGAAGGAAATATAAGGAATATTAATCTCTTTCATGTTTTTTTCTCTTCCAAATCTAGCGGAATTGAAGAAAATAAATTGGATTTAGCCATTTTTTTATAATTCATATTTTATCCTTTCATTTCTTCTATATTTTCAACATCTAATATCTTGGTTTAAGGGTGTTGCCGATCCCGCCGTCGCCTGTGGCTTCGAAGCCGATCTGACTAGACCGTCTCGTCCCTGGGATCTTCTGGCTTGATCAAACCTGCAAGGCAAGGTCAGAAATCCTGGCCGGGGATCCCGGCGAGGGAGCTCCGACGGTCAAGTTAGTAGACGGCGAGAGGGAATAGAGTCTCTGAGACTGGCCCCCGAAGGAATCCCAGGCTTAGAGATCGTGCTAGCAAGAAAGGTTCCAGAAAGAATAGAAACCTAGCCGGGTTCCTCCGCCGAGCTCACGCCAAAGGGCCCCTCTCGGGACCTTGGATCCTGCTCGTGAGGCGGAGTCTCCTCTCCCAGCCTTCGTTTCTTGCTTGCTTATCTTGTCGTCTATTCTCTCCTTCCTTTTATCTCCTCCTGCTGCCTTCTCGTTTTTCGCCTCTGGGAGGCTCCTTTGTCGCTTTCACCTTCTTCCCTCCGTCCCTTTCCCTTTCCCTTTATGGATCAAAGAGCCAGGCGGCTCCTCGGCCTTGCTTGCCGAGCCTAGCGAGGAAAGAGTAGGGGAGGGGGGCGCCGGTCAGACCGCTGACCAGACCTCGGGCCGAGCGTGAGCGCTCCCCTTCCCAGGCACCGACGTTGTCCGATATCGGGTCCTATTTAGTCAGGGCCTCGCCTCTCGACTGCGGAACCTGTCGGGCCGATGTAAGTGATGTTTCGCGTGTCGCCGCTGACCGTACGGGGCGCCTTTCTCGGAGTGCGGCGCGCACGGCTCGAGGGGCAACCTCGGAGCTCGCGCTCCCGCTCCTCGGGATCTTCTCTGCACAGGTTGGCCCTCGTCGGCCAAGGTAGGACCCCTCCTGGGTGGACACCTGGCGGAGCGGCAGAAGGCCGCCCGACTTCGGCCGAGGTGTCCCGTCTCCGGGCGCCACCTGGCGAAGGAGCGAAGGAGCCCGACTCGACCTCGGCCGAGGTGGGACCGTCTCAGGGTGCCACCTGGAGAGGGAGCAGGGGGGCCGCCGGCTTCGGCCAAGGTGGACCCCTCCTGGGTGGACACCTGGCGGAGCGGCAGAAGGTCGCTCGACTTCGGCCGAGGCGGTCCCGTCTCCGGGCGCCACCTGGCGAAGGAGCGAAGGAGCCCGGCTCGACCTCGGCCGAGGTGGGACCGTCTCAGGGTGCCACCTGGCGAGGGAGTAGGGGGGCCGCCGGCTTCGGCCGAGGTGGACCCCTCCTGGGTGGACACCTGGCGGAGCGGCAGAAGGTCGCTCGACTTCGGCCGAGGTGGTCCCGTCTCCGGGCGCCACCTGGCGAAGGAGCCCGGCTCGACCTCGGCCGAGTGGGATCGTCTCAGGGTGCCACCTGGCGAGGGAGCAGTGGGGGTCACCGGCTTCGGCCGAGGTGGATCCCTCCTGGGTGGACACCTGGCGGAGCGGCAGAAGGTCGCTTGACTTCGGCCGAGGCGGTCCCGTCTCCGGGCGCCACCTGGCGAAGGAGCCCGGCTCGACCTCGGCCGAGGTGGGACCATCTCAGGGTGCCACCTAGCGAGGGAGCAGGGGGGCCGCCGGCTTCGGCCGAGGTGGACCCCTCCTGGGTGGACACCTGGCGGAGCGGCAGAAGGTCACTCGACTTCGACCGAGGCGGTCCCGTCTCCGGGCGCCACCTGGCGAAGGAGCGAAGGAGCCCGGCTCGACCTTGGCCGAGATGGGACCGTCTCAGGGTGCCACCTGGAGAGGGAGCAGGGGGGCCGCCGGCCTCGACCGAGGTGGACCCCTCCTGGATGGACACCTGGCGGAGCGGCAGAAGGCCTGGACCGACTTCGACCTCGGCCGAGGCGGATCCGCATCTGACTTTGCCGAGAAAACTCCACGTGGCTCGAATCACGCCAACGAAATCTGAGACATGCACGTCATCGATACGGCGTAACAAAGGGTATAATAGTAAAAAAAACTATAACATTTCTTTTCCTTTCCTTTCTTCCCTATTTACAATCATATAAACAGAATTATTTTCTTTACCTTTTTCAAACTCCCAACCAAAAAAAAAAAAAAAAAAACACATCCTTTTCTTTCTTTTTTTTTTTTTACTAATATTTTTTTCATTTTTCTTTTCTTTTTAAAACTCCCAGTCAAGACCTTAAGTTAAATACGTCGAAAAAAATGGTTTCAAATGATTTATTTTTTCATCATGAATCTTGATGCAAAATAAGGGAAAAAAAAAAAAAACCAATCTCACAACCGGGCCGTGGCTTATTTTTCACAAGCGAAAATAAATGAGAAATAAAAAAAAAACAGGACTCAGGAGGCCGTTACGCTGCGAGTCGCCGAGCGTAAAACGTGTCCGAATCCATCCATCCAGATCCAGTCCCGGCCAAACCGAGTCGGCAGATGATGCACCGACCTTTTTATTTTTTATTCTTTTATTTTTCTGTTAAAACGCAAGGTATGCACCGACGCTGAACGGGTAGATGGACCGGTTCCTCTCTAAACCCTCATCCTTCGTTTCCCCCGCCCTCCATTCCCCCTAATCCCACTCCTCCCGAGTAGTCCTGAGCCCTCGTTTTCGTTCGGTGCCCCTCGAATCCATTCGCTTCTCTCCTCCCTCCTCCCACCGTTGCCGCGCCCTAGTCCTGCTCCTATCTCCTTCTAACCGAGTCGACAGAGTGCGGAGGGAGAGAAAGAGAGAGCCATCGAGGGAAGGAGAAGAAACGGGACACCATGAGCCGCTACGATAGCCGTCCCAGCGACCCCGGATCCTATCGGCGAAGGTAATCTCCCTAAACCCTAACCCTAATCCATCAATTACAAGGGGAAGAGGCAGACGAAAATGTTTCGATGGGTTTTTTCATCCTAGCGATGCCTTTCCTGTTTCATTGCAGTGATGCGGGATTCGGGGGCGGTTCTCAGAACTACGGCAGGGGCTACGAGTCCTCGAGCAAAAGAGAAGCGGAGGTTAGCGCCGACTTGGACGGGCTTGCTCCCTTCGAGAAGAATTTCTATGTGGAGTCCCCTTCGGTTGTGGCCATGACCGAGGCCGAGGTGGAGGCCTACCGCCGCAAAAGGGAGATCACGATCGAGGGCCGCGACGTGCCCAAGCCCATCAGAGAGTTCCGGGATGCCGGATTTCCGGGTAATCTTTCTTTCCTCATCTTGCTTGATAAATAATCTTTTTCTTGCTCTGCAGTTTTCAAGAATATGCCATTCTTGGAGCTGGGTGGAAGGTATTATCTTCCTCCATGGAATTCTCGATATGTGCAGGTCCTGAAAGATGGAATCTTGAACAAGAATAAGTCCTGGGCCGGTCATGTGATGGTTGGTGGGGCAAGTGACTCAGATTTCTTGTCTCTCCATACATGCATATTCAAACATGCGTCGTTTCTCTAATGCATGTTTTAATGAGAATACCTGCCGAAGAGCAGAGAGTTTGAGCATTTTTATTTTTATTTGGATTCTAATGATCAAATTAGCGAAGGTGCACCCAGTATGTATTAGTATCTTGATGGGTCTGTATTCTTGATACTTCGGGGTGATTAAAGAATTGATGCATTCCTCGCCAAGAATATCAACATACCTCACTGATATATCAGATATGATTATTAAGTAATAACGTATAACCAATAAAGCTCAAACTGCTATTTTTAAATGCTAACTTAGTCTTTCTATTTAAATTTCCTCTGATCATTTGAAGAATGCCATATAAAATAAACCGCAGGAAAAGAAGAGGATAAGGTGGCATCTATTGGGAACCAGAGCCAAGAAATGTGGTTTGATGCCACAATTTGGCCATGCAAACTAAGATGACATGGATATATAGCCAAAACCACTATTTGACTGATGGCATCTACTAGCATTTTATTCTTGACTTTTGAATGTACATTTGTTCTTGTTCTTAAATTCTAACTTGAGATTACACCTTACATATTCTACAATATCAGGGTTTGGTTGGAGTAAAATCATGAGAAGAGCACCTCCCCAGGCCTCAACTCGTAGCACTTAAGAACCTATCTCAGTTGTGTTCACTTGTCATCAGAGCATGTGAGTTGAGGCCTTAAGGGGGATGACAAGGAGATGCTTGCAGGAAGTCTTTTTAGAGAAATTATTCCTCGGAAAAACAAAAAAGAAGATAGTGGCTTGTATACATTTTCTTATTTCTTTATTTCTGATTTGATTTTTTTTTCTCATGCTTAATTAGACCATTTATGTTTTATCGAATACATGTACCTTGGATGCATATGCATGTGCAATATATACATAGTACATAGGAAGTTGCATATGACTATTTAGCTATGCTTTCCTCATGTTCACTAGAAGGCTTGGTATACAGGGTTCACAAATTGATGTAACCTCATGCTCACATCGAGGATACATATGTTCTTTAGTTCATGAGCATGCTAGAACTCATCAATTTATCATTCCTCCTCGATTTTTCTAAGGAGTGCACTCTGCTTTCCTGCATCATTGGATAGTATGGTAATCTCTGGAGAGAGAAGAGTGATTATTTTTTTATATTTTCTGACAGACCTATTATTATTTTCTATATTAGCTTTCTTTTTTATGTTTTCTGCAAAATAGCTGCTCAAAGAAATTTTCTTTGTGATTTTTTATATACCTTGTGTCTTGTCTGCATGATAACCTATTTTTGTATACTGTCAATTCTCCAGATTATATTATTCAAGAGATTAATAAAGCTGGCTTTGTTGAGCCTACTCCTATTCAATCACAGGGCTGGCCAATGGCTTTGAAGGGTCGTGATCTTATTGGCATTGCTGAAACAGGATCAGGAAAGACACTTGCCTATCTGTTACCTGCAATTGTTCATGTTAATGCTCAGCCAATTTTAGGTGGAATTATTTTCCATTTCCTGTTCATTGTCATTTAAATACACGTGGTGCCTGTACAAACGTCTAATTTTTCTGCTACAACAATATTTTTTAAGCTCTTGGTGATGGCCCAATTGTTTTGGTGTTGGCTCCTACTCGTGAACTGGCTGTCCAGATACAACAAGAAGCAACTAAGTTTGGGGCATCATCAAGGATAAAGAGCACTTGTATATATGGTGGTGTTCCAAAGGGTCCTCAGGTTCGAGATCTTCAGAAAGGTGATAATCATTTGATTGTCTTAGAATTCTGTATGACCATGCTTTATATATATATATATATATATATATATATACTAGTGTTGGGGAACTGGGTGAGGTGTTATGATCGTGTTCACTAAAGACTGAGATGTCTGTTGTAAGAAGGTCAAGTTAAATTTGTGTAGAAGGGTTATAGAAATAAACAGATTTGATATTAATTGGCATTGGTAGCCATTGACAGGAATGAAGGGAAAAGTATAAAACTGACTCTAGTAGATGACATTCAACTTGCCAATTAAAAATGTTATTGTGGTTTTGTTGTCTTGAAAAATGAAAATCCATGATATCAATGCTTCTGCATTTTCTAACACTTTGTCAGGAGTTGAAATTGTTATTGCTACCCCGGGACGATTGATTGATATGTTAGAATCACATTATACAAACCTGAGGAGGGTAACCTATCTGGTTTTGGATGAGGCAGACCGTATGCTAGACATGGGTTTTGAACCTCAAATCAGGAAAATTGTTTCCCAGGTATGCTGACCATTTTTCAACCATGAAAAGTCTTTTGGCTTTTGGCACATATTACTATCACCTTCCATAATCCATGTTAGGCATGTAGATTGAGCAGGATATAATTGGGTCTCCTTTTCACATATTTTCTCTAGTTACAATGTATATCAATAGCATTTAACTGAGAATAGCAAGATAAAATGGTATTTTAATAAGCATGGTCTTGTAAGTCTATAATCTGATACTTTTTTAATTTTTATGAGTAAGAAGAATGAGCATTGTGTCTTTTGTTGTGTGGCACACAGTTGCAGCTAGTTGTCTTTGCTGAGATGTCCAAAAAAATGTATCTGATGCATAAAAGACAATTTGCAAATTATGATATAAATAATTGCTTACTTTTCTTTTGTTTTATTAAGGGCATGGTTGGGGTTCTTGTTATTGGACCCTGTATCGATACCATCCTGGTGCAGTTTTGGTATTGCTTGTTATGGGGTCAGTTTGGAATGGCCCCTCTATTGTGTATTGGTTTGGTACCAATATGATATGCTGGGTATGCATTGGTACAGACCAGTATGATGTACCGTGGTTGGGATTAAGTTGACTTCAATAAGAATAACGTCAAACAAAAACTATATTCAATCAGGGTTTTGAATCTGCTGTGTCTTCAAGTCATTTACATACTGGTGCTATATACTACGGTACCTCCCTTGTATCTTCTTATGGTTTGCTGATCTGGATGACACCCCTACACTAATATTGGTATGGTTACATGATTGATATGCTACAATATGGTCGAGTTTTGAAACACTTTATTCAATCACTGCACATTATTTGTCATTGCATATTCTACTTTCTGGCAGAGTAATATTCTTTCGGCAAAGAAATTTGTTACTACTAAGACGGTTTCATGTCTATTTTTGTTTTTGATGTTGCTCTGTCTTCTTTTTTTTTTTTTGTTAGTTTGTATGAGTGTGCCTATATGCACGTGGCTGTTTAGCGGTTTTTGAGTCCCTGCAATGCACACACAGGCTTGAACATGTGTTTGTGTCTGATGATATGCTCCATCATTGCATAGTGGGATGGGGATGCATTGTATGCATATACTACATTCAAGTTTGCAAGTATAGCATTTTTTCCCATGAGCGTGTGCAAATGCATGTGCATGTCTTTGCATGAATGCATGCCATATATGATGTTAAATTAGTGCAAGATGAGGACTTAGATGCATGGTTTGCACTTAGATTTTTAGGTTTTACTGTATATATTTTAACTTGTGACACTTTGCGATGACTTCATATGTGAATTACATTTCTATTGCATGTGAAGATTCTTCCAGTTTCTAAACATAAGATAGATTAAATGAATGTAGTCATTCTAGAATTAGTTATTTAGTTGTATGAGATAAAACAACATTCTTTTGGACACTTGAGTGAAACATGCTTGTGTGGAACATGAAACGGCAGATGCACATTTTTTTTAAAAAAAATAAAAAATATCTTACTTGTTTAGTTTTTGATGGTTTGGTTAGTAATGACGTTAGTTAGAGCAAAGTAGCTGCAGTTGCTAAATCCTATAAAACTTTTTAGCGGTCACTTGTTTATTTACTCTTCCGTGACTGGTATTGCTTATTTTTGTTGATTTGAGTGATAGCCATATGAAGAACTAGCATGAAACCTTACACTTCATGCATGCAACAATATTTCTTTTCTTACATAATGTAATTTTATTTCTTTTGTAAAACATGTGACTATTCTGTATTGGTTTGTTTTTTTCACATTTGAACACTGTCCAAGTGGTTTATGCATTAACAAACTTCAGTTTATTGGTTTTTTATTTTTCATGAATTAATGGCAATTCCATCAGTCATAACAAATACAAAGGAGTTCCATAATATAAGCTTTCTTGATAAACATCTGAAGTGATTTTCTTTAAAAGTTGATTTAGCTTAAATCAAAATTATTTTAGATCTGGGAAAGGATTTTCCAGAAGCCCAGTGCACAAGCCGGCAGTGTGCTAGGTTAGATCTTTATAAAATGCGAAGTTTCTTTGGATTTTCTTTTATTTTTACATGGTATTTTCTTTTTTAAATGAATAATCAAACTTTTGATGGAATGTTGCTCATCTGGTTTTTACTTATGAATATCCAAGCTTGTCTCAATGTCCTTTATCTTTAAATGCACCCGGGGAGCAACAAGGCTGAGATAGGTGTGTGCTGGCCAGAGGTTACTACTGAGGGCTTCCATGTTGGCTTTATCTGGTCCTGTTGTTAAATTCCACGTAAAGGAGTGGCCTCAGTTGAGTCAAACAACACTTTAGTACAGGTTGGTCCTCATGATGTATTGTGTTGGAGAGAAGGGCTGAGGTCTAGTGAAGGGTATTTCTTGGGTGGGTGGTGAGTTAGCAATGAAGTCTTGGTGGATGATGAGAAAGGATAGAGGAGGAGGTGGGCTTGATATATAAATGGTGAGGAGATGGTCATACCATGGCCGCTTGCGTGGAGATGGGCAGAGGTGGGCAAGGGAAGGGTGCAGAAGTGGAGTGGAGTGGATTTTTGGCAAGAGTGGGAGAGGGTTGAGATACGTATCATGTTGACAAGTAGATGACATTATAATGAATATATGTATGCAATACTTTATATTATAAATTGAACTTTGAATTAGGTTGAGCTAGTACAATGTCTAGTTAGCTTGCATCCGGTGTCACCGATGAGCCAGAAACCGATACCCAAGCTTGCTTGAATATCATGTTGGGTGGTTTGGGGTCCTGAAATTTTCAGGTATACTTACCAGTTAGTGCAGTTTAGCATCTCATGTACTGCAATGATTAATTTTTTGAAAAAAAGTGTGTTCCGGTGCATGGGGCTACTTAGAGCTATCAACGGTTGGGTTCGGATCGAAACCCAGATATCAGACCTGGTCCCGACCTTAGCTACTGGATCCAGACCTGGATCCGAATATCCGATGGGTCTAATTTTAAAGTACCAGACCCGGACCCGAATGGATCTCGGGTATCCAACCTGAACCTAGACGAGCATTACCAAAAAAAAAATTTACCATTTCGTGGCATTGTAGCAAGGGCTCGGATTCCGAGGAAGACGAAGCCAAAATGGGAACGACATCTGGACAGCGGTAGCGGCAGCCGGCGGGGGACGATCGAGGGGGGAGGCATCGGCGGCGGGGCTTGGAGCTGAGGAAGGGAGAGCCGGAGGGGTAGGCGGGTACCCGGCAGTCGGCGGGGCTCGAAGCTGAGGAAGGGACAGCCGGCAGGGCTCCGAGCGGCTAGCGAGCAGCGGGTGTCAGCCGTCGAGGGGTCCATCGTTGGGGGGAGGCGTCGGCCATCGAGTGGGGGAGGTCGATGTCGAAGGCTCGGAGCAGTAGAGCGGGCGAGCAACGGGCGTTGGCCGTCGAGGGGGGGAGGCGTTGGCTGTCGAGGGGAGGCGTCAGCCGTGGAGGGGTCGGCCATCGAGGGAGGCGTCGGGCGTGGAGACTGGAGGGGGATCAGCCGTCGAGGGAGGCATCGATCGTGGAGAATCGGAGAAAGGGGATTCGGTGGTGGAACATGGAAGGGAGAACCGGAGATTCGGTGGTGGAAGGGAGAACTGGAGAAACTGAGAAAGGGGCTAGGGCATCGATTGGAAGAGGTTTTATAGTAAAAGCATGATGGATTCTTAGCCGTTCGATTATAATCTAACATCTCATATTTATATAAATAAATATATATATAAATATATAAAATATTATTTTAAATAATCGGGTCTGGATATAACATATCCAGACCCGGATCCATTTAACTATGACTAATTGGGTCCGGGTCCGGGTCCGGGTAAACGGTCTAGATTTAGATCCAGACCCGGACCCGTTGGATAAATACCTACGGGTCTCGGGTCCGGACCCGACCCGTTGACAGCTCTAGGGCTACTTCCATTGCATGGTTTGTGGAGGGTCAAATGTATGCAACCTTATCCTATGTATGAAGAGGCTGTTTTTATATTTTGAACCTATGACACCTAGATCATGATAGAGCAACTTCGTGGGTGCCTACGCATGCGACCTCGTATTGTACTTGTTGCAATAGTAATTGTTGAACATTGGTGCTATAAATGGAACAAATATTATTAAAAAACATGAGCAAATGGGACAATTAGAGAGATCTATTGAAAGCATCATTGAATTCAGCTTTGAGAATAGTTTTTCTTGTGGAATGAGAGGAAGGTCATGGAAGAGGTGAATGCTAGGAGATTTTGCTGAAAGACTTGCATGTTTTCATGTTTGCAGGGCCAGCAATTTTGTGTTGAACCAACATGGTGGACCATCCTATAAGAATTGTGGGAATGGGATTTTTTTCATTGAAATTTTACTGACCTTGCAGCACCATTTTGCTTGGTATTATTACAAATAAGTAGATGAGCACATTGACATATGAACAAAGAAACAAAATTGATCTTCCTGCCTCACATTGACAGCAAGAATGGATCTGAGGAGGCAAGATGAGCAGATGGGTTGACGTATTCTGTCATAGAACTTTAGAAAAAAAGAAAATAAATAGAAAAACTTGCCCCGCAACAAAATAAAGAATATAGTATAGCAAACCAAAAATGTGTACTTCTATCATGCATCGTCAGTATGTAGCTACTTATCTGGCACACCCAATATGATGGATGTTAGATCAGGTGGCTATTTTCTGGCACCTTATTTGATGTATCCTGAACTTGTTCTATGATAGTGCAACATGTATTAGCACTGTCTATTCGATCTTTGGGTCCTATTTGATGATAAACCTGAATAAAGTTCACCTTTTCGGCTTCATTAAGGTTCATTCAGCCAAACAACTTTGTAGAGGCTGAAATAAAGCTTCATTACTGAGTGGTGCTTTTGGGATTTCAGTGACACCTGTCTGATACTTATCCAGCTTTAACTGGGTTAACAATATTTGGAGGGGTTGAATAGTTTTACTGGGTTAACTGAATTAGTGCTTTTTTGAGTAAAGCTTTTCAGATATTTGGCTTAAAGTGTTTTGGGAATGGAACGGGCCTAAGAACATCATGGATGACCAATTGTGGGATTGATGATCAGCTGATCTTACTTGCGAGGCGATGTGACATGCATGCAAAAGGGATACAGTTTTAAAAGAACTTTTTCATGACTATGAATACCTTTATTTCATAAATAAATTAGAAAAATGGATGCATGGCTAATAAATTGTTGCTTCTTCAATTTATGGAGACTTCTTGCATTTTTTTTTTGCTAAGTCTGTCTTGCTTGCTTGCTTAGTGTTAAGGAAATATGGTGTTGTCCAGTGTTGTCCAGGTTCTTCTAAAAATTGATATTTGTGCTGAGGATTTAATTAAAATTAACAAGCATTTCATTCATGACAAAAGTAACAGAACATGCTTTTACCTTTTCTATGATTGTGATCACCCCCAAAAAATCAATAAAATGGATTAGAATGAATTCTTGTTTACTTAATGGTGCTTAATACAAATTACTATGAAGAATAGGCAACCTTTACAAAAATTTATTACTAAATCCTGACCAAGGTTTCAAGTAGTAGCCTGTGCCAGTTGGCAAATATCGTGTCTAGCCAATGTGGGCATGCAGCATAGGTGAGCATGAAGGCAATTGATTTTTTTGGGTAAAAAAGCCAATAATTTATTTGGAAAATAAAATTATGGAAGACTATTGAGCCTTTTTTTATTTTTTTTCCCTCATATTGATACGGCATGGCAGGTTTTCCAACATTTGCTGTGCTGGCTGGTGGCCGACACCTGCACTTTTGTCCTTAAGTCAAACTATTAATCTTGGACATCAGAGAGTCCACAGGATATTGTTGTAATAGGTCAGCGGAACTTGCATTTGAACAGAAGGTACTGCAGGGAACCAACAGTCATGGAATATGTATTTTAGAATATAGATACATGTTCCAGAATCTAGATTGCCTTCAAGCATGCAACTTAATGTTGCACGCTTAATTTACTTGCTAATGTGAAATAGCGATAGTTCTATCATGCAAAATTCTGTTAATTGCAGAAGAAAATACATAGGAGGTTTTTGTCATTTCCTTTAATCTCATTTCTCATGACTTCAGAGGCTTTATGCTAAGATTTGATAAGGATGATAGATATTGATGTCAGGTTTTTAAAGTTCATGGATGCCTTAATGAATTTCATGCTCGATCGAAAAAAAATTGATAAGGCATTAAGGCTACCCATCTTTGTTACATTTAAAGGACATTTTTACATTCATTTATTCTGTTTTGACATTGACCTTTTAAATTCATGAGTGCTTCTTTGGCTCTTTGATATGTATGAGAAGGCTCTCTGGTTTTAGTATGGAGTGTTTCTAGAAATTGTGGGGTGTGGATATGAGCTGAGTAAGATGAATCCTGAGATCTGAGAAAACTTTGGATTTGGTCTTACATAAGGTATCAGGGCTTATCTTTCGTTGTGGGGCTAACATTATTTTTGAATCTGTTCTAAATCTTATTTTAAGTTTTGTTAAATTTAAGGAACCCCTTTTTTAAAGAAGAATGTAACAAGGAAGAGGGATAAAGTGGGTTTTTCATATGACTAAAATTAATAAAGGGAGAGAAGCAGAAAGGAGATTTTTAATTACTTTGATGCTATAGTTGCAACAAGTTGAAGTAGATGCTGAAAGTTGCTATCACCATGAAGGGAGTCAATAACAAGGAAAAAGGAAGAAAGTTGACCGTGGACAGGAAAAAAAGTATAATTTGGCCTCCGTAAGAATTGGTAGTTTTTGAGAAGAGAAGTTACGGAGATAGTGAAAGGAAGAGAGGGATAAGGAGAACATATTTAAAATTAATCTTAGAAAAAATAAAGTGACAATCAATATCTGAGTTACGAATTGGACCTCCATAGGCATGAAATATTATGAGGCCAATAGCTTGAGAGGGTGTGCAAGATGCAACTTACCATGTGGTCTAGAGTTTCCAGCTAAAGATATGTTCAGATCCTTACTGAAAATGTCAAATCAACAAGTTTATTTTGTTATATTTAGCTTGGGGTTGTTTATAATATTTCTGGGCCCAAATTGTTACTGTTGCAATCTAGCATTCTCCTGAAATATGTAAGTCTGCATGCATGCTATAAAAATAGTCGGGAAAAAAAAGGATGAATAATGGTAATTTGCAATTCTGATCTATTAGAAATTTGAGTCCAAGACCTTTGGTTCCTGAAATACATTTGCTTTAAGAGTATGAGATTGTATTTTATATGTGGCTAAATCCAGGGACCTGCCCCTTGTAGGTCTATAAACTAGAAAATGGTTGGCAAGAAGAAATTCTGAAACCAATTTATTTTTAACCTTTTTATTTTAGAGGACAGATGCTATAGCTGTTAGCTTACCCTATTGGTCATACTGTTCAAGCACATCCAACTGAAAAGCGGCCTTCGAGGTTCTGTGGACCTGGAAAGAGTCTAGATGAAGCCGGAAGAATTGCAGTTATATATGATCAATTTCTTTTACATTTATGGCTGAAATGATAAGCCAACAGGCCAGATGAAACCCTGTTGCCAAAATGACAAATCTGCCATAATGATGAAAATGAAAAATAAGTGGAAGAAATAGAGAAAGTTCAGGGGAAGAAGAATTTAGTAGGGCCGGGCAATTGTGATGGTGACATTTGTGAAGATGACAAGCCTATTAGCTTTTGCCTTCTTGTCCCTATTTTAGTGCATTTTTAAAATTTTTCTCAAGGTTGTTTTATAATTGATGAATCTACGTGAGAGTTAGCTGCTGACAGAAGGTCCATACAGTTGCATATTTTTGAATCTTAAGTAAATGTTCGATTGTTTGGGAGCAACATACTCAAAGTCAAAATGCTTCTGAATTACATCTTGATTGTCTAAAGCCATATCATGCTTGTTTTCCTGCAATATGTCTCGGCTCTTGTGATATACATGACTAATTCAAATGTATGAGTGCTTGAGGGATGGCTATTAGTTTATCAACTGACCATATATTTGGGATTATATTGTTGTTGTGATTCTTCTTTTTTCCCTTTTTATTTGAGTTGATAACCATCTTTGGATTGTTGTTCTCTTGCTTTCTCTATGTAAAATATGATCTGTAAGAGGAGAATTAGGATGGGTATATTCTTTGAATAGAGAATTTGTAAAGGGGTGATCCTTGAGATTATATGTGCTCTGGATACCAGTTTCTCTTGTTGGTATGGGTACTAAATTTTTATCAAGTCTTATTGCCTTTGTGCAATATGACCACCTTTATCTTTCAAATTTCATTAAGAAGTGGATGCTAATTGGTGAGGCACTGTTTTGCAAGTGAATGAGGAGACATACGTATTTTTTGGCTTAGTAACTGTTCTTGGAGAGTGCACTTTTGAACTTCAATGCCTGTTGAACTGCATGAAAATTAGATCAGAATTTATTTATGATGATGAAATCGTATTTGTGGTGTTCTAGGGCATGTTGAGGAGGCTCGGCAACAAAATCAAGGCTATAAGTAACTTTATTTGTTGTGTGCTTATGCTTTTTCTTTGATTTATTTTCCACTCAGCTTTTATTTTAGTCAGGTTCTTTATACTTTAAAAGCTGTTCCAAACTTTTTCCCACTATAAGCCCTTACACATTTTTTTTAGTTGGTTGCGCATGGTTTTTCTCTAGATATGTGAGTATCGAGCATCAAATTACACCCTTTTTTCCTGGTTCTTCACCATAACCAAGAACTCTGTTTGTTGGCTATGATTTTACAGAAGATTTATAGCATTCATATATATATATATAAAATCCTACATTATGTCAGAACTTCAGTTAAACTTTCTGCTGGAGAATTTGCTATCAATTTCATCATCCAGTCAGCAAGCCATAGTTCTTGAGATGCAAAATCTTTATTCTTTACATTATAGTGCATGTTGTTGTGAAATTATCTGATTCTTTGAATTGTTATTGTGTTCCCATGGAGTGTTGTGGATAACTAGATTGCATATTTATTTCCATTTTAATGTTATTAAGCTAGGAAATTGGTCCTTTTCTTCCCTCGAGAGGGAGGGAGACCGATGCATGAACCCGAGTTGAGATTTTTGGGAATGCACTGTGCAAGAATCAAGCATAAAATCTCTAGTTACCAAGCGAGGATAGCAACCAATGGGGCAAGCCCTAACTCATAGGAAATAGGGATTTTCAGCGGTAAATGATGTATAAGGTGAAATTAGTCAGTTTGTTGATTCTGTTTGGCTTTTCTGGCTCTTCAGTTGTTTGGAATATAAATATCTTTTCGAGTTCTGCCCTAATGTTTTAGTTCATTTCCTTCCAATAGATTCGTCCAGACCGTCAAACTCTTTATTGGAGTGCCACTTGGCCAAAGGAGGTTGAACAACTTGCAAGGCAGTTCCTATACAACCCGTACAAGGTAAATGTTGGGGCCAAACAAGGCGATGCACAGGTGGGTTCGTTGCATTATATCATCTTTACCAGATCTGACAGAATCAGCTCCTGATGTGGCACAGGTGATTATTGGTTCCATAGACTTGAAAGCTAATCATGCAATTCACCAGCGTGTAGAGATTGTCTCAGAGAGTCAGAAATATAACAAGTAGGAAATCCTATATATTGATAAGTTTGTTTGGATGATGTATACATCTGCATTCTAATTCACCTATCTGGTTTCTCTCAGATTGATCAAACTGCTGGAGGATATCATGGATGGCAGTCGGATTCTTATATTCATGGACACAAGAAGGGCTGTGATCAAATAACGAGGCAACTGCGCACAGATGGCTGGCCTGCCCTGTCAATCCATGGTGACAAAAGCCAAGCTGAAAGGGACTGGGTCCTCTCAGAATTTAAATCAGGGAAGAGTCCTATAATGACTGCTACTGATGTTGCTGCTCGTGGTTTGGGTATGTGAGCATGAATGAAATATTCTTGTAAAAGCTCTGGATGCAAGAGTTTTCGCTTCTTAACCATACTGTTTTGTTTGTTGGTGTCAGACGTGAAGGATGTGAAATATGTGATCAACTATGATTTTCCTGGATCATTGGAGGACTATGTCCACCGCATTGGTCGAACAGGAAGAGCTGGGGCCAAGGGAACAGCTTATACCTTTTTTACTGCAGCTAATGCAAGATTTGCTAAGGATCTTATTAATATACTGGAAGAAGCTGGGCAGAAAGTCAGTCCTGAACTAGCTGCAATGGGTCGAGGTGGCCCACCTCCCCCTGCAGGTTAGTGCTTTTTGCATTTTGTTCTCTCTTTACCTTCTTTGGCTCCTCAAATTCCACTATCTGCTGCCAGCCATATCTAATGAACCATAAATTCACTATCAATCAATGTCTGTATTAGTGCTCGTTCCCAACTTATACCAGAAATAGACTGATCAGTCCATCAGTTGAAGAAACATATTTATCAATTAGATAAATTGCTGTATGCAATGGCCAACATGCTGAATCTGTATATTTGCCAAACTATGGTCTCCTGGCCAGTGGATTCTGGTTTGTTGAGTGTTTTTTCCGGTTGAAAATTGGTGCGAATTTGGAATTTTACAAACCTCATCAGACTACTTAGGTGCAAAGAATGCTGTCTAACAACTGAATTATGAGCAGGTCATGGGGGATTTCGTGATCGTGGGAGGGGTTTTGGTGGTGGTCGTCCATGGAGCTGATACGTTCTTGAGTCATCAATTGATCGATCAATCATTAATTGGAAGGGCTGATTATTGCATTCAAATGGTTGTGTATCTCTGTTTAGCTGACATTGCTATTATCATGCAAAAATGCCATTTTGGCATAGTTGACTCTTAACCAGTGACATTGAACACCATTGGGAATTAGGAAGTGAAATATGTATCATGTAACATAACTTGTGGCTGCTGTTTGAAAGATCTTTAGGCAAAGGATTCAGAAAACTGGGTTTTGAGTTTTAACACTATTAGGGTTAAGTTTGAAAATTTGGATATTAATTTGATCAAGTTTTGTTCTGGACTTGGCAATGTACACTTATTTTACAAAATATGAATAAAAATGTACTAACAATTATCAAACCGAGCGCACCAGATGTTAATCGATCATTATAAGACCTGTCATGTGCATGCATCAGCACCCGAGCTGCATCCATGCACGTCCCACGACCGTTGGACTGGTAACATTATGTCCTATGCTATACCATTGGTTGGGTTTGTATACTGTGCAGTTTTTGGGGAACCTGGATCCTCTGCCAGGAGTCCTTTTGTCTCAATTAACCATGTTTATGCTATGGTTAAGGCACATAAAGTAATCTCTCCTTGGTCTATTGTCATTTATAAATTTCTAGACAAGCTGAATCCGAGGTAGCATTAAGCATGCTGTTTATTTTCTACAATGCGGGTGCTGGCACTTTTTGCCCATGTTCCAACCTCGATGTCCTGGTCGCTGCGTAGCATTTTCGGTGATCATAGCAGGTGCATTCATTGGAGAGAAGGGCTTCATGATTCATTACAGGTATGGTGGTTGGCATTGATGCATCTGATGTCATCTCCCAACCTTTTCCTTGGTTGTTGTACCTGTTACAAGGATTCAGCACTCGGCGTTATGTACAGCTCATAAAAAATTTCGTTCATGTATAGTCCGGGAGAACATGTAATTTCTCATTAGGTTTGCGCTATCAACCAATGCTCGAGCCCAAGCTTGGCTAAGCTCGAGAATGTGGTTGGGATAGGGCTAATGGTTGCAGCATGGTTCAAAAGTGCGTCAGGTATAATTTCCATGGAGGATGCATCTTTCGTAGATTTTATTTTTTAGCTGAGATACAGGAGGCGAACGGCCATTAGATTTGCAATATCAGTCAAGATGTCGAGAAAGTGGTTGGAAGAAGGGCTAATGGTTCAAAACTGCATCAGATATCATTTTGAATTAAAGGTGCATCATCTTCATGGATTTTATCTTTGAGCTGAGATGCAGGAATTGAACCGCATGGTGATGAAAGCCGTGGAGCCTTATTTCCCTCGCCTTCTCCTGGCTCGTGTGTCGCAAGTAACCCCACAAAGCACGTAGGGTACTACTAGATCGTTATTCTTGGTTCTAGTTCGAGTAACGAGACATGATGCAACCGGCATCCATCTATTGCGATGTCGGTTGTTGGTTTTTTCCATCCATCGAGCTTGATGTGGAATATGTTTCTTGGATGAAAGTGAAGTTATTGGGAGGAAATCCTTGAAAAGTTTGATACATCTATCATGTTAAAGTTTATGCCGAGCTGCTCTTAATAAGGTGTTTCACCGTGGCCCTCGCAGCCATTTGTTTGACCAAAATTTTCTCGGTAATAACTAGCCATGGACTTGCCACAAACTATTCTGCATTTTTCCCGATTTTTAGCTCCACTCTGGCAGGGAAGCCCTTGAATGGGACAAGTCACAATTCACCCAGGCCCCTTGGGACAGGCCGAGGCATGTACCCATAGTCCCAAGACTCCCTACTGACTCCACTCGCAAAATATAGGGTCCCAGTATCCAACAACGCCCTTTTTTTGCTTAAGGGCACCTTTCCTTTAGATATGAGGATCATCCTTTTTCATCCGAGCAGCAAGAGAAGTCATTGTCGTTGCTTGCAGAAACTCTGTTACCATAACGAGTGGTCTTGTTAACATCCTGAAAGGCAATCGACGCTAGCCAACTTTTTTCGACCATAACAAGTGGCCCAAGAAACCGCTTGCTAAGTTGCCTGAAAGTAATAACGAGACTTGGATATAACTAAGTTAATTAGCACCATGTTGCTGCTATCGGTCAGCTTTTCCATCGACCGCAGTCGGTAGAATACTAATAGCCTTCTTCAGTTCATGGAAGGCTAGCACGAAATTTCACAATCTTGTATCATAGCATTTTCTTCATTAAATTATTAATTATACAGCGGATGTTATGAAAACAAGCGAATTAAGGATCATATATCAAGACGATAACGATGCACAATACCTGAACAAGGAAAACAAACGCACACACCACGGAGAGAGAGAGAGAGAGAGAGAGAGAGAGAGAGAGAGAGAGAGAGATAAGAGAGAGACCATGGGCCAGCTCTGACTCTGGGAAGGTTGGTGGGTCGGACCACCCCTTTGCAGGCCACTACAGGATCCAAAAGTACATGTCCTGCCTTGCTGATTTGAGAGTGTGGGCATGTAGGGGTCCAACTCCACTTAAGCTCTGCTGCTGCTGCTCCTGATCTCAACTCCCCCCCCCCCCCTCCTCCTCCTTTTGAATATTGCGGGGGTCTACAAGGCTGCATGCAAATGCATTAACTGGGGAGAGACACATATCTATATTTCCACTGTTGGTCTGCGACCGGATCCTGTTACAACTGCTTTGTTCGGTCATCCAGATTCAACCATTGGCACCACCAATCCTAGCATGGAACAGCTTCACTGTTTTATGACTGCCGTAACCTTTCCCAGCTGCTACAATGCTGCTCCTTAAATTATGATCAGCTTTCGGGCCCAAAAAAGAGTTTCTGGCTCTTTACAGTCAAGTTGAAACGTCCACCTGCAAATTCTCGGTGGAGAATATATAACCTGTCAATCTCTATACAGCCGTTACCGCTTCCTAGTAGAACAAGGGAGAATGCTAGCTTCGATTCTCATGCTGGATGCCTTGCCACCTCCATCCATGTCATGATGCGGACTCCGCATGCCATGACGGACAATTGCATCGAGATGCCTCGTGCCATCGAATTGAGAATCTAACCTTCCAGGCTTCCACCATCCAATCCCACTTCTTGCATGCTTGATGATGAAAGGGTGATTTATGTGGGCTGGCTGGGTTCTCACACTTGTGATGCACATGGGTATCCTCATGTGATGGCGTCATCATGCTAACTAATTGTTCCCTTTAATCTTATTAGAGCTGGCACTGGATCGGATTTGAACAGGTCTTTGAATCATTCAGCTCCCACCTATTGCACATGGGATCATAGCTATTGGTGAGCTCTCCATATGCTGTCATGGTGCACACCAACAGCTAGCTAGCTTAATATCACGAGAGTTTAGAAAAAAAAAAAAAGAAAAGAAAAAGAATCTTCTTCCATTTTAGTACTTGCAATGATTATGATCCGAGCAATTTATAAGTTCGATCGAAAAAAAAAAAAAAAAAGAAAGAAGATTTAAATCTAGTGTGATTATAAACAAGTAGAAATATGCAGGGCAATCCAACCTACTAGTCTTATGTAATCAATCAGCTCGATTAATTATTTTTCATCTACGAGATTCGGTACACTAAATTGACATCTTTGTTTGTATCGGAGATATCATAGGCTTGATCTAGATGATCGGCAATTCCATCATGTTTCAACCAAAAATATTATTTATATATATATATAGAGGGAGAAGAGAGAGAGAAAGTATGCTAGATTTAGCTACGCTCGAATAAATTTTTTATGCAAATCCAATCAAGTTTGCATTGGATGACAAGAATCATATTTGAATGGTACGGGCCATTAAATGTAATTTATTATCTCTAAACTATTTATAAAAAAAAATAATTATGCGATTTAAAGAATCCCGGTCCATGCATCTATTGATCAAAAATTATATTTATGATTAGAGCACCGAAATGACCTCTAATCTATTGACTTGTACACACAATGCTTACTATTTTTATATTTTATATTATATATTTTATATTTTTGAAGTAAGTCATTGTCTGTCCAGCCTTGATGTTTGACGATCCATGGAATTAATATGGTCCAGTGCAGGGGGTCATAAAGCAAAAAGAAGGGACCCCTTTAATCTAGATCCGATCTAATCATGTCAGGAGTATGTGGCTATCTTCTCATGTTGACATGTTAGTCATTTAGTATATTGGAAAACATAAAACTTTCTAGGGTTATCATTCGCTTTATGATATTTTATGATGTGTTGCTTTAATATCAAATATTGAAACTGATCGTAGCACGTAAGCATGTTTTGGCTTTATCCCTCAGATTCATTGGTTCGGTAGTGGATTTATCTTCCAACGAACGATCAATAATGATATATGTTGACTGAACTTTATAAACATGATCGGCAAAGTCCCTCACAAAAGTTAGCAAAACGATAAAATTTTAGGTACATTCGAATCATCACAATTTCTTAGGCATATATTTTGATGAATAGGATAAATGCAAAAAGTGTATTTGATGAATAGGATAGGATGGATATTAGAGGGAATGAGAAAGCACCTGGGAAAAGTATAATTACTCTCAGGTAAAGAAACAATAGAAAATATATTGATTATATATATATATATAAAAAATAAAGTACAGTGACAAATGTTCTTAATTAATGGAATTGAATGACCATCATGCTAGAGAACGAGATAGCTAGAGTACTGATAAGGGTCTAGGATGCAAAATCCTTTTAATGCCCGGTCGATCTCCTCTAATAAGATGGAATGAGACGTTATATTGGAGAACTTGAAACCGAGTCATGGATGCAGAATAATCTTGATATATATTTAAAGCCGAAAATCCTGCAAAGATGCAAAAGTGTGCGAAAATATCATAAAGTGTAAAATGATAAGGGATTGGACTTGAGTCCAGGCTTATGTGTTACACCATAACCTTACAATTACCATACTTGAATCGCCCTTTATTTAAGTTCTGTGTTTTTTTTTTTTTTTTTTTTTTTTTTGATAGAACAAAGGATAAAGGGAGGGAGACGAACTCCCTCCGGTGTAGCTTCCCGCTCGGGCCCCAACCTGTTAGATCTTTGTTCGATTCGGACCATAAATTTTTCGCGTGCCCTCCCTACCAACTGAATGAGTAGGTCAGCCTAATCCAACTATAGTAAATTTTTCGCGTGCCCTCCCTACCAACTGAATAAGTACGTCAGCCTAACCCCACTATGGTGCTGGAGTTTCGGCCGCTCAGCCCCCCAATCACATGCTCCATAATTAATTTGAAATTTAATCGAGTCACCGGCGGGATCATTCCTCGAACCCGTGACCAATGAATTATACACAAGAGCTGAGCCGTGCCTTGACCAACCGCGCTACCACCGTAGTGGTATTTAAGTTCTGTTTGCCAAGAAGTGATACAAAACCAAGTTGAAGTCTTCACATGACTCAACAACATCACAGAAATCGTGAGAGTTCGTGTAGAAATGTATTTAATTCTATATTAATTATTCATAGAAAATTTTTTGGATATTTATATAGGATTAAAAAATATAAATACATTTTAGTAAATTTTTTTTTTTTTTTTGGATGGGGGTGGGGGAGCTAGATTATTTGGATAATCTTAAAGCCGATGGAAGAACGTTACAGTATGATTTATTGGAACCGATCATGGACCGGTTATGATGTTGTTTATGAATGAATTTATATAGATTTGGATCCTTATGTTAGCAAGGATGCCAAGATATAAATGAAAGAGTATGTAAGAATATGTATGGATATATATTCAGTTCTATACTAATTATTTATTAAAAAAATTTGAGTAATTATATAAAATCAAGAAATTAATATAATATCTTCTAATTAATCATTTTTTGGTTAAATTCCTGGATTGTTATATATAGTGCATAATATATGACTCGAACCGTAGAGATTGCCATGATACAAAACAGAGAGAGGTTAAAATGATGGCAAAAAAATGACACAAATTCCTAGCTAGCGAGCTGATTGAAAAGGGTTGAGTTTGTCATGCAAATTAAATTGTTCATCTGCGGCACATCATCAAATTGTTGCAGATTAGAAGTCACAATTTTTCACCTGAAAATTGCTTATTGTGAAAAAATTTGGCATGACATGGATGTTGATTTGGCAGCTCCATAACTAACCAATGTCGTATTTTGCAACAAATACTTCGAGTTGCACTAATTCTCCCTTATCACATGTTGAGAGAATTTTCAAGCTATTGGAACTTGCAGCATTATTACTCCTTTCACATGTTATATTCGTTCTATAAAAAAATGACAATGAAAATCGTTTTTTTTTAAAAAAAAAAAAAAAAAAAAAAAACAATGATAAATTCAGAAACTTATCATTATTTTTTTTTGAAGATATTTTGTCTTTTGATATGGATCTTCTTGCAACCAAACATAGTTTTTGAAAAAGGATAAAATTCAAGGATTACATTACAAGGCTCTTCTTGTTGGAATGTCTTTGGAAAGGGAAAGGGATGCACTTTTATTTTTTCTCCCCGTAGTTTTGCTTAGAGAAAAAGTAGGGGAACTCCCCTAGATTCTTACCTAGGATACTCCCTAACCATCCATAGGACACAAACAAAACGAATAGGTCCCACGTCCACACCAATTTGTCTCCTGAACCACAGAAAAACAAAGTCCAAACTATTTGAAAATCCAGAATCGTTCCAGTGGATTTGGTCCCAGACCTCTGCGGAGGAGGATGCCGGCCACTTGGCGAAGCCGTCACTGCTATAAAATATCCATCCAGGAAGTTACAGCAACAGCAAAGTTGTCTAAGAATCATAATTAGCATTCCGGAAAAGCTATATATAATTTGTATATTTTAATTACACAATTTTTTTTTATTAACAACACTGATTGTTTTTTAAGGAATGAATTGCTTCCATGATAAGTCATTTTAACAGATTTATCAATCTGGGAGAATTCGCCGGTGCCGAAGATTTTGCATTGGGATAAAAAATAAAATAAAATGAAGTCATCAAAAATAAGAAAGAATTCATATGCTTATAAGTTCGAACCCCATTTATCGGGAACGACAATCATATGGGATATGCACTATAAAATATTATATGGGACAGGCTTCATTATTTGTCATGTTTTAATTTTTATCAATCTTAAAGAGTAAATATAAAAGTTAAATATCTTTTTTTTACTGACAGAGTTATAGTTATGTAATTATGATATTCTCTTTCTTTCTCGTTTTACCAATACATAGCATGTATCACTAAGCCATCTAGTATGTATCATCCGATCATGTACTGTGTATTGTATATTGGTGAGTATTAGATTCTACAAACCGTGCATCGATTTATCTATATATGTGTATTAGAATGTCAAATGAATATTTCGCTAGATATGTATCGACTAGACATATAAAGTATATATCGGTAAGCCATCAAATATGTATCAACTGGTCATATACTGTATATTGATGAAAACTATATTCAAAAAATTATATATTAATTTATTTGTAATAATGTATTGGATCGATATTAGGTATGTATCCAAAAAGCTTACGGTATATATTGGTAAGCCATCAAGTATGTATCAAATGACCATATACTATGTATTAGTGAATACTATATTCAGAAAACTATGTATTAATTTATCTATAAATATGAATTAGATCGCTACTAGATACCTAAAAAAAAGTTTATAGTATGTATCGGTAAGACATCAAGTATGTATAATTGATCATATACTATGTATTGATGAATATTATATTCAAAAAATTATGTATTAATTTATATATAGGTATGTATTGGATCGTTACTTGTATATACAAAAAAGTTTATAATATGTATCGGTAAACCATCAAGTATTTATCAATTAACTATATACCATGTATTGATGAATACTATATTCGAGAAACTATATTAATTTATTTATACATATGTATTGCATCGCTAGTAGATATGTATAAAAAATGTTTATAATATATATCGATAAGCTATCAAGTATGTATCAATTGGCCATATACTGTGTGTTGCCGTCAGGATCGCCGTGGCCCGTAGCTGCTGTCGGTGTCGGATTGCCCCTCGTCTCTTCGGGACCGGCCTGCTCGTCGGGACCTGCACAACAAGGGTTAGAGACCCGGGCCGGGGATTCCGGTGGGGGCACTTCGACGGTCAAGTCAGTGACGATCCAGGGGAACATATCCTCCTGGTTGAGCCCTTGAGATGGACTCCACGCCAGGAGGAGTGGATAATGTGTGAGTGAAGTGCGAGTAAGCTGGGAAAGATGGTGGCCAAGGTGAACTGGGACTGGATGGCTGTGTCCGAGCGATCCTTCTCGTGGATCTCCGGTGGTCTTGAACTTTCAATCTCCTTGGTGGTTCTCCTATATGGCCCCCTCTCCCTCACTTGCTTGGATGTTTTTAGCTTAACTTTCGTCTTACCTCCCCCGTTGGGGGCGTCAATGGCCTTTTCTATGTCCTGGTGGTTGACGAACACCTACCTCGGGATCTCCCCCGTGCTAGCAAGCGCGTGCGGCGATGTTCCGTGCCATGGACGGGATGTCTTTCCTGGTTCGTGACAAGGGAAGCTACAATGCGCTCTGACATTCCTTCTGGTCGCTCCATTCCCGGAAACTTGGCAGGGCCTCAATCGGGGGGCCGCCGCCCCCGGGATTTGAATGCTTTGGTTGACTTCCTTTTCCGGGTGATGCAGGTGGTTGGTGGAGAGTGTGGCACCTCGATCAGGGAGCTTCTTCCTTTTATGGTGTAAGTGATAGCTGCGGATAGTTATTACGGCTTGGAAAGTACTTCCTTGCAGTCCTCGAGTGGCTCGCCGGTGCCTCAGGAGGGCGGCATCGCTCCTTCGGTGGCCAACACCTTTGACCAAGGTGAAGGCCGAACTGGAGAGCTATGACTCGACTCCGAGGGGCTCGACCTCAAAGGGGCTCCGCTTGGTAGAGGAGGGCCGAGCTCGACTCCGGACCAAGGGGCTCGACCTGGAGGAGGGCAGGGCTCGACTCCTGCACAAAGGGCTCGGCCTCGAAGGGGCTCGACCTGGCGGAGGGGAGCAGAGCTTGACTCCGGCCCAGGGGGCTCGGCCTTGGAGGGGCTCAATCTGGCGGAGGAGGTCAGTACGCGACTTCTGCGCAGAGGGCTCGACCTCGGAGGGGCTCGATTTCAACCTAGGGAGCTCGGCCTCAAAGGGACTCAATCTGGCGAAGGAGGTCACTCGGCTCTGGCCTAGGCATCCCGGTCTTGCGGGAGCCGACTTGGCGGAGGACGGAACTCTCATTTGGTGGGCCACCCTGATATGCTGAGGGAGCTCGGCCTGGCAAAGGAGTCCAAGGAGGAGTGTCCACCATGGCAGCTTTTTCAGATATGGCATCTGACAGGGATTACACGTCAGCTTCTTGCCACATCATTTGCCCCAACTCCCGAGTCCCGTTGGCACGGGGTGCTCGGGGTGAAGGGAGTAAATGCAATGCTGGTGTAGAAATGTGAGAATCTGGTGCAATGATGACCATGATCGCCGGTGCTTCGTGAAGCAGTTCCTTTAACCTACCCGGGGGAGCCACGTGGACACGTCCGAGGAGTAGTTATCGTGGGCGCAGAATTCAGAGTGGCAGCAGTCGAAGCCAGATGCTAGCCTCGCCAATTGATGACACGTGGCATGGATCCAATGATGGGGAACTGTAACGGTACGGTCGGGTGCCGGTCACTTTGAAAGGAAAGACAACATTTTTCAAAACACACCTTCTTTCAAATCCTGTGTGCCCGCCATCGTACCGAGGCTCTTCTTTCGCTCCCCCGGCCATTTTTGTCTTTCCAAGTTTATAGCAGGTTAGTCTCCTTCCTCCCTGTCTCGATCGAATGGAGTTTACCTTCTAGGACTAGGTTCTTCCCCGGACTCTTGTCCGTCTTTTCCCTTCTTTCTATTTCTTGGCTTTCATCTTCTTCTCTATATCTCATTTCGGACCAAACTTCCGCCCCACCACTAACCAGGATGAGGCCGGGCCTTCTAGTTCGAGGCCACCTTCTTCTTCTTCTGATGAGGAGGAGGATGTGGCATGCTTTGAGGTCAGCCGAAGACCCGCGCCTAGAGGAAAGTGATTAGGGAGCCCGCATCTTCCCCTCTGCTTCGTCCTCTTCTTTTATCTGCTCCCAAACTTGCACCTGTTCCTGAACCTTCCCGGTCAACGGGCCTCGGGGGAATCGCTTCGATGATCACTGTCGTGGATCTCGCGACCATCCCGGACTCCGTCCAGCTCTCGGTCCCTCGACCGGGGGAACGGGTCACTTCCAGTGGCCCTCGTCGGATAGCCTTCTACGAGGAGACCTTCGCGGGGGCCTCCGATTTTCATTCCACCCATTTTCTCTCTCTGTCTTGAGTAACTACCGTCTTGTTCCTGCCCAGCTTGTTCCGAATGCCATCAAGATAATTTTTTGCTTTATTGTTTTATGTCATTTTCACGGGATAGTTGTGCGTTTTTCTTTGTTCAGGGCCTTTTTTATCCTGAAGTGCCACCCCACTGAGGAGGCATGGTGGTCTCTTTCTTCTCAACCCAGGGGTATTAGATTCGAGCTCCCCTCTTTCATCAAGGGATGGAAGAGTAAGTACTTTTTCGCCTCGGTTGAGGGGATCGATTGGGCTTGGAGCGACCCGGATCGGTCCCCCAACCGGAACTCTGCGATCGAGGTAGCCGACTTGGAGGTATACGACCAGCTCCGCTCTGCTGAGATCCTTCACTTGAGGTTCTGCTATCAGAGCAGAATCTCCACGAGGCCGGGGTCGGCCCAACACAGTAGTTGGATGAATTCGGCTCGAAACTACTTTTTCTCCCCCCCCCCCCTTTTTAGAGCTGATGTCTTCCTTTTGATTCAGGCATGAAGTTCTTCATGAACGAGCTCCTCTCGTTCACCGAGGAGAGGAGCCAAGCGGTGGGGGTCGGCGAGCCTGCCCCGAAGAGGTCCCGAGTAGACGATGGTGCAAGGGCTATAACTGTCGTGCCAGCTGAACCCACTCCTGAGCAGAGCAGGAGGGTTACCGAGCCCATTCCCGAGGCTCTGAGGCAGCTCGATTCGGCCCCGGCACTGGAGTCCGAGGTGGTTGCCCGGACCAGATCTGCTGCCGCTGCTGCTGTGGTGGCATCCACCCCTCCGGAGATCGTTGAGGTCGAGGAGGAAGGGGGGCCAGAAAATACGGGACTGACATCGACGGAGCCGTCCAAGATGGTGTCGAGCTCGCAGCCTGCACCGGAAGCCTCTTCCGTCGATGGTGCAGGTGATTCTGCAATGGCGACGAGCAAGAGGGATAGGGGCTACTGCCGGGTCCCCTTTAGATTGGGACCCAACGTCTCCATGGCCAAGGACCTGGCCCTCCTTGAGCGCATGATGGATTTTGCTATCCAGTCATGCGACCGATAAGAGAGGGTCGGAAAACTTCTGGGCAACGCCATCAGCGCCACCTTCTGGGCAACGCCAATCTATTGCCGCTAGGATCGCCATGGCCTGTAGCTGCTTTCGATGTTGGATCACCCCTCATCTCTTCAGGACCGGCCTGCTTATCGGGACATGCACAACAAGGGTTAGAGACCGGGCCAGGAATTTCGACGGGAGCACTTCGATGGTCAAGCAATGACGATCCAGGGGAACATATCCTCCTGGTCGAGCCCCTGAGATAGACTCCATGCTAGGAGGAGTGGATAATGTGTGAGTGAAGTGCGAGTAAGCTGGGAAAGATGGTGGCCGAGGTGAACTAGGACTGGATGGCCATGTTCGTGAAGGGGGGTCTTGCCTTTTCAACCCCGACGAGATTTGGCTGTTACCCACTCTAGGGTTGGAAATCGGCTCTCCCTATTGACAGATCCGGCCCGTTGTCTCTTCGTCGGAGTCAAGTGACTACCTCGATGATCGGTGATGGCCCGCGGCTGCGAAGGGCTTTCTTGGAAGGAATGCAGGCTATCGCGGGGTGCTGCAGCATGGACCGCGGGGGTCCCTGGCCACTGGTGGGTAGCCAAGGACCGTTACTGGTGCTGGAGCTGGCGTACTGCCATGGTGAGGATCTGCATTTGCTGGGCGAGTATGGCCAGTTGGATATCCGTTGGAGGTGGTTGAGCTGGAGTGGGGAGCTCCCCTTCTGGACAGTGCGGGTCTCCTCGGGAAGGGAGATTTCTTGCACGACTGGTGGAGACTTCTCTTGCTCGTGTCGTCACCATCCTCCCGGTGAGTTGCTTGCGAGGGGTTTAGGTTGAATCAAGATGCATCCTGCCCGCCCCCTACCTGATGCGCCAATCTGTTGCCACTAGGATCGCCGTGGCCCGTAGCTGTTGTCGGCGTCGGATCGCCCCTCATCTCTTCGGGACCGGCCTGCTCGTCGGGACCTGCACAACAAGGGCTAGAGACCCGGGCCGGGGATTCTGGTGGGGGCACTCCAACGGTCAAGTCAGTGATGATCCAGGAGGACAGATCCTCCTGGTCGAGCCCATGAGATGTACTCCATACTAGGAGGAGTGGATAATGTGTGAGTGAAGTGCGAGTAAGCTGGGAAAGATGGTGGCCGAGGTGAATTGAGACTGGATGGCCATGTCTGGGCGATCCTTCCCGTGGATCTCCGGTGGCCTTGAACTTTCAGTCTCCTTGGTGGTTCTCCTATGTGGCCCCCTCTCCCTCACTTGCTTGGGTGTTTTTAGCTTAACTTTCATCTTACCTCCCCCGTTGGGGGCGTCGATGGCCTTTTCTATATCCTGGTGGTTGATGAATGCCTACCTTGGGATCTTCCCCGTGCTAGCAGGCATGTGTGGCGGTGTTCCATGCCGTGGACGGGATGTCTTTCCTGGTTTATGACAAGAAAAGCTACCATGCGCTCTGACATTCCTTCTGGTCGCTCCATTTCGAAAAACTTGGCAGGGCGTCAATCGGGGGGCCGCTGCCCCCGGGATTCGAATTTCCTGGTTGACTTCCTTTTCCGGATGATGCAGGCAGTTGGTGGAGAGCGTGGCACCTCGGTCAGGGAGCTTCTTCCTTTTCTGGTGTAAGTGGTAGCTGCGGATAGTTATTACGGCTTGGAGGGCGCTTCCTTACAGTCCTCAGGCAGCTCGCCGGTGCCCTGGGAGGGCAGCATTGCTCTTTCAATTGCCAGCACCTTTGACCGAGGTGAAGGCCTAACTGGAGAGCTACGACTCGACTCCGAGGGGCTTGACCTCGAAGGGGCTTCACTTGGTGGAGGATGGCTGAGCTCAACTCCGGACCAAGGGGCTCGACCTGGAGGAGGGTTGGGCTCGACTCCTGCACAGAGGGCTCAGCCTCGGAGGGGCTCGACTTGGCGGAGGGGAGCAGAGCTCGACTCCGGCCCAGGGGGCTTGGCCTTTGAGGGGCTCAATATGATGGAGGAGGTCAGTACGCGACTTTTGCGTAGAGGGCTCAGCCTCGGAGGGGCTCGGCACCGGTCCAGGGGGCTCGGCCTCAAAGGGGCTCAATCTGGTGAAGGAGGTCGCTCGGCTCCGGCCTAGGCATCCCAGTCTTGCGGGAGCCGACCTGGCGGAGGACGGAACTCTCATTCAGCGGGCCGCCCTGATATGCTGAGGGAGCTTGGCCCGGTAAAGGAGTCTAAGGAGGAGTGTCCACCGTGGTAGCTTTTTTTGACATGGCATCTAACAGGGATTACACATCGGCTTCTTGCCACATCACTGTGTATTGGTAAAATTATATTCGAGAAACCATGTTTTAATTTATTTATAGATATGTATTAAATTGCTACTAGGTATATATCAAAAAAATTTATGGTATGTATCGGTAAACTATTAAATATATCAATGGACATATATTGTATATTGGTAAATATTATATTCGAAAAGCTATATATTAATTTATCTATAGGTATTGGATCACTACCAGGTATGTGCCAAAAAAAATTATATTATGTATTAGTAAGCCATTAAATGCGTATCAATTGGTTATATACTATATATTGGTGAACACTATATGGTTAGTTGATATATACTTAGTAAAATATTTATCTACTACCTCATTATATATTTTTAAATAAATTAATATATAATTTGTAGAATATAGTGCTTATCAATATATAGTATATGATTAAATGATATACATTTAAGAACATACTGATATATATTATGTATCGATAAACAATATGTATTGAAAACAAAGAAGAAAGGGAATGTTATAATTATAAAACTATAATTCAGTTAATAAAAAAATTATTTGATATATATATTTTAAAATTGATAAAAAATATAATAAACAACGAAGCACGTCTCATATGATATTCTATAGTACTCGTTCCATATGATATTTGTTCATTTATCGTCCCAGTTTCTTGAATAAAATTGAGGAGTACAAATTTACTAAACCTAAATATTAATTTGAGACTAATCAGGGAAGAGGGAAAAGGTGGTACCCACCAGTAAAAACACCATCAACAAATAAGATGACTAATTATTGTTGAAATGATACAACATTCATGATAATAGAAACACAAAATTCATGAAGGGTCAAATAATTATTGGTTGATTCAAAGATAATTTAAACAATCAATCAGACAAGAAGAAAGTCGAGAATAATTCAGCAATTTTCAATAAATTTGGAAAAAAAATATTATATGTTTTTGTCATAATAGGTCCCTATCACATTCTTACAACAATTTATCAATAGAAGTGCCCATGCCTTCTTATATTAATCATATTTCACCTCAAGGTGCGATCCAACCACCTCCTCCCACATTTATAAACATATGCCAGAAATGAAAACAGAAAAGACATTTTAAAGGGAAATGAATAAAAAGGGTATCCAAGGAGATAAGATTAGCATTCTCTCTCATCAGCTCTTTCCTTGGATGCCCCAATCGTTCCGGTTTACATCTTCCACATTCTCCCACTTGCAGCTCGAAACCAGTGTCCTTTCTTCCCCCACCGAGCCAGAGCCAACTGGTGGAATTCCCAAAGCCATAGCCTGCTAGCCTTCTCCAGTCCCTGCTTACTCCCCCCCCCCCCCCCCCCCCCCCCCCCCCCTTCCCAAACCCAATCTGCCCCGAAACCAGCTTTCCCCAGTCAAAAGTCTGAGAACCCGTTTGACCCGGAAGAAAAAAAAAAAAAAAAAAGAAAAAGTAAAAAACCCATCTCTGCTCTCATTTAATTCCATTCTTGGAGCTTGTGAACCTAAGACTGTGTGACATGGGTGATGGGTCCATACAAGTCTCTCTCTCTCTCTGTACTCGATCTTATATATATATATATATATATATATATACAGGATTTTTATATTGTGTACAGGCCTACAGATAGGTTTCTAGGTGGGGCCCTTCTCTGATTGACATGGCCGAGGCAGCGCCCTCGGGGATAAAGCTCGCAGCCTTTGGTGCCGCTTTTTCGCCTGCGCCCGCACGTGTGCAGACTGACGGACCTTTTGCTGCCCACCTTTCTCTCTCTCTCTCTCTCTCTCTCTCTCTCTCTCTCTCCCTGTTTTTATAATTTGTTAACAGGGGAAGGGGGATTCCTTGGCCTTGCTTCTCACTCGGATAGGCATTCCTCCCTTCATCCTTACGGTGGGAAAGTTAATTATGTGGTCCTCCTCCGCCACCCACCTGTGGTTACACAAAGTTGCACCGATGATAACATATATTAAATAAAAAAAAAGGAAATAAGAATAAAACTCAAACATCAATATGCATCATGCATGCTCTAGCATGCAATATGGGGTATGCGTAAAAAAAAAAAAAAAAAAAAAAAAATGTTTAAATTTATCTTCCTACACATCTTAAACCGGTACAAGACAACGGATAATGCTTGTCGGACTCCCAAAACCCAGCCGATTCTGAGGCCCTGCTTTCGATGCCCGGAGCGGCCAAACCTTATCCCATCTAAATGGACACGGACGTATACCGGCTAATGTATGATAAAGAAGTGCTGTAGAAATACTGATTAAAAATTTATTCACATTTATATATAAAATAGACAAAGAGAATGCCACTCTTTTGCTATGCACCAATTGGGACACTTCGATTTTGATTCCACCACGGCAGTCGGCCTAAACGGCTAAAGCGCACGGTGTACCGGGGTCAAAGCGAGCACGATGGTACGCAAGACCATGTGACCGGCTGACATGGTGAATTTGTCGCTTATACTGCCCCTCCACATATTTAGTACACACGTGTGGGTCAGTGGCTCCCTGTATGCGAGTTATGTACGTGAGCTTTGACCTGAACAGGTACGTGGGACACACATGCCATGAACACGTGCTGGAACATACATAAGATGCAATACAGTACCATACATAAAATGGGATACACAACAGGAGGAGATGTTGATGGCTATCTTACGTGAAGCCGGTGACCAAGTGGTGGAGAAAGATGGAAGCTTCCAGCCTGGCCAGATCAAGCCCGGGGCACAGCCTTTGCCCACCTCCAAAAGGAGTAAAGCTACAAGTACCCATGTCCTTGTCCTGTGGGGTTCCAGAGAGAAGAAGGAGAAGAAGGAGGAGAAGAAGAAGAAGAAGAAGAAGAAGAAGAAGAAGAAGTAGAATTGCACTCATATAAGCAAAGGAGAAGAGCTGGAGTAGTGGTGCATGGAATTGACCAACACCCTACCCTCCCTTTTATTCATGTTGTACAAAGGAGAGGCAGGTGGATCACTAATAGGGACCTTCTCCTTACCTTCCATCTCCATGGATCGAACTTGTAGGCCTCCCTGTAAAGGCTCTCATCGAGGTGGACCGATCTAAAATACGTCAGCACGCACCATCCCTTGGGTATGAAATGCCCTTTGATCTCCACATCTTTCACCGCCTTGCGCATGATGCCGCTTATGATGTTCCCCATTCTGAGAGTCTCTGTTATGACCTATTTATTAAGCAGTACAAAGATTAGCTTGGGTCAGCCTTGATGAAGATTGTTCTTATATGCTTGTTGCCTCGTAGAACTGAAATACCAAACTTACATCTTGAGTGAATGATAAAGACATGTAGTCGGTCCATTGCAAATTTTCCCCACTCGGAGATTTTTGCTTCTTTAAATTCGTGTTCTCTTCCTGAGATGCTCACAAGGTCAGTGCTACAATCAATCATATTCAAAAATTTCTCGCTTTCTAATTATATTTGGACTCGGTTTCATTCATGCTTATAATCCATTGTCCGTTTTATTGATCGAACCTGTCGCAATCTACTTATGAGGTGGCATGTCACTCAAGAAGGTATGTATATTTTATTACCAATATATATATATATATATATATATATATTAATCTTTTTAATTCACTAGCTGGTCGGAGAACCTAACATTGCCCCTCCACTTTCCTCATGTGGGCTAGCGGTCGGCTTGGGCAGTGCCTATCACGAGTTCAATCATGAAGTTAAATCATTTAATTCAAACATGCTACAGCGTTAACAACTGTTTATTAATTATTAATTGTGTTAAAAAAAACGGGTTTCATATTATATCATGCCTTTCCAAAAGAATCCATTAGAACAAGACTACTGACTCATGATAAGTGACATATAAAATAGAACACTGGTTGAAGATGCCCTTAATTTAAAAGAAGATATATATATATATATATATATAAAGAGGCCTCATCAGAAGGAATGAACCAAATTGGCATCTCCAAGTGCATTACATCCTACCTACTAATATATATTCTCTTCTTGTAATCTTCATCTATTAATTAACTTGGGTTGGTAGGGTCTACCGGAACCCCTGTTGCCCCTAAAAGAATCACTAGGATAAGATTAAGAAATAAGAGAGAGCATGTTGTGTACCTCCAGATGTTGGAGAGCAAGTGGGCATTCGCTGAGGTACTTGATTGCCAGCGTTACAAGAACAGGCACGGAGTCCTCGGCTGGTATCATCAAATCGATCATGTTGTCGGATATGAGATCATCGGTCAATTGATCGCTGGCATCGTTGATCAGAACATCCACAACGTCCCTTTGGGTGCACCCATTCTTGCTCTTCCTCTTCTCCTGGATGATCTTTTCTATTAGCATCACCATCCTCTTCTTTGCCTGGGTGAAGGAAGACATGATTAATTCGATCCATGCGTGTATGTATGTAATCAAGCGGTTGTTAATTTTAAGCAGGATATATATATATATATATATATATATATATATATATATATATATATATATATACTAGACTTGCCTGCAGTGATTTGTAAAGCCTACTCCCGGGTAACTTGAGAGGCAAAGACATCAAACCCGCGATAAATTCCCGGAATTGCTGCTTTAAAAAGTTCATCTCCTCTCCCGGTTCCAAGCCAATCAATCCTTTTACCAGTATTTGGAACACAATCTGTGACATATTGGAAATAAAACTTGAAGAATATTCGAGTCTAACACGTGTAAAGAGGAAGTGCATGTGGAACCGGTAAACTAACCAACTACCAACCTTATTAACAAATAAAACTTTGTATGATGATCGAATAATAAGTTCTATTCGGAGACGCATTCGAAGAAGGAACGAATAGAACCACGAATTAATGAGGGTGAAAACAATAGGTAGGTTCGGAACCAAAGCCCCGGTCCAGGCTCATTAATTGAATGCACCCACTTAGTTTGGCCATCCTCTTGCCTGGTGCCACACCACACGTGTGCATTCTTAGTGAGAGGAAGGAGGAGGGAGGAGGGAGGAGGGAGGAGAGAGGACTGACCCTTTTGCTTTCATCTTGGATGTGGATAAGCTGATCATCCTTCCAATGGTTCATGGCCTCCAGCACGTAGCACTGCATGTCCCGTGTGATCTGAGCCTTTAGGTGCGGCGATTTAAAGAAGGCCCCGATAAGCCCATGGACCTTCTTTTGTAGGCTCCCATTGATCAAAAGGATGGAGGACTTGCCCATCAATTCCGTGAGGGATTTCGGGTACCAAGGCACGAAGGTCTTGGCGTCGCTCTGGAGAACAAAGCGGCTCACCTCGGCGTCCGTCGACACGATCGTCGGGCTCCCAAATATGTGCGATTTGAACACCTTCCCGTACCTGCAGCGAAGATTTGCACAAAAATTCGAGCAACACCAATTAATCATGAGATGGAACAAAATGAGCAAAGATCGAGAAAGTTAGAAGCCATATGAACAAGAATTGGCACTTGGACTGGACATGCAACTAAGAAAAGAAAGGCTGGAAGTGGGAAGGATGGGTATCGACTCACAGGAGACGGCGCTTGTCCATGAAGCTTTCAGGGCGGGGCGAGTAGGCGCAAGACACGAAATCGAGCGTCTCGCCGAGGAGGGGCCATCCGAAAGTTCCTCGAGGGAGCTGGGCTCTTCTCGGTCTCCCCCTCCTCAGCCTGTTCCAACTCGTGCAAAGGATCGTTGCTAGCACGATCGCAGTTGTGGCCACCCAAGCGATGAACAAATTGTCCATCTTGCACGGATATGATCCCTTCTACGGTCGTGCAAGGCGTTTTAGTATGTTATGTTGCTACGGGGATGGTGATGGAGAGAGAGAGAGAGAGAGAGAGAGAGAGAGAGAGAGAGAGAGAGAGAGGGTTGAAGGGAGGCAAGGGGGTGTGGAGAGAGAGAGAGAGAGAGAGAGAGAGAGAGAGAGAGAGAGAGAGAGAGAGAGAGGGGGGAAGGGAGAGGGTGGAAGAGTTAATGTGGAAAATTGGTGTTCGAGAAGCTAAAGTACAAAGGTGCATTTGAATGGGCTTTTGGCAGTCCCCACAATTTAATGGTTGCATAGTCCCCACGTCTATGATTGTATCGTGCCACAGTCCTTGAGAGTCGCTAGCAAGCGCAGCTGCGCACCTCGTGCACACATGTGAGGTCCATTCAATGAAAATCCAACCCACCTCCCATCATCATCGCAAACTTTGTCCCTCTCTCTCTCTCTCTCTCTAACATACCATATACCAACTCAGCATCACCCAATCCATTCCACCCCATGAGCTATCCTCTAATACAGCCTTTTTTTTTTTTTTTTTGGATAAGGTAATACAACCTTCTATCTCAACAAAAAAAGACCAACTTTAAGGGCACCCCCCGGCGCGCGCACATGTGGTGCCCGTTTTTTTAAGGCACCTCTTTGATCCATTCCACCCAATAAGCTTTCCCCAAGCTTTGCTTTGGTTGTTGCTTAGTAATATATTAATGACAAAGCCCGGCCCTTAATTATTCTCTCATTGGTGGGCCACTTTTCTTTGGGACTACCTAACCAAAGGTATCCATCTCAACAGACATTGTCCCTCCCCGCACCGTATTGCATAACCTATAAAAAAATTCCGGTCAGGTGGCACTTTCTTACTTGGGCAAATTCTCCTAATGCGACACATGCCCTTTGTCATAAGGCAATGACTAATTTACTCTCTAGAACTTGCCGGACCATCAATTATGGAGGATTGGGATATTCGACTCGGAGCGATCGAGCTATCGACTAGGAAATAGACATCGGAGCTGACTGCTTCATCGTCAACTAAAAAGAAGACTAGCGGGAGGAAAGATTGAGTAGCTACTCCTTTTCAGACCGAATAGCTGCTCCATCCTAAATCGAGTAGCTATTCTTTTCCAAGCTAGATAGCAGCAACCTATCAAGTCCGACTACCATGGCATCTTCCACTCGCATCCATTGACCATTTATTTGGGATTAACTAGCTACCCGAGTAAACCAAGTCGAGCACGCTCGGGTGCAAGGCCAAGCTCCTTCTGGCAACCATCAAGTTGATTACCTACTTGGGATCCACGACGCCCTAGTAGACGATGATCCATTCAATCACAATTATTTTAGCATAGATCATGGTGGACAAGATCCCAACAGATCTTACAATCCTAATAGAAAGATATCAACGAAAAGATTTTAGGAGATAAAATTCTCCCATCTCAGCAAGGTTTGTTATACTTGTCAAAGGAGATCATTTTTATAATAGCATTTTGTTACTTTACGTGACTTTATAAATTGATAAGAGGGGATCCTGGCAAGATTGATTCTACTTTACATTACTATTGATTACTCACATGTTTATTCAGTCACCATCATTGCTTTCAGTTTTAGCCGCTGCAGTTTATTTATCCTGTTTACTGACTTGGGTGTTGGAGAATTTTTCATTGAAAATCTTGATCTAGGAATTGTTCTTACAGGTTTTTGTTTGAGAGCCACTATGAGCAATATCCGATTTCGTATGGAAGAGATTGGAGCATCCTCAACCACCATCGAAGCCTGGTGAAAGATAATTTGTTGACAACACCTCTCATAACAGTTCATCGATCCTAAGACATAGACAGAGAGATGGCCATAATTAACCGCCTATCACCTACATGCTTTAAGCTAAAACCAATGCCATGGTACAATTTTGTCCTTAATTTGTTAGCAATGGAAAAACCAATTGGTGGGTAGAACCCGGGGTGCGTGCCTAACTCAGTTTGACTAGAGAACGGAGCCTGTGTCTGAATTCAAGTCACCGTATCTCTATCCAGTCATTGTATTAGATTCTCTTTATTATATAAAAAAATTATACCTTACACCATACATGTCATATGATCATACATGCAGATAATTATAACGGTTGATTTCTATAACGACGCACCAAAAGAAGCACATAATAAATTAGCTTTATAGAAATGAACGGTTGTGATTGACCGCGTGCACTTGATGAATTAGATTTATAATTACTTTGATATATATTTTTTTCTATATATTTTATGCATTTCTTTCTCAAATTTTGCAATTCGTTGATCTACAATTTTATGCCTGCTATGTCGAAGAACATGTGCTCGAGTGAACTCCACCGCTTGCACAGCTATTTCTCTCTCTTCAACACTGCTCACCTAAATGGACAATGCATCATCTAACTTGCAAGCAAAACTTGGAGAACCACGGAGAACTCAAACACCTTCAGCCGAACGTAATCCCATGTTACAATTCCAGCTCAATTCCTTAATACTCAAGGATTATATATATATATATATATATATATATATATATATATATATATATATATATATATATATATATATATATATATATATATATATGGGTGTCTTGTCACTGGACTAGCCAATGACTGATGACCATTTGCATTAAAGGGTATTATAGCCCAAGGCAATGAAATTAGGTGATACACTTGCAACCCAGCTGACAACAAATAAAACATCCATACCAAACTATTATACAAAAACCAGAGAATGTTGTCCCATTGCGGGCTTTCTTTGTCATAATTGCGTTATTCTATCGTGCAATTGATACTGCCACCCGTGTAACCTTTCGCTATCAAAAAGGGAAGTGCCGACGGGATTGAGGGAAAGGGGCGGCATAGGGTTGGTGGCATATCAAAAACGTGATGTGACCGTATCAATTCCCTCGCCCTCTAATATTATCACCCACCTTTCTTTCTAATCAATGATCTGACACCAAAAGATGGATGCCCATGCCCTTTCCTTGGGGATTTTTCGGCAACGAATGCAGCCGGTTGATTGGCCAGCAGGCCGTCCAGATTCCTGACTTGATTGGTCTTAGCTGCAGTTTTATCATTAGTTTAAGGAAGCATGGAGATTTGGCGTAATCGTTTAGCACCAAATAATACTCCCATTTGCTCGTACTTTAAGCTATAAATCTTAGTGGGATACCTAAGGCCTCTGCATATTCTAGCATATCACATTCTAATATAATTTAGCCCAAGCCATCCGCAACCTTTGTTATAAAAAATTAATTGAATGCTTGGTTGTCCGTAAATTTGATGAAAAACATATGTATTGGGATATCCTAGTTCAGCTACGAACCACATTTCGGTTCAATTTATCGAAGCCCCGGTTCTCCGAACTACGGACTTCGGACTAAGCGAAGGCTAACCGTAAGCAATTTAAGGCTTCACACCGAATTACAACATCCGAAGGCCAGTCCTTCGGATAGCACCTTCGGCCCCGGCTGAAGTCTGAACTATTCATCGACTTCCGAAGACACTAACTTCGGTCCCCGCCGTAGACATGATCTCCGGCCTCGGGGAAATACCAAGCCTTCGGCCCACGCGAGGGGAAATCCGAAGCTTGAACCACAATCTGTTCCAAAGAGGAAACTGTAACCAACGGTTACAATCGACACTCATCATGCCATGATCATGGCGCGCAATTCCTGCAGCCACGTCTCCGATCTGCCCGGAACCGTTCATTGACAACCCACGATCGCCAATCATGGAAGAGATTGGCTCCCCATGATCTACGGAAAAAGAGCGGGCCACAGACCGGAGGCCATCTTTTAAATATGGATAAGAAGGATGGCTCGAGAGGTACGCATGAATAATCTCGCACACATATACTTTCAATCTCCAAGAACTCTTTTTCTCTTCCACTCTCGATATCTTTTCCATTCCGTGGCTGGAATTCGTCACTGACTTAGGCATCGAAGTGTCCTCCGCCGGAACAACTTCGGCAAGGGACCTATTTTACAGGTGAACCAGGAAGCGATCCTGCGATGCAGCGGCTCCGATCGGCCGATCCAGGGACTCCACGCCAACAGATTGGCGCGCCAGGTAGGGGGAGCATATTATTAACATTTGTTAAGCTCTCTCCCAGACAAGGAGAAGAAACAAAGAAGTTTTTGATGGCAAGAGGAAAAGCTCAAAATGCTTCTACAAGCCGGAGTCGTGCTTCATCTCAGGAGGGTGCACCCCCGGAGGAGAACGATGTTCCACCTTCCATGGTTGTTGTGGGAGCACAGCAGTTCGAAGCTCTTATGAACCAGGTCGCCAACCTGATGGCCATGGTTCAAGAGTTCCAAGACAGAGCCTTTCCTGTGGCAAACCCACCTACTGTTTCTAGACATAGCTCTCGATCTCGAAGAAGGAGAGCATCACGGGAGGACTCAGCGCATCCCTCCCCCCGTTCTCGGCCCTCTCCCGAAGGCCGAACTTCGAGACTGCCTAGGTCTGCCGATTCCCCATAAAAAGGAAAAAGGCCTAGTCAAACTTCCTCCTCCTCCGAAGACTCCACTCCGGTGGAGAGAGCACCCAAGCAGACTCCCGATTATGACGGGAGGTTCAGAGCCATCGAATCAGATATGGCAAGGGCGCGAGAACAGAGAATGCGGGATCAGAGAGATCCCGATGACTTGATTATGGGTGATCTACGCCCACCCTACACCGACCAAATCATGGCTGAGGACATTCCTCGGTACTTCAGGGTCCCCCAGATGGAACCCTACGATGGCACCTCCGACCCCCTCGACCATTTGGACAGCTTCAAAGCCCATATGATGATCCAAGGAGCTTCGGACGCAATGTACTGTTTGGCATTCCCGGCTACCTTGAAAAAGTCCGCTCGGATGCGGTACTCGAGCCTGCACCCAGGTACCATCGATTCCTTTTCCGAGTTAGAAAAATTGTTTGTTTTGCATTTCAGGACCTGGCGCAAGACTTCTCGGAATACAGACACACTCTTCCTCCTTCACCAGAATGAAGGAGAGAGCCTGAGAGATTACATCTCCAGGTTCAATGCGGCCATGCTTGAGATCCCCGATCTCAACGAGCACGTGGCCATGCCAGTACTGAAGAAGGGGCTTCGAACCTCCAGGCTTACTTTTTTCCTGGACAAGAAGTTTCCTAAAAGCTATGCTGAGCTCCTATCAAGAGCTCAGAAATATACCGATGCTGAAGAGCACGCGGTGAATCGATGTTTGATTGAAGGGAAACCCCCTTCAAAGAAAAAGAATAACATGGGGCAAGGCCCCCAAACTTTCAATAACAATGGCGGCAGATATGCAGACCGTCGAAGAAGCCCTCCCAAGCCCAAAGCATTGGGAAGAAGATTCGACTCCTACACCACCCTCAACCTCCCTCGAGAGAAGATTCTCATGGAGATAGAAAAAGAAAACTATCTTCAACGGCCCCGTCCCATGAAGGCCTCCTCTTCCGCAAGGAACAGGAACAAATTCTGCCGATTCCACCAGGACCACGGCCACAACACAGAAGAATGCATCCAGCTGAGGGATGCGATCGAGGATCTCATCAAGAAAGGATACCTGGGGCGGTATATCGGTCGCCAAGGACCCCGGTCGGAAGCAACTGTTCCCAGCCACCTCCCGAAGAGGCTGAATTGTCAAATCAAAGGCCCACTAATGGAGGTGTAGGGATGATACACCGGCCCACCAACTGGAGAAGGGATGAAGATGAAGCTTCAAGCGTCTGAAAGATAACAACTCCATCCTCTTCTCCGATGACGACCTTGCGGGAGTTCGGCTCTCGCACGACGACCCTCTTATAATTTCGGCCGTAGTGGCAAATTATGATGCACAGAGAGTTCTTATTGATAATGGAAGTTCGACTGATATCTTGATGTACGATAAATTCTCCAAAATGTGTTTGCCTAGACATCAACTGCAAAGATCCCCCATACCACTCTCCGATTTCGGGGGCAACCAAGTTTATGCTGAAGGGGAGATAGTGTTGCCTATAACCCTTGGCTCCGAGCCTCGATAAAAGACATTGCCGATCAACTTCACGGTGGTCCAGATCCCCACAGCATACAACATTATTCTGGGAAGGCCCGCCTTGAACAGGTTCCAGACCGTGATCTCCTCTCACTACCTCTTGGTACGCTTCCCCACCAGGAATGGTGTTGGAGAAGTTAGAGGGAACCAGAGGATGGCACGGCAATGTCTAATGATTGAAGACAGGCATTTCAAGGATTCGACTACTCCGGATCAGCTGGATCCGAGGGATTCGACCACAAACCTTGGTGAACCCATGGAGAGGACCATCCCGATACCTTTGAAAGAGGAAGATCCCTCCAGAGTTATGCAGATCGGGAGCACCCTTGATGAGGAAACCAGAATGAAGCTGATCCGTTTCCTCAGGGACAACGCCGATGTCTTCACCTGGTCGGCTTCGGACATGCCCGGGATTCCCGCCGAAGTGATTACTCATCGACTGGAAGTAACCCCTGGGTACAAGCCGGTGCGACAGAAGAAGAGAAGCTTCGTCCCCGAAAGACAGCAAGCTGTTGATGAAGAGATTGGCAAGCTCCTCAAGGCAGGGTTCATCAGAGAGGCTCGCTACCCCGAGTGGCTGGCCAATGTGGTAATAGTGAAGAAAGCTAGCGGCAAGTGGAGGATCTGCATCGACTATACAGACCTCAACAAAGCTTGCCCAAAAGATAGCTTCCCTTTCCCAAAGATTGATCAACTGGTCGACGCTACCGCCGACCACCAGTTTTTGAGCTTTATGGACGCCTTCTCCGGCTACAACCAGATCAGAATGGATCCGCAAGATGAGGAGAAGACGGCATTCATCACTGACAAATGTCTCTACTGCTACAAGATGATACCGTTCGGCCTCAAGAACGCCGGAGCAATATTTCAAAGACTCATCAATAAGGTGTTCGAAAAGCAACTGGGAAGAAATATAGAGGCCTATATTGACAACATGATCGTCAAGAGTCTCCACCGGAGAGACCACATCCATGACTTGGAGGAGTCATTCAGTGCTCTCCGGCGCTACTACATGAGCTAAACCCGGCGAAGTGCGCCTTCGGGGTCACGTTGGGTAAATTCCTGGACTTCCTTGTCACCAAACGAGGGATTGAGGCCAACCCCGAGAAGATCCAGGCCTTGAAGGATATGAGACATCTCTCCTGTAAAAAGGAAATCCAACAGTTGACGGGGAGGATTGCCTCCCCAAGTAGATTTATCTCTCGGAAATGTCTTTCGTTCTTCAAGGTACTTCGACAATCAAAGGGATTCGAATGGTCCGAAGACTGTTGCGTTACCTTTGAGGAATTGAAGAAGTATTTGGAGACCCCGCCATTACTCTCCAAGCCAAAAGAAGGCGAGGTCCTATACCTGTACCTCTCTGCTTCAGACAAAGCAGTGAGTTTGATTCTTGTCCGGAAGGAAGAAGACGGGTCCCACAAGCCGATTTACTACATCAGCAAGATCCTGCATGACGCAGAAACATGATATGCAAGGATGCAGAAGCTGATCTACTCTTTAGTGATTGCGGCAAAGCGACTACGGCCATACTTCCAGGCCCATACTATCGTGGTGCTAACTAATCAACCTCTCAAGGCCGTTCTCCGATCTCCGGACATTTCTGGAAGGATAGCCAAGTGGGCTATGAAGCTAAGCGAATTTGACATTAGCTTCCAGCCCCGATCAGCTATGAAGGCCTAGGTGCTCTCCGATTTTCTAGCCGAGTGCACCTGGAAGTCCGAAGATGAAGCCTCTTCGGAAGAAGAAGAAGCCCCGAAGGAGACGAAGTTCGTTTGGGTGCTTCATGTGGACGGAGCTTCTAATGCTACCGGGTGCAGGGCTGGACTCATGTTGGCCGAACCTGACGGCCAGATCATAGAGTATGCACTCCGTTTCTCCTTCCACGCCTCCAATAATCAGGCCGAATATGAGGCCCTACTCGCCAGACTTCGGATCGCCAAAGATCTTGGAGTATGGCAACTCCGAACCTTCTTCGATTCTCAACTGGTTATGAATCAAGTCAATGGAGAGTACGCAGCTAAAGATCCAACCATGGTGCAATACCTGGAGAAGATTCAGGCTTTATCCTCCCAACTAGAACATTTTGAAATTATTCATGTTCCCCGATCAGAGAACTCCCGGGTGGATGCACTGTCTCGATTGGCAACTACAGCACCGGAGTCTCTCGGGTGCACCTTTGTGGAACATTTTGAAACTCCAAGCATTGTCGAAGAGGCTGCAGAGGTATGCCAGATTGATACTGAGCCAAGCTGGATGGATCCCATCATCAGATTCCTGAATGAAGGAGAACTACCCGAAGATAGGGCAGAGGCCAAGAAGATTCGTTAGATGACGTCTCAATACGTCATCTTAGACGGAACCCTCTACAAGAGATCATTCTCCCAACCACTGTTGAAATGCCTCGGACCCACCGATGCATATTATGCATTGAGAGAGGTCCACGAGGGTATATGCGGGGATTACTTGGGAGGCAGATCTCTAGCATACAATATTATTCGACAAGGGTATTACTGGCCCTCCATCCAGAAGGACTCAGTTGATTTCGTGCAGAAGTGCGACCAATGCCAGAGGTATGCCAATGTGCAGAAACAACCTGCGAGTCACCTGACTCAGTTGGCAACCCCATGGCCCTTTGCCCAGTGGGGGATGGACATTCTTGGCCCGTTCCCACCAGCATCAGGGTAAAGAAAGTTTCTCCTAGTGGCTATCGACTATTTCATGAAGTGGGTGGAAGCCGAACCATTGGCCCAAATCACAGAGGGCAAGGTAGAAAGTTTTGTGAAAAATTTCATCATCTTCAGGTTCGGTATCCCACATGTCATCATCACGGACAACAGGAGACAATTCGACAATTCGAAGTTCAAGGACTTCTGTGCTCAGTACCATATCCATCATCAGCTAATATCCGTTGCTTATCCACAGTCCAACGGAGAAGCCGAAGTCACCAACCGGACCATCCTCCATGGTCTGAAGACAAGGTTGAACGCCGCCAAAGGGCTTTGGGCCGAAGAACTGATCTCTATTCTTTGGGCATACCGAACTATCCCAAGAACAGCCACCGCTGAATCTCCGTTCAACCTAGCCTACGGTACCGAAGCCATGCTACCTATCAAAGTCTCCCTACAGTCCCTGAGAATTGACAATTATGAAGAGCCTGAGAATTCCGATTGTAGAAGGATTGATCTGGATTTGCTATCAAGCACCAGGCTATAGGCCCAGATAAGAATGGCAGCATATCAGCAAAAGGTTGCCAAGTACTACAACGCAAGGGTGAAGGAGCAAACTTTCTGCACGGGGGACATGGTATTGCGAAGAGCAGAGGTGTCCAGGCCAACAGAACAGGATAAACTCTCCCCCAACTGGGAAGGCCTATATCAAGTCGAAGAAGTCATTCGACCAGGGACATATCGACTCAAGACCCTGGAGGGGAAGACCATATCCCGGTCATGGAATGTACAAAACCTTCACAAATACTATCAATGAAAAAGTTTCAAAAAACTCCTGTGCAAAGCTCCTTAACCCTACTCAACTCAGAACGGCTAGTTGCATCGACTGAACGACAACAGTCCGAATGACCCGTTCTGAAAAATCGATCAACTACGCAAAGGAGAGTCTGATCCACTCACCTTATCGGTATGCCCGACGAGCACAATGGATGGCCTAACCAGGCAACCAAAAAGATAAAAGGTGCAAGGATGGTTTTCGTAACCTACCATACGGTGAATCCGAACACGCGCCATGGCGGGCCTAAACAACCTACCTTAATCATGACAGAAAGTACACAGGGATGGTGTAAACACCCTATCCTACGGAAAATCCGAACACGTGTCTAAAAGGACCACTGTTGTCCTCTCTATCAACAACAAACACTCTTAGAACGGTCCAACGGACCCTACTTCTTCCCTACAGACCGCAAGTGGTCTATGGAGTCTACATTATGGACAAATCGTGATGCAACACATCGCAGAAAATACGGAAAGAGGTAAAATAAAAGATCTTTCATTTCTTTCAATTTTTTATAAAAAGAAAAGAAAGAGAAAAGAAAGAAAGAAACTCTCCTAAAAAAAGAGTAAGAAAAAGAAAAGAAACTCTCCTAAAGAGAGATATAAAAAAAAGGAAAAAAAGAGCAGCAGCAGCAACAACAAGGTTGGAAAATTTGCATTAACTTCCCGATAGATTTTTCTCGTACTGTCGGGGAGAGACCAGATGGGATGACGAAGGGCCCCCGGGGTTCCCGTCCGAACTCAAGTCCGACCCCTCATCGGAGTCAGAATCGAATTCGTGGCCAGGGAAGGGACCGGAGGGTTTGATATTATCCAAGCCCTTCAAGTCATAAAACTTGGAGGCTTTCCTCCGGCACTCCCAAAACCCCTGGTGGAAGGAGTCCAGGGCCACCCCGGTGAGCTCATCCTTGAATGCGACAGAAGCTTTAAAGTTTGCAACGGCATCCATCGCCTCCTTCTTCGCCTCCTCCGTCGCCATGGTCGCCACCGTAACTTGGGCCCAGGCCTCCCTCAACTGAGCCTACAGAAAGCGGACCTTCTTATCGAGACGGTCCACCAGAGGCTCCTCCTCTTCGCCTACAGGCCTAGATGACTCCGGACTTCGCTTTCTCTTGAGGTCAATAGCCCTCCTCTTCGCTGCACGATGGAGCTCAGAAGTGCTGAACCTCATGGCTAATGGAGGGAAGTCACCAACGGGAATGATGGCCTTCGGCAGCAGAGGGGCAAACCGGTGGCACATCCACTCCTTGAGGCGGGCCCCCCGTTGTGTCGACTGGGGAGGCGACCGCCACTGGAGTCTCGACTGGACAGGGCCTCGCTGGAACCCCTTCCGCAGCCGCTGCATTTTCTCCCGAGGTGCCTCGGGAGGACGAAGTGCTTTGGTCCTCTTCGGGACCATCTCTCTGAGCTTTTTTCCGAGCTGTAGACCTGGTGGAAGGGGCCTGTGCAACCATCGTCTCTGAAGTCTGCGGAGCCAGCTCAAATTGTGCTTCATTCCACCACTGCAGGCAAAGGGGATCATCTTAGTTAAATGAACTACAACAAAATCTAAAGTAGAGGGGCAGAAATTTCCACTGCTATACCTAGTGAGGGGAATTTACCGATTCCCGCTCGATGGAGGTTCCTCTCCTCCAACAACTCTCGGATAGGGGCAACTTTCAAGTTGGTCAGAAGATCATAATCCAACTGATCGGCCACCAAGACTTTCTTTCTGTCATTGGCGGTCAGGTGAGGCTTCTTCCACACAGTGTCGAAGCCCCATGGGTCGAAAGACAACACAAATACGAAGATAGGTTTCCACCCGTGGATGGCGCTGGGCATGTCCTTAATCACCCTGCGGCCCGATCTAGGATCGATCACCCACCATTCGTTGCTGTGGAAGTCCCTCTTGAGGACGAAAAGGGCCGAGAACAAGTTGGTCCTAGGCTCTACGTTGATGATGCTGCACATAACTAGGAACCCGCAGATATTCCTGATGCTGTTTGGGGTCAACTACGCTGGCACCACTTGGTACAAGCAAAAAATCTTAACAAAAAAGGGGTGCAGGAAAAACCGAAGACCAGCCTTCAGGTGATCTTCATATACAGCTAGGCACCCAGGGGGAGCTTTATTCGCCCGCTCCTTGGACGCGGGGAGGACAAAGGGAAATTCCTCAGGAATGCGGTAGCGTTCCCAAAGAAGGGTTGCCTTGCTCTGAAAAATCGAGCTGGGGACTGACTCCGGACCTACTGTATCACCGGCCCTCGAGGGCCCAACCTGCTTCCCCTGACTCTCTACGGTCTCTTCCATGACAAAGGAATGAAGCAAAGGAGCGGAAAGAGGATTCTACCTGAAGAATAGACTGGTAGTCCAGAACGGTCTCAGCGGAGAATGAGACGAGATTGAAGAAGCTTCCTTGCCCAGACCTTCACCCTTCCCCAAAAGAAAAGTAAGGGTCTCTAGACCCCCACCAAGGGTTACTTTGACTGAAGGTTACCCTGGGAGGTAACCCATTTGTGACTGACCGCCAGGATAAGATCTATCCTTCATCCAACGGGCGGAGAACAGCCACCACAATTATCCAAATCCCAACCAAAAGATTGCCTCAACCACTGTGCAACGGGACGAGAAGAGATAGCCTCAGGGCCACCTACTTTTTCCCAATCCGGGAATGGTACATGTCCACCATCTAATTCTCAGATCGTGATGGACATCCCAATAGAGGTCCTGTAATCATTTACTGCATCGTCTCTCAGGAAGAAAGCGAAAAGGCCATAATACTCTCACTTCTCGAGGTAGATCTTCGCTTCGACAACTGAGAGTAGGGGGGCAACTGTTGAGATATCCTGGTTCAGCTACGAACCAGGCTCCTGTTCGATTTATCGAAGCCCCGGTTCTCCGGACTATGGACTTCGGACTAAGCGAAGGCCAACCGCAAGCAACTCAAGGCTTCACACCGAACTACAACATCCGAAGGCCAGTCCTTCGGATAGCACCTTCGACCATGGCCGAAGTCTGAACTATTCATCGACTTCCGAAGACACGAACTTCGGTTCCCGCCATAGACATGATCTCCGGCCTCGGAAAAGTACCAAGCCTTCGGCCCATGCAAGGGGAAACCCGAAGCTTGAACCACAATCTATTTCAAAAAGGAAACTGTAACCAACGGTTACAATCGACACTCATCATGCCATGATCATGGCGGGCAATTCCTGCAGCCACGCCTTCGATCTGGCCGGAACCGCTCATTGACAACCCACGATCGCCAATCATGGAAGAGATTGGCTCCCCATGATCTCCGGGAAAAGAGTGGGCCACAGATCGGAGGCCATCTTTTAAATATGGTAAGAATGATGGCTCGAGAGGTACGCATGAATAATTCGCACACATACACTTTCAATCTCCAAGAACTATTTTTCTCTTCCACTCTCGACATCTTCCCCATTCTGTGGCTGGAATCCGCCACTGACTTAGGCATCGGAGTGTCCTCCACCGGAACAACTCCGGCAAGGGACCTATTTTGCAGGTGAACCAGGGAGCGGACTTGTGACGCAGTAGCTCCGACCGGCCGATCCAGGAACTCCACGCCAACAATATGCTTATCAAACATGATTTCTATAAAATATATTCTTATAAAAAAAAAAAAAAAATTTATTTTGATTAAAGTCGTCCATCAAATGGATCTTAATGTTTGATTTACAAAGCCCGTGTCGATGCTAGATTTAGATAAAAAGAATGCCTCGTGACCTAGATTCACTTTTAGATGATCAAACCCTGAGATCCACCTAACAACCTTTTCGAACAAAAATCTACCCTACATCCTGGGCTATAGAGAATATCCTGCCTCATCGATGGAATTATCACCGATAACCTGCCAGCATGTATCTAAAGATGGATTGGATGGCATATTTGGATCGATGTTCTCGTTGGCTCGAACATCACTATTGCGTCATGTTACAGAAACGAGGGTACAGGAAGAGGCCCCATGCTCATTATATCTATCCAGGGGACATGAGGAAATCTGATGAACCTGAGGAGGATATATGAGATCGAAACACGTCCCGATCGGAGCCCCTGGTGGGGTTTTGGATGTGAATTGCGGAAAAGAAGGACATGAAAATAATGGTACGTAGCTTGATGTCATCGGCCGTCCACAGCTCGGTTGTGATCCAGGAGCAGTGCACGCGTAGGCAGAGGGGAAAAGAATCAAGTAGTGAGACAAATGGACAAGGACTCGGGAGTGCATTACACTCGGTCAGTTGCTATCAAATGTAAGGATTAATAGTGTTGTGTGTCCCGCAAAGGCTACCGGAAGTCCTATGGTAATACTATCAAGCAAGCAGTACCTGTTCATGTTACTGTTTGTAAACAGGAGGCAAGAGATGGTGGCATAAATAATGATGTAATGGGGCATGGGAAGTTGGACCGAGACCAAGAATCCGTGCAGCAACGAGGCTTTGGGCTGGGCAAGTTGGAGCGGATTAATGGCTTTTGTTTCGGTCTATTTATTAGGGGATTCCCTTGCCTTGTGATCATTCTGAACAGCTAATTCCCTGAGTTGTTAAGTGTCTTGGCATAATATATATATATATATATATATATATGATTGCTTGGTATTTGTCAACTTCAGAGGCATCTCTATTTAGTGACGCGATGCATCTTTTCCTTCCATCTTTTCCCAAATATCTACCATCTTTAATGATTGACGAAGATCTGAAAAGAACTCGAACCATTCATTATGAATTGTGGCTGAAAATTCAATGTCTTTAAGGCCAGGATAGCATTGCTTCTGGACCTGGCTCGAGACCGTAGATCTTGAGTAAGGGGCTAAATAGACCCAATGCAGCCACAGCCACAGGTCCCAAACCCAACATGTGTGATCACAATTCTCTCTCTCTCTCCCTCTCTCTCTCTGTTTTTTTTTTTTTTTTTGATGAAAACTATATGTAATGAATTCAAATACTCTTCGGTTCGACGTTGGACTGGAGAGGACAGTTTGATCAATCATGCCCATCCAAGCATGATACAATGAGCATGATTATGTGGTCCCCATATGGTACATTAGCAGTGATTCACATACCATGCGGATCTCATGCGTGCCACCACACAAGGAAGACGGTGTTTGACAAGCCAGCCCTTCCCACTTCGCCCCCAAACTGGAGACGATCTTGATGGTCGATACTCGAGTTATTCCAAATAACCTCAACGGTAAGAATAATATGGCCGACAATATTTCAGTTCCTTGGTGTACCTACGGAAGTCTTTTTTGGTAAGTACAAAATCTCTTCATGTTCCCTGACATTATTGTCCATTCCAGGACACTTGTATTCGGCATGCATGGTACAAATTAGAGAGCATCACCACTCTCTCTTTGTACGTACGTGTATATATATATATATATATATATATATATATATATGAGATGGATGTAGGGGGTGCAAATAGATAGGATTCATGAACGATCTTGTCCAATTCAATTTTTTGATCGGATTATGATAATAGATATCACTGTCAGGCTGGATCGGTCCCTCTTTGCGGTTCGATCGGGCCGTTCTTCTGAAGCTCCGACGGATACATCCCAGCCGAAGTCCGATCCACTTGAGTAGAGGTCCGAACGATTCATTCCTGCTGGGGTCTGGTCCACTGTTCACCTTCGAAAATCCTGACGGACACTCCCTCTTGGAGGACCGGTCGGCCCTCCCAGTCGGCATCCAACCGACTCATTTCAGGGCCCAGAGAATTCCAGAAACCTCTTTCGGTTGTAACGGAATCTTGCCACATCAACAGCACTGCTCCACTGCTCCCACGATGCTGCCCTATCCGGACGCCACGTGGCCACTCTCCAGATCCTCTTAGGGACAAATTAGTCTTTTTCTGACTTTTCCCTAATGGATTTTGGACTGTTTCGCATCTATAAAAGGTACCCGGGGGACCCCGTTTGAGCTAAGTACATTCTCCCCTCACCCTACGTTACCTTAACTTCAATTCCTTCATTTTATTGCTCTCAGGCTCCTGCTAACTTAAAAATCGGAGTGTCCCCTGCCGGAGCACCACCGGCACTTGGGGGACTTTGTTGCAGGTCGACCTGGAAGGGAGCACTCCAGCGTAAACCGCCCGAGCCCAGTCCAGGAGAAGATGCGGTAACAGATTGGCACTAGAAGGAGGGGCGGGGACGCTCTCTCACTCTAAAGGGAGGAATCAGTCAGCAAGGATTGGCAATGAAGAAGGGAAGGATCCAAAACACCTCCACCAAAGGAGGTCATTCCCTGTCCAGGTCTGAGGGACCTCCAAGGGAGAATAACGCCACTGCCACCGCTGTTGCCGCCGAGCCCACCATCACTCTGGGACTGCAGCAGTTCCAGATGTTAATGAACCGCATCGAGATGCTCACCACTGCGGTCCAGCATTTCCAGGAGGCGGTCGATAACCGGCAACAGCCACCCGCTGTGTCCGACACCGACCACTAACCTGTCACTGAGGGAAGCCGACAGCCCAAAGTCCCTCAGCCTTGTTCTTGCATTGTCGTGGAGCCCCAAAGGTCCCCGGGGCTCGTGCCGACGGCAAGAGGGCAATGTCTGCCTCACCCTCCTATGCCGAATCCATTCCAGCTAGTGTTCGGCACCATGCCGAACCTTTGATGGACTACATCAGCAAGATTTTGTGCATGGAGGAGCGCATCGCTGAAATAGTCCATCGGCAGAAGGCTGAAGGGGGGCAGGTATACGACTCTCGTTCACCTTTCTCCGATGAGATTCTGGCAGAGACGATTCCCCGCCACTTCAAAATTTCCCAGGTGGATCCCTATGACGGCACCACCGACCCGCTGGACCATCTAGGCATCTACAAGGCCCACATGATGGTACAGGGCACCTCCGACGCCCTCCACTGCTTTGCCTTCCCAGCAACCCTGAAGAAGGTCGCTCGGATGTGGTTCAGCGCCATCCGACCAGGTACGATCTATTCTTTTTCTCAGCTCAAAAACCTTTTTCTCTTCCATTTCAGGACATGCATTCGGATCGCAAGGAACACCGGTTGCCTCTTTCTTGTGCTGCAAAAAGAGGGAGAGACCCTCCGGGACTACATGGCCCGTTTCAACTCAACGGCTATAGAGGTCCTAGATCTGAATGAGGTAGTAGCTATGTCGGCCTTCAAAAGAGGGCTCCGCTCGTCCAGGCTTACTTTTTTCCTGGAAAAGAGGTTCCTGACGAGCTACACTAAGTTGCTCACCAGGGCACAGAAATACGCCTTGGCCGAGGAACAGGTGGCGAGCCAATGCCAGGAAGAGGGGAGGCCAGCCCCTAAGAAGCGGAGCGACAAGGCTCCTGAGGTCCGACCCCCCAACAGCGACAACTAGTCGGCCCAACGTTGGAGTCCGAAGCCGAAGGACTTTCCCAGGAGGTTCGAGAGTTACACGCCCCTTTCCCTTCTAAGGGAGAAGATGCTCCTGGAGATCGAGAACGAGACCTTTCTACAAAGGCCTCGTCCAATGAGGGGCCCTGCTGCATCCAGAAACAAAAGACAAATTTTGTCGGTTCCATAAAGATCATGGGCACAGTATGGAGGAGTGCCTGCAGCTGAAGAACGCCATTGAAGACCTAATTCGGAGGGGGTACCTGCACAAGTACATCCGACCCCACCGGGACTGGGCCGAAGCCTCAACGGCTAGAAACCCTCCGGAGGAGGCAGAGCTCCCCAACCAACGGCCAACCGGTGGAGATGTGGGCATGCTGCATCGGCAGTCTGATTGGAGATATGACGATGACCCGGACATTGTCAAGAGGTCAAGGGGTTCCAACGTAATCACCTTTTCCGACGAAGACCTCTTGGAGTCCCATGTCTTTGAAAATGATCCTGTAGTCGTGTCGGCAGTGATTGCCAACTACGATGTAAAAAGGATACTTATAGATATTGGAAGCTCCACGGAGGTGTTGTTGTATGATGCATTTTTGAGAATGAATCTATCCCGGTCAATGATGCGAGATTCCCCAATGTCGCTGACGGGCTTTGGAGAAAACTCCGTCGGTGTCGAAGGGAAAATCACCCTTACCTGTGATGATCGAGACGGAGCCTCTTCAAAAAACTCTCCTCATCAACTTTGCGGTCGTGCGCATGAACTCGGCTTACAATGCCATCCTAGGCCGACCGGCCCTCAACAAGTTTCGAGCCATTGTATCAACTTACCATCTGTTGGCCAAATTTTCGACTAGGAGCGGGGTCGGAATTATGAGGGGAGATCGTATGATGGCCAGACAATGCCTAACTATTTTGAACCAACAATCACAAGGCCATCCTACTCTAGAATAGCTAGACCCAAGGGCTAAAGTCGACAACCATGGTCAGCCAGATGAAAAAATCCTGTTTATCCCCCTTCGGGAGGATGACCCCACCAAAGTCCTCCAAATAAGGAGCTCTCTCAGCGAGGAATCAAGTTAGAGCTGATTGGCTTCTTGAGGAGTAATGCCGACGTCTTTTCTTGGTCGGCGTCGGACATGCCTGGTATACTGTCAGATGTCATCACTCATCAACTCAAGGTAGACCCGACTTACAGGCCAGTTCGACAGAAAAAGAGGAGCTTCGCTGCCGAGAGGCAAAGGGCCATTGATGAAGAAGTGAAGAAGCTCTCCGATGCTGGTTTTATCAGGGAAGTCCATTACCCTGAATGGCTAGCGAATGTCGTGATGGTAAAAAAGGCTAACGGGAAGTGGAGGATCTGTGTGGACTACACCGACCTTAACAAGGCCTGTCCGAATGACAGTTTTTCCTTGCCTAAGATTGATCAGCTGGTGGATGCCATGGCCGGCCACTAGCTTTTGAGTTTCATGGATGCCTTCTCCGGCTACAACCAAATCAGGATGCACCTGGAAGACGAGGAGAAGACGGACTTTGTCACTGACAAAGGTCTATACTGCTACAAGATGATGCCCTTCGGCTTGAAGAACGCTAGTGCCACTTTCCAAAAGCTGATCAACCGGATCTTTGAAGGCCATCTTGGAAGAAATATAGAGGCCAATATGGATGACATGATAGTCAAAAGTCTCCAACGGGCCGACTACATCAAAGACTTGCAGGAATCCTTTGATGCATTGAGGCGTCATCGGATGAAGCTGAATCTTGCCAAGTATACTTTCGGGGTAACTTCCGGTAAGTTTCTCGGCTTCTTGGTCACACAAAGGGAAATCGAAGTTAACCTTGACAAGATCAAAGTTGTCATCAAAATGTGGCATCCGACCAACAAGAAACAAGTGCAAGAGCTGATAGGTCGAATAGCCTCTCTCAGCCATTTCATTTCCCAATCGGCCGAGAAGTCCATGCCATTTTTTAAGACATTGCTTCAAAACGAGCACTGCCAATGGACCGACGAGTGTCGGTCGGCCTTCGAAGCTTTGAAAGAATATTTGAAGAACCCCCCGTTGCTGGCCAAGTCAACGGAGGGAGAGCTTTTGTATATCTACCTGTCGGCGTCGGATGAGGTAGTCAGCTCCGTCCTCGTGTGGATCGAAGAGGATGGCCAGCAGAGGCCCATCTATTACATCAGTAAAGTCCTTCACGATGGCAAGATGAGGTATCCAAAAATGCAGAAGCTGGTCTATTCCTTGGTCATAGTTGCCAAGCGACTCCGACCATACTTCCAAGTGCATCCGATCGTCTTGATGACCGACCAACCTCTTAAGGTGATCCTTCGGAGCTCGGTCACCTCAGGTCGACTCTCTAAGTGGGTCGTGAAACTCGATAAGTTTGACATTTCATTCCAATCCCGATCGGCGTTGAAGTCTCAAGTAATGGTCGATTTTATTGCAGAATGCTCCTGAAAGCAGAAAGCACCCTCTCAGGCAGCAGAATCACTTGAGGTCGATGCCGTCGACGAAGCTGAACCTGCTTGGACCCTCCACATAGACAGAGCGTCCAACCTTGTGGGCTGTGGGGCTCGCCTGATCCTGCCGACCCCGACAGGGAAAGCTTGGAATATGCACTCCACTTTTCATTTCAGGTGTCGAATAGTCAGGCGAAGTACGAAGCCCTTCTTGCGGGACTGAGAATCGCCAGCGAATTTGGCATCTACCGACTTAGGGCCTTCTCCGATTTTCAACTGGTGGTCAATCAGGTGAAGGGGAAATTCAAAGCAAGAGATCCTACTCTGGCAAAGTACTTGAAAAAGGTACAAAGTCTCGCATCTCGATTCAAATTCTTTGACATTCTCCATATACCTCGACTGCAGAACTCCCGGACGGATGCGTTGTCACGATTAGGTATGGTCGTCGCCAACACATCCGACCGAACCTTCGTGGAGTATCTGCAGAGCCCGAGTGTCACCAAAGAACCGACTGAGGTCCATCAACTTGAATAGGAAGCCTCATGGATGGACTCAATCCTCTCATATCTGACAAAAGGGACTCTCCCGGAAGACCTAACCGAGGCTAAGAGTATATGCTGGATGGTTTCTAAGTACGTCGTCCTCGACGGCGCTCTCTATTAGCGATCATTCTCACAGTCGCTGCTGAAATGCCTATGACCGACGGAAGCAGACTATGCACTCAAAGAAGTACATGAAGGTATCTATGGCGACCATTTTGGAGGAAGATCCCTGGCCTACAAAATAATCCGATAGGGGTACTATTGGCCTACAGTCCAGCAAGACGTGTCGGACTTTGTCCGAAGGTGCGATGCATGTCAGAGGTACTCTAGTATCTAGAGGAGGCTGGCCAGCGAACTGACTCCGCTTATCGCACCTTGGCCGTTCACACAGTGGGGAATGGACATACTGGGACCCTTCTCTCCGGCTTTTGGCCAGTGCAAATTTCTCATCGTGGCGATTGATTACTTCACCAAGTGGGTGGAAGCCAAACCGCTGGCACGAATTACTGAAGCCAAGATGGAAAACTTCATCCTGAACTGCATCATCTTCCGATTCTACATCCGGCGGACAATTATCACCAATAATGGAAGGCAGTTCGACAACCCAAAATTTTGGAAATTTTGCCAGTAATATCACATTTCTCACTGGTTCATCTCAGTCGGACATCCCCAGTCCAATGGAGAAGCCGAGGTCATAAATCGGACAATTCTACATGGGCTGAAGACCTGGCTGAACGACACCAAGGGACTTTGGGCAGAAGAGCTCCATTCAGTACTTTGGGCTTATCGGACAACCGCCCAAACGGCAACCGGAGAGACTCCATTCAACCTAACTTATGGAAGTGAAGCCGTCATCCCCATTGAGATCTCTTTGCAATCTTTACGGATTGATCACTGTGCCGAGCCGACCAACTATGAATAGCGGAGGGCTGACCTAGACCTATATGAAGAAACTCGACTCCGAATGGATTTGAAGATGGCAACCTACCGTCAAAGGATGGCCAAATATTATAATTTGCGAGTCAAGGCGCGAATTTTTCGAGTTGGAGATCTAGTCTTACGGAGGGCGGAAATTTCGAGACTGACCGAGCAAGGAAAACTCTCACCAAATTGGGAGGGCCCTTATCGAGTCATTGAAGTGATTCAAGATGGGACATACCGACTCGAACATCTGGATAGGCGGTAGATAGCTCATCCGTGGAATGTAGACAACCTTCGCAAGTATTATCAATAAAGTCTACAACTCCTTTTAGAAGCACCTTCAAAAAACCAACACCGGTCGGTAAAGGCTCTAGGGCTGCCCATCTCCGAAGGATTGACTCCGGTCGGCAAAGGCTCTAGGGTAGCCCACCTCCGAAAGATCGACTCTGGTCGGTAAAGGCTTTAGGGCAGCCCACCTCCGAGAGACCGACTTCGGTCGGCAAAGTCTCTAGGGCAGCCCACCTCCGAGAGATCGATTTCGGTTGGTAACACCTCTTGGGTTCGGATGAGTCGACAGACCAATACTTAGAAAGAAAAATTCTAAAAATATCGGTCCGACCTGAGCTACTGTCCATCATCTGGTCTCCAACACCTTTCGAATTCGGACGAGCCGACGGACCAACACTTGGGAAGAAAAATCCTAAAAATATCGGTCCATCCTGAGCTACTGTCCGTCGTCCGGTCTCCAACATCTCTCGAATTCGAACGAGCCGACGGACCAACACTTGGAGAGAAAAATCCTAAAAATATCGGTCCGACCTGAGCTACTGTCCGTCGTCCAGTCTCCAACATCTCTCGAATTCGGACGAGCCGACGGACCAAAACTTGGGAAGAAAAATTTTAAAAATATCGATCCAGTCTGAGCTACTATCCATCGTCCGGTCTCCGACATCCTCCAGTCTGGATGAGCCTATAGACTAACACAAGAGGAATCCTCATGTATCTTAGTTTGGATCAAGCCATCATCTGGAAGATACTTTTGACTTCGGACAAGCCGACGGACCAGCGTCCTGCCTTGAGCCGAAGGACTTAGAAAAGTTTCTGAGTTGGTAGTCTATAACAGGCTACTGTTCAGTAACTATCCCTTGCATTACCACCAAATCGACTAGCAATACTTAAACATATCCTTAAAGGATAGAAGCTGCGGTCGATCCGCCCAACCACTAACAAAGAAAGTGCAATAAAAGTGTTTTATATATATGGAAGCCAGTACAAAAAGGGTGGATCGGACCTCTTAGACTTGGTCAACACTTCAAGGATGCCTAGGAGGGCGTGTTGGGCTTCTAGGGGCAGCAAGGTGCCGGCCCAAAGGGGCTTGGGTGCATGGGTTTGGGCCTCTGGAAGCTGGGGTGGCCTGGTAGCTTGGTAGCAGGAATATTCCTTGGAATCTTGCTTCTTTAGGGCTTGGGCTTGGCACTTGGACTTGATTTCTTTGGACTAGGATGTAGAGGGACCTTTGAAATCATGGATGCCCTGGTTTGAAAATATGCTCTGGCATCTGGACTGGAATCTGGGCATCTGGAGGATATCTGGAAAGAATTAGGGTTTCTGGAAGCATCTTGGATCCTGGGTTGTCACACAAGATCCAATGGACTGATGTAGCAGTCTCTGACTCCTAGATGTGGCCTGGTGGAACTCCAAAATAGGGTGACCTTTTCTCTTGTACAAAAATTGGGCTCATATTGGACTCATAATTGATGTACAGGACTCAAAATACTGACTAGGTTGAGGGTTGAGACAAATCAACTAACCTCAACTTATTACAGGACTCAATCTTAATTGATTACAAAATTTTCAAAACTTTGATACATAACTAATTAAACCATATGGGATCCAGGGATCTGTGTCTGATCCTGGTGTCCCCACCAGCTAGGCTTGAAGACATCTTGGCCGGAGAGCTGGGCCCCAGGTCTCGGTCGCTTGTGAGTTGAGCCCAGGAGTTGGTGTCTTGGAGCTAGGCTCGAAGACATCTTGGCCGGAGAGTTGGGCTCCGGAGGTATTGGTGCGTTGGAGATGGGCTCGAAGACATCTTGGTCGGAGAGCTGGGCTCCGGAGGTGTTGGTGTCTTGGAGCTGGGCTCGAAGACATCTTGGCTGGAGAGCTGGGCTCCGGAGGTGTTGGTGCCTTGGAGCTGGGCTAGAAGACATCTTTGTCGGAGAGCTGGGCTCCGGAGGTGTTGGTGTCTTGGAGCTGGGCTCGAAGACATCTTGGCCGGAGAGCTGGGCTCCGGAGATGTTGGTGTCTTGGAGCTGGGCTCGAAGACATCTTGGCCAGAGAGCTGGGCTTCGGAGGTGTCGGTGTCTTGGAGCTGGGCTCGAAGACATCTTGGTTGGAGATCTGGGCTCCGGAGATGTTGGTGTCTTGGAGCTGGGCTCGAAGACATCTTGGCCAGAGAGCTGGGTTCCGGAGATGTTGGTGTCTTGGAGCTGGGCTCGAAGACATCTTGGCTGGAGAGCTGGGCTCCGGAGATGTTGGTGTCTTGGTGCTGGGCTCGAAGACAACTTGGCCAGAGAGCTAGGCTCCGGAGATGTTGGTGTCTTGGAGCTGGGCTCGAAGACATCTTGGCCAGAGAGCTGGACTCCGGAGGTATTGGTGCCTTGGAGCTGGGCTCGAAGACATCTTGGCCAGAGAGCTGGGCTCCGGAGGTATAGGTGCCTTGGAGCTGGGCTCGAAGATATCTTGGTCGGAGAGCTGGGCTCCGGAGGTGTTGGTGTCTTGGAGCTGGGCTCGAAGACATCTTGGCTGGAGAGCTGGGCTCCGGAGGTGTTGGTGCCTTGGAGCTGGGCTAGAAGACATCTTTGCCGGAGAGCTGGGCTCCGGAGGTGTTGGTGTCTTGGAGCTGGGCTCGAAGACATCTTGGCCGGAGAGCTGGGCTCCGGAGATGTTGGTGTCTTGGAGCTGGGCTCGAAGACATCTTGGCCGGAGAGCTGGGCTTCGAAGGTGTCAGTGTCTTGGAGCTGGGCTCGAAGACATCTTGGCCAGAGAGCTGGGCTCCGGAGATGTTGGTGTCTTGGAGCTGGGCTCGAAGACATCTTGGTCGGAGAGCTGGGCTTCGGAGATGTTGGTGTCTTGGAGCTGGGCTCGAAGACATCTTGGCCGGAGAGCTGGGCTCCGGAGGCATTGGTGTCTTGAAGCTGGGCTCGAAGACATCTTGGCGGGAGAGCTAGGCTCCGGAGGTGTCGGTGTCTTGGAGCTGGGCTCGAAGATATCCTGGAGATTTTTCTGCAAGGCAGATAGCTATTTATGCAAAAGAAAATATTCATTATTACTGGAAGAAAACCTTACATTACTGATAGTATCTTCTCAGGTTGCAGGCATTCCACGTTCGAGAGAACCTGACACCGTTGAGATCCTCGAGGTAGTAGGCCCCGTGTGAGAGGACCTCGGCCACCTTGTAGGGGCCCTCCCAGTTTGGCGAGGGTTTGCCGCACTCCTGAGGTTGAGACGCTTCGGCTCGGCATAGCACCAAATCCCCGTGCCTGAAGATTTTCGGCAACACCCATGCATTATACTACCGAGCCACTCGCTGCTGGTATGCCGCCATCCGGAGCTGGGCTTTGTTCCTTGATTCTTCGAAGAGGTCTAGGTTGAGTAGGAGGTGTGCCGAGTTCTGTGCCTCATCGTATTGCTGCACTCGAAGCGTGGGCATGCTGAGCTCAACCGGAATGACCGCCTCAGATCCAAAGACAAGGCTAAAGGGCATCCCATTACTCGCCATCCGGGGCATTGTGTGGTAGGCCCACAGGATGCTCGGAAGTTCTTCTGCCCATCTGCCTTTGGCTTGATCCAACCTGGTTCTGAGCTCTTGGAGGACGGTCGATTGGTCACCTTGGCCTCCCCATTTGTTTGGGGATGAGCTACCGAGGTGAAGCAGTGTTGAATACCGTGCTCGGCACAAAACCCTTTGAATTCTCGGTTGTCAAATTATCGCCCGTTATTGGTGATGATGCAGTGGGGGAGTTCGAAGTGGCAGATTATCGATTTCCAGAAGAATTGACGGACATTGGCTTCGGTGATCTGAGCTAGCGATTCTACTTCGACCCACTTAGTGAAGTAGTCGATTGCCACTAGTAGGAACCTTCGTTGTCCAGATGCAGGAGGAAATGGTCCTAGGATGTCCATTCCCCACTGAGCAAAGGGCCAAGGAGATGAGAGCTGGGAGATCGGCGCTGCCGGCTGGCGCTGTATGTGGGCATGGCACTGGCATTTATCGCACTTCCTGACGAAGTCGGCTGCGTCCTCTCTCATAGTCTTCCAAAAGTACCCCTGGTGAAGTGCTTTATAAGCCAAAGTTCTCCCTCCCACATGGTTCCCACAGAGGCCCTCGTGTATCTCCTGGAGCACGAAGGTTGCCTTTACTGGCCTGAGGCATTTCAGGACCGGGTAAGAATGAGACCGGCGGTAGAGCTGGCCTTCCATCAGAACGAACCGGGAGGCCTTCTTTTTGACGAGGCCGACTTCCACACGGTCCTCTAGCAGGGTTCCATCAGTAATGTACCTAACATACCTATCCATCCAGCTTGGCTCGGGGGTGACCTGGTGCACCTCCTCTGATCTTTCATAGCTCGGATTATCGAGGTACTCAATGTAGGCGTGCCCCAGTGATGGGTCCAGAGGGTCGCGAGCCTCGACAGTGCATCTGTGCGTGCATTCTCCCCTCGGTAGAGATGGAAGATGGCAAAGCATCGGAAGCTTGCCGTGCTGGAGCAGACTCGATCCAGGTACTTCATCATCTGGGGTCTCTGGCCTCATATTCCTCGTTGACTTGCCTGGTAACCAGTTGGGAGTCGGTAAAGACTTTCAGGTTCTTCATGCCCAGCTTGCGGGAGGCTTTCAGACCCACGAGGAGCGCCTCGTACTCCACCTGGTTGTTTATCTCGGCGAACTTGAAGCAGAGGGCACACTCTACCTCCACCCCATCGCCATTGGCGAGGATGAGGCATTCTCCACTTCTGCTGAAATTGGACGCGCTGTCCACGAGGAGGATCCAAGGTTCCTTCCCCAGTCTGAGCTCTATTTGGTGCTCTATTATTATCTGCTCTAGCTCCTCGGCGAGCCCCGTGCATTCGACCACGAAGTCGACTAGGACTAGGGCCTTCTACGAAGACCTTGGCCGATATGCTATGTCGAACTCGTTGAGCAGCAGGGACCACTTGGCCAGCCTCCCGGAGGTTTCGGGATGGCTAAGTATGGTCTTCAGTGGCTGATCTGTCATGACCACGATAGGGTGTGCTTGGAAATATGGCCTGAGATGCTTAGCAAACATTAATAGTACAAAAATGAGTTTCTCGAAGCGAGTGTACCTGATCTCCGTATCGCGAAGGATTTTGCTGGTGTAGTACACCGGCTTTTGGGATCCATCCTCGTCTGTATGGACGAGAGCCCAGCTGACGGCTCTAGGCGTGACTGCCAGGTAGAGTAGTTCTTCCCCTTCTTCCGGTGTGGAGAGTAGAGGAGGAGAGGCCAGGAACTCCTTTAGTTCTTCAAAGGCCGTCTCACACTCCTCCGTCCAGGTGAAGTCATGCATCTTGTGCAGTGCCTTGAAGAAGGGAAGGCAGCAATCGGCCAACCTCGAGATGAACCGGCTCAGGGTGGTGATACACCCCGTCAAGCGCTGAACCTGCTTCTTGGATGTTGGGTGCTCCATGTCGACGATCGCCTGGACCTTCTCCGGGTTGGCTTCAATCCCCCTCTGAGTGACCATGAAGCCTAGGAATTTTCCCGCCGCCACTCCGAAGGTGCACTTCGTGGGGTTCAACTTCATCTGGTGCTCTCGGAGGTTATGGAAGGCTTCGACGAGGTCGACGACGTGGTCCGAGCTTGGTTTGCTCTTTACAAGCATGTCGTCCATGTACACCTGCATGTTCCAGCCGATCTGGTCTTTAAAGATCTTGTTGACCAGGCACTGGTATGTGGCTCCAGCGTTCTTCAGACCAAAGGGCATCATCTGGTAGCAGTATGTCCCTTAGTCGGTGATGAAGGCAGTGTGCTCCTCGTCCTCGGGGTGCATCCGGATCTGATTGTATCCGGAGAATACATCCATAAATGAAAGTAGCTTGTGCCTCGAGATGGCATCTACCAGCTGATCGATCTTCGACAGGGGGAAGCTATCCTTCGGGCATGCCTTATTGAGGTCGATGTAGTCCATACAGATCCTCCACTTGCCATTGTACTTCTTCACCATTACCACATTCGCCAGCTAGCTTGGATATTGCACCTCCCGAACGAAACCAGCAGTGAGGAGTTTGTCTACCTCCTCATTGATGGCCGCCTGCCTCTCTAGGGCGAAGCTCATTTTCTTCTGCCAAACTGGCTTATACTTTGGGTCGATACTCAGTTTGTGAGTGATGATATCGGGGGGAATACATGGCATGTCCGCCACCGTCCAGGCGAACACATCCGCGTTCTCCCACAGAAACTCCAAAATGTGGGTCTTCTCCTCGTCCTGCAGCTGGGCTCCAATCTGCACCATCCTCGCAGGGTTGTCTCCGAGCAAATAGGAGAGCAGGCGCTTAACCGGGCTTCCTCTGGGGTCTTGAGCCCTTTGGTCAAGGTCGTCTACCCTGGGATCGCCCTCGGAAGACTTGGCCCTAAGGAGAGTTTGGAAATAGTGCTGCACCAGCTGGAGTGCTCCCCTCATCTCCCCGATGCCATGGGGAGTTGGGAACTGCACAAGAAGTCTCCTGGTGGAGATGACGGCATCGAGCAGATTGAGCCCGGGGCAACCTAGAATCACATTGTAGGCCAAAGGGAGCCTGACAATCGTGAAAGTCACCATCACGGTGCTCTGCCGAGGTGGGGTCCCAGCAGTAACTGGGAGGGTAATTTCTCCCTCCACCCTCACATAATCACTTGTGAAACCAACAAGGAGGGTGTGCACAGGTCTGAGTTGAGCAGAAGAAAGATTCATCATGGTGAAAGTATCATAAAAAAACACATCCGTGAAACTACCACTATCAACCATAATGCATTTACAGGATGCTTTGCGATTGTCATCTCGATGACCACGGCATCATTATTTATATTTTTTCCCCCGTCTTCCCCCTCCCTCATAAAGGGGAGTACATTTTCAGAATGCCCTGCCCCCTGGACCTTCTTGGATGCGTGCTCGGCTCCCCAGCCTATCATTTCTACCGGCTTCTCGGTAGGGCGGTTGTCGACCGCCGGAACTGGCGGGAGAGCGACGAGCGCCTGGGGCTCTGCTTGAGTTCTGCCCCCCACAAACCTTCCGAAGTAGCCTCTCTTGATGAGCTCTTCGATTTTCCACTTGAGATTGCGGCATTCCTCGGTGTCGTGGCCGTGGTCATGGTGGAAGTGGCAGTATCTCGTTTTGTCATGGCCGGTGGACAGCTTCATTGGAGGCAGGCGCCTCAGATAGTTCTCATCCTCAATCTCTATGAGGATCTTTATCCTTGGGACGAGAAGGGGGGTGTAACTCCCTTCAGGAACGAGAGCACCCCTCGGCCTCGATCCTTGTCGGGAGTTCGGAGCAGGCGATATCGGCTTGCACGTCCCGGATGCTTCGACAGGGGTCCGCTTCTTCAGTGGTCTCCCGTCAAGCTCCCGCCTCGTATGATCCGTCTCCTCGACGTGGATGTACTTTTGAGCTCGGAGGAGGAGCTCGGAGTAGGTCTTTGGGGGCTTCTTGTCGAGCGAGTAAGTCAGGTGGGAGGTCCTGAGCCCTCGCTTCAGAGCCAGCATCGCAACCAGCTCCTCAAGGTTGTAGATCTCCAACGCGGCAGCCTTGAAATGGGCCACGTAGTTCCACAGTGCCTCGCGATCCTGCTGCCTGATGGAGAAGAGGCTGTCTGCCTCTCGTGACGTCTTTTGACAGGCATCGAAGTGGACCACGAACCTCTATCTTAGCTAGGCGAAGGAGTTGACGCTCTCCGGCTTTTGGCGGGTGAACCACACCTAGGCTGCCTTCTGGAGAGTAACAGGAAAAGTGACACAGAGGAGGGCATCGGTGGCCCCCTGGACCCTCGTAAGGGCCCGGTAACTTTCCAAGTGGTCCAAGGGGTTAGTGGTCCTATCGTAAGGATCCACCTGCGGCATACGGAACCGACGCGGGATCGGCTCCCTTTGGATCTCTTAGGAGAATGGGGGACGGGCGTCATAGCCCGCTGGCTCGCTAGCGGACCCCGGTAGATTGGCAAATCGACAGGATAATTTTGCCAGCTTGCGGTCATGTTCTTTCAGGCGCTTCTCTTCCATGCGCCTGACAGCTTCATCAGTGGATCCCTCCACCGAAGGAGACGGAGAACGTGGCATGGGTGCATGGTGTTCGTGACGGGGGGTCCTACTCTTTCGGCTTTGGCGGGGTTTAGATGCCCCCCGCTCGAGGTTTGGCGAGTGGCTCTCCCTGTTGGTAGACCCGGCTCGTTGCCTTTTTGCCAGAGTTTGGTGGCTAACCCTGTTGTCAGTAATGGCCTGCGGCTGCGAAGGCCTTCCTTGGAATGAATGCAGGCTATCGCGGGGGGCTGCGGCATGGGCCACGGGAGTCCTGGCTACTGGTGGGTAGCCAAGGACCGGTGATGGTGCTGAAGCTGGCATACTACTGTGGCAAGGGTCTGCACCTGCTGGGTCAGTGCATCTAGCTGAGATTCCGGTGGAGGCGGTTAAGCTGGAGCGGATGGTTCCATCTCTGGGTCATGCAGGTTCCTCCTGGAGGGAGGGTCTCCCGCACAGCTGGTGGAAACCTCTCTCGCCCTTGTCGTCACCATCCTTCCATTAGACTGCTTGTAAAGGGGGGTTAAAGGTGGATCAAAGATCGCTTCGCTCCCCCTACTTGGCGTGCCAAACTGTTGCCATCAAGATCGTCGTGGCCCATAGCTGCTGGGGGCGTCAAACTGCCAACCGTCTTCCCGGGCGCTCTCCATGCACGGGACCTGTAGGGAAAGAACGTTAGAGACCTGGGCCGGGGATTCCGGCGAGGGCGCTCCGACGGTCAAGTCAGTGATGATCCAGGGGAACAGATCCTCCTGGTCGAGCCCCTCTTGATGGACTCCACGCTAGGAGGAGTGAGTGTGGTGTGTATAGAAGTGGGAACGAGCTAGGAGAGATGATAGCCGAGGTGGAAGGGTCCTCCTGTATGGCCTTTTTTTTCTCTCTCTCAATCACCCGTCTAAGTGGTCTAGTGTTCTCTTTTTTATGCTTACTCGTCTCTGGCCTACTATTGCTAGATTTTTCTAGTTTAGCTTGCCTTGGGATCTTCCCCATGTTGGTTGGCGCGTGCGGCGGGGTACCGTGCCGTGGACGGGATGTCTTTCCTAATATGTGGCAGGAAAAGCTTCCATGTGCTCCGACATCCCTTTTGTTTGCTCCATTATGTGAAACCTGGTAAAGCCTCGATCGATGGGCCGCCACCCTCGGGGTTCATGCCTCCTAGCTGACTCCTTCTCTTGGTAGTTCGGTAAGTTGGTAGGGAGCATGTCACCTCAGTCTGGGGGCTCCCTTCCCTTTTAGCGTAAGTGACAGCTGTGGGTATTAATTGTGGCATGGCAGGTACCGTCTCGCGGCTCTCGGGAGGCCCACCATCGTCCTTGGAGGGGAGGCGCTGCTTCCTTGGCGGTTGGTGTCTTTGCCCGAGCTGGGGGCTGAGCTGGAGAGTAGGACCAGGCTCTGCTGGGCTCGACCTCGAAGGGACTCCACGTGGCGGAGGAGGGTGGAGCTTGACTCCGGACCACGGGACCCAGCTTCGAGGGGCTCGATCCGGGGAGGTTGCTCAGCTCGGGCCTAGGCATCCCGATCTTGTGGGAGCCGACCTGGCGGAGGACGATCCTCGACCTCGAAGGGAGAAGATTTTCTGCTTGCTCCCTGTCATCCATTGATTCCAAGTCCCAGTCAAAATTGGTCTTTAGATCGCTATTTGATTGCATATGGCCTTCTAGTCATCGAATCCTAATCAAACACCCAAATCCTATCATTGTTCATGTGATCAAAGCCCAAATCTGGTCGAGGATGATGTTGGCCATTGGATTGGTCTTCTGATCATTTCTTGGACCTTGGATTGCCCAGATGGGGAGGTGGCAATAGTGACTTGGGGTTGGAAGGAGATGGCAACGATGATGGGGGATCCAATGGTGGTCTCGACAAATTAAAGAAAAGTTGGTGATGGGTGCGATGGCTAGTGGCGGTGTCTTGGGTCGATGATAGGTGGTGATAATGGTGGTGTCTTGGGAAGATTGAGATAGAGAAGAGGAGACAGTAGCGTGGTGGTTAAATGGGGTGAGCGACTGATCTGAGAAGGGAAGCGGTGAGTAGCAGTAGTAGCTTCAATAATGGGTCAGGGTGGCAGCCATGGTGGACACGACGATGAAGAGGTTGAGGAGCGGCAAGCGGCAACTTAGGAGGCACAGTGGATGTGGCATTTATGGTGCTAGTATCGTAGCGGTGCGATGGGGAGAATGACATTGCTTGGGATGGTAGCGGCAGGTAGCAGGTGGGTATGCCGACGATGGTGTCTCCTTGGGTCATGGCGGACTATGATGGAGAGGGCGATGACATCAAGGTAGCAAGCATTGATGGCAGGTGAGGAGGTGATAGCAGTGTCTCCTCGGGGCGGCGATGGCCATCTCATGAGGGAGGAAGATGGCTAGCGATGGGAAGGGCAGTATCGAGTGGCAAGCAATTTAGAACGGGAAATATGGTCCATGGGATAAGGTCTGTGGACTGAAGTCTATGCTAGGCTTAGATTTTAGTTGATTTTGGATCCGTTTGAGCTTCAATTTTAATCCTGTTTGCATCCTCTCGACCCGCACATCGGGATCTTCATGTTGGTGAGTGTATTTCCTATAAAACATGGACAAAAGCATCAATTTCTAAGGAATAAACATGATTTAGCTAGACCATTAAAGACGTACTTCATGGATCACTGAGTTAACCCAATTAGTGGTTGAGTATTGATCATAGAAATTTTTGGAGATCTTTCTTTACCATCCCCCCAACCTACTCTTTAAATCTTCTAACTTGATTTAAGTTGGGTTTATTATCTTTTTACACTTTAGTCTTCGTAATATTATTATTTTAGAAAGGAGTCTTGATCGCTGTCGTAGGCGATCAAAAATAAAATCTACTCAGTACTATAGCTAGCGATAGTCAGGATCGTATCCTCGGGGATCAAGGATAATTATTTCATGAAAATAAAATAAATAAAAGAGATAATTATTTAGATATTTAGAAAATAGATGATGGGTTACTTAAAACTAATCAATTAAAACTAAACATGAGATCGAGAGGTTTATATGATAAAAAGATATCTATGAATTTTCAGATAATCACGAACATAAATCATGCATATGTTTTACTCTAAACAATCAAAATCTATTAGGAATCTTTCAAGCTAACCCTCAACATAGGCTATCTTGCTGAGTATGAATTATATCTTATCAGGTCATGGTTCGTTCCATAAGTATAGATTATCCAATGCTTAGTTGAAAAGATTCTAATAAGACAAATAAAAATCCTGAAATTAATTATCTATATTGAGCATGGACCATATCTTATCAGGATCATGATCCATTCCACTAGGATAATTAATTTGAAAATTCAAATAAAAAAGAGAAGGGACTTGAAAGCTTTTATTCAATTGTATAGAAAATAAAATAATTGCAAAGATTAATGAAAGGACCCCTATACTTCCTTTTAGACTACACCTCAGTCGAGCATGGCTCATGGATACATCTTCTTAGAGACTCATGGCTTTGTCACAGCACCTCCTCCCTTAAAGAACCTTTTTCTTTATTCCTCTCCCTCTCTCTCAAAGCCTAAACTAAATTACAAAAAAAATAAAATAAAATTTTGCTATGGAATTGATCATGGAATTCATGATCTGCTCTCTACCCAGGATTCTCCTTTTATAGAGATCATCTAGGGCTTCCTCCTATCAAATTTGGAGTCAATTGGGCTCAAGATTGGCCAGACATCGCAAGAAAGATTCTCAGCCATCCGATGTATGATTGGATAGGTGGATCGATGCTTGCTTCCTTCTCGGGCACACATAATCCGAACTGGACTCTCGAATCCTAGCTCCCTGCGATCCTCCTTCCAATGAAACTTGAACTTTGCTTCTCCTATTCCAGCGGAGCGGGCAGATGGTGGTAGAATGTGGTTGAATGGTGGATGGAGGCATTGGTAGCGTTGTTGCAGGTGGTGCTGGGCGGCAATAAGCTATGGTAGTGGCTGAACAGAGAAGCAAACCGGCGACGTGGAGCTTAGACGGTGGCTTGATGATGGCCGGTGGCTTGGGAAAGGCAGCAACGAGCTGAGGGATGGCCGACGGTGAGGGGCATGGCAGCAAACGATAGTGAGAGAAGTTTGAACAGCGATGATGGTGGTGGCTGACCGCTGTGACAAGGTGATTGAATGATGGAGGAAGATGGACATTCTTGTGATAGGGAGACGGAGGCGGTGCTGGGTGGTGGTGATGGCCTTGCTGGCATCTCAGGATAGCAATGGGAGGCTTCTCAGCTGACGTTAGTCAGACCTTGATCGATGGTGGCAAAATATAGCAGGCGGCTAGGATCCTTTAAAAAAGGGTGATGAAAGGATGGTGGTCTATCGAAAAAGTGATTTTTTGGTGATGTTGACGGTGGTGGGAGGTGGCAGGGGATGGCTTCGGTGACCGGTGGCTTGAAACAAGACATGTGATCCATGGGCTGGGGCCATCGATCAGTAGCAATGGATGTCGATGGATCGCTCGGGAGTTCATGAACCAAGCAGTCGGTCCATGGTGGACCGGCTACTTTAATATTCATGCTTTTCATTTAATAAATTTCTAATTTTAATTTCGGACTTGTTTGAACTCTGATTTGAGTACTGTCTACGTCATTGGACTCCAAAAATTGAGCTCTTTTTGTCCATAGATTTCTTTTCTATAAAATTCTAGTAAAAAATATCAATTCTTAATAAATATAGATAAATTAATATTTATTTTAATATTTAAATTGGGATATTTAATAATCTTATCAAGTCTAATGCAATGCCCTATCCTTTTAAGTATTAGTATCCTCACTTTTTGATGCGAACCACATCGCTTACTTAGACGAAGGGGCTCGATTACTTAGTGAGATACCACTGCTTAACAGATCTCTCAGCCATCTCACTTTTTGATGCAAACCATAATACTTACTTAGGTGAAGGGACTCAGTTATTCAATAAGAGTCTAATAAAAGTTGTGAGATGAGATTGACTCTTTAATAGGTTTTCGGCATCATTACTTTTGATGCGGGCTGTAATGTTTACTTAGATAAAGAGACCCGGTTACTCAGAGAGATAATGCCAAAATTCTTTTATTTCATTTTTTATCTCTCTTTTTTTAGGAGGATTTTTTTGTATATCTTGACCTTTCCATCCATATATTCAACAAGCAGATTCTTTATTGAGATAAGAAAGAAAAGAGTTCTAGAATCATTCCTAAAATTTAGTTTGATCTAATCCCTACCATTATTGAATTTTCTTAGTAATTTGCCCTCAGTATCTCTAAAATTATCTAGACTGGTAATCATGCATTGATTAGGATGCTAATTTAAATTCAAATCAAGATAAACTTTGGGCACACAAAACTAATTATCTCTAACCCTACTCAAGGACTTAATTAATAATTTTTTCTCTCTCTAACTTAATCGACATTGTCCTTAATGAAGAAATGAAATAAAAGATACTGTTGCCGCTCTAACCGCCGCGCCCGTGCCACGGATCCGCCGATCCCTCCTGATCGCCTGGCGAGGGAGCCTCCCTTCCCGCGGAGAACCTGCAAAAAAGGGGGTTAGAAGACCCTGGCCGGGGATCCCGGCGAGGGAGCTCCAACGGTCAAGTCAGTAGACGACGAGAAGGAACAGACTCTCCACCGGACCCTCGAAAGGGTCCCAGACTTAGAGAGTTAACTGGTGAAGAAAGCGCTCTGGGGACCAGAATCTCGGTTGGGCCTCCTTGCCGAGCTCACACCCAGTGTTCCCCTCTCGGGATCTCTGGTTTCTCTCTCGGAGCGAGGCCTTTTGCCGGTGCTTCCTTCTTGTCCCCAGGCTGGTTGGCTTATCTTGTCATCCCCAGATTCTTCCCTCTTTATTCTCTTTCGTCGTGCGCTTGTTTCTTCCTCCTTGGAGACTTCCCCTCCCCGTCCTTTTCTCTTTTCCCTTTTCGGTGAAGGAGGCCAGGCGGCTTTCCGACCTCGTCCGCCGGGCCCAGCAGGGAAAAGGCAAAGACAGAAGAGAAAGAGGGGAGGGCGGCGCTGGCAGGGCGGCCGGTCAGGCCTCGGGCCCAGTGAGAGCGCTCTCTTCCCCAAGCATGGGCGCCATCTATCTATGGGGCCTGTTCCGTCAGGATCGCATCTCTCGGGGCCCGTCTCTCTCCCTGGGGCCTTCTCCGTACGAGCGGTCTGACCTTAGCTGAGTTGGACCCGTCTCCGGGGGCCAACTGGCGAGGGGCGAGGGATCAGCCGACCTCGGCTTAGGTGGACCCCTCCTGGGTGGACACCTGGCAAGGTGGCAGGAGGTCGCCTGGCTTCGGCCGAGGTGGACCCGTCACCGGGTGGCCACCAGGCGGAGGGTGAAGGACCGGCCGACCTCGGCTTAGGTGGACCCCTCTTGGGTGGACACCTGGCGAGGTGGTAGGAGGTCGCCTGGCTTCGGCCGAGGTGGTCCCGTCTCCGGGTGGCCACCTGGCGAAGGGCGAGGGACCGGCCGACCTCGGCTTAGGTGGACCCCTCCTGGGTGGACACCTGGCAAGGTGGCAGGAGGTCGCCTGGCTTCGGCCGAGGTGGACCCGTCTCTGGGTGGCCACCTGGCGGAGGGTGAAGGACCGGCCGACCTCGGCTTAGGTGGACCCCTCCTGGGTGGACACCTGGCAAGGTGGCAGGAGGTCGCCTGGCTTCGGCCGAGGTGGACCCGTCTCCGGGTGGCCACCTGGCGGAGGGTGAAGGACCGGCCGACCTCGGCTTAGGTGGACCCATCCTGGGTGGACACCTGGCGAGGTGGCAGGAGGTCGCCTGGCTTCGGCCGAGGTGGTCCCGTCTCCGGGTGGTCACCTGGCGAAGGGCGAGGGACCGGCCGACCTCGGCCCAGGCGGACCCTCCTGGATGGACACCTGGCGAGGTGGCAGGAGGTCGCCTGACCTCGGCCGATGTGGTCCGTCTCCGGGTGTTCACCTGGCGAAGGGCGAAGGACCGGCCGACCTCGGCCCAGGCGGACCCCTCCTGGGCCCGGGCGCCAATGAGGGGGCAGAGGGACTCCGAGCCGAGCTCGACCTTGGCGAAAGCGGTTTGCCTTAGACAGTCGTCGGGCGGTGTAATCTTGCTGATCCTGACCTTGAAGCAGTGGCGCCGACTTGGCCGGGGAAACCTCCACGTGGCTCGATCGCATTCGGCGGTACCTGAGCCTGGCCACGTCACTGTCACGGCTGTAACAGTTGCCCCCCAGCCCGCCATTCCGTCGGGGCGTCGTAGAACGGAACGTCGGGATTAAATGCGGACATGACGTGGGGAGGCGAAGATCTTGTATCATAATTGCCACGATCCTCATCGCCGTGGCTCGATGCGATTGAAAATCTATGGGGAGCCGCCACGCGTCGCCCACTTGCCTGCAATTAATGCGTCGCTTCGAGGCAGAGGCCGTTACTCTGCTAACGAGGCATCGATGTCGGGCGTGCGCCCACATGGCGATCATCCAGTGGCCTGAAGCAGAATGACGGGTACGGCCGCTTTCGGTTGAGTTTGAAAGGGTGGGGACTTTCCAGAACGAGGCCTTTCCCCTTGCTCCGTGGGTGTTTTGCTGCAGACTAACTCCCGTTGCCTTGCACTCGTCTGGCGCATTTTCGGTGAGTGCCTCCTTCTCCTTCTCCGGTCCCCTTCCTTTCCTCTCTTTCTTTGCTCTTCGATCCTCTGTCCTTTTCTTCTCTATGGCGCGCCGTCGCCATGTCTCTTCCAACCCGGACGAGGCCGGTCCATCCCGACCGAGGACTCCATCTTCTTCCTCCTCAGATGAGGAGACGATTCCGGAGGAGATCCGCCGGCGTCTGCAACCCGGGGGTGTCACCATTGGCATCCCTAGGGGGACCCGGCCTCCTCCGGTTGCTCCTGCTGTCCCCCTTCGCTCTCTTCCGGCTCTTCCTGCTCTTCCTGCACCTCCTTCTCTTCCGCCGGTCCCTCCGGTCATGCCTCCACCATGACCGAAGGTGATCTTTCTCTGCTCGGGATGCTTACGGCATCCCGGAGTCCATCCACTTGTTTGTTCCGCGGTCCGGGGAGCGCGTCACCATGAGTGGCCCCGGCCGCATTGCCTTCTACGAAGACTTCCTCCTTGGGGGTCTTCGGTTTCCTCTGCACCCCTTCTTTCTTTTCTTAGCCATTTTCGGCTTGTCCCGGCCCAACTGGCTCCCAACGCCATCCGGGTCATCTTTTCTTTCATTGTCTTCTGTCATTTCCACGGGTTCGTTGCCCGTTTCTCCCTCTTCAGGGCCTTGTTCACCCTGAAGAAGTGCTCCACCGATGACGGCTGGTGGTACATTTCACCCCGGCCCAGGTGTCTCCGGTTCGACATCCCTTCCTCGGTGAAGGGCTGGAAGAACCGGTTTTTCTTTGCCTCAGTCGAAGATGTCGACTGGGCCTGGAGTGAACCGAACCGGACCCCGAACCGGAATCCTCGGGTCGAGTCGGCGGACCAGGAGTCCTATTCCCAGCTCCTGAGCGACGTGGTCCCGGCACTCGAGGTTCTGCTCTCTGAGCAGAATCTTTTTGAGGCCGGGATCAGTCCCATCCGCGAGACGGGTGAGACTCGGCTCCACTTTGATTTCTGCCCCCCTTCTTCTTTATAACTGAGACGGCTGACTTTCCGTTCCTTTGTTTTGCAGGGATGAAATTTTCACTGGAGAACCTCTTGGAGGGGGCAGCCCAGCGGGATGTCATTGAGGTGGACGAGCCCGCGGCGAAGAGGGCTCGCACGGAGACGAGCCGGGAGGTCGTGACGGCGACTGTGCCCAGCCCGATTGCTGTCGTTCCCCCGCCCAGGCGAACTCAGGGCGGGGCTGCTGATGCCCCGGCCGTGCGACCTGGTGGCGCCGCTGCCGAGAGGGCTCCACCGCCTGCTGCTCCGCCCAGCGTCGGGCCCGTCGTCGCTGCCGCCTCGACAGCGCCGCCTGTGGCCGCCGTCGGCCCGTCGGTTGCGGCCTCAGCTGAGGGGCGGCCGCCGCAGGAGCCGGCCCGAAGGCTTCGGCACCGGTGCTCACCCACCGGGACTCGGTCATCCTCGACAAGGGGCTGGCGGAGAAGGTCATGGAGTACGCCTCCACCGCCCGGGACCGCTGAGCTCGGGGCGGCCGAGATTATGCAGACGCGCTGCTCGGGATCCTCCCGCAGCTCTTCACGGTAAGTCCGAGCTTCTTCCTTCTTTTCTTTCGAGGCTTAGGTTCCTTTATTCTGACCTGTGTTGCTTTTGTTGTTGCAGATCGGGAACGACGTTCTCCTACTGAGGAACTTCCTCGTAGGGAACGCCAAAATGGACTCCGAGCGGGAGCTGAGACTCGGCAAGCTCGCGGCCGACGTCAAGGACTTGATGGAGAAGGGGGGCCGAGCTGCGAGCCGATAAACAAGCCCTCCAGTCTGACCTGGCACGTTCCGAGGAGCGGAACAAGGAGTTGGAGGCCTCCTTGTCAGAGGAGCGGACCTCCAACCAACGCCGAACAGAGGAGGAGGTGGCAGAGAAGGCCCGCCTGCAGGCCCACTCCCAGTGGCTGGAGCGCCAGCTGGAGGAGGCCTGGCGAGACGCGGCCGCGGCGAAGGACCGGAGCGTGTACGTCAACGGGCTCCTGGAGGCAGCCAAGCGGGAGGCGCAAGAGGCCGTCCCCAAATTGGGCTTCCGACGAGTACACGTCGGAGGTCCGGGAGGCCGTCGTGGACTCCTTCCTGAAGGGGTTCCGGATGTGCTGGGAGAAGGTGCGGGCCTTCTTCCCCCAGCTGGATCTGAGCTGGATAGTGATCGGTGGCAGGAGGCCAGGGGGCGAGAGCAGGGCCTCCGGCACGGCCGAAGCGACTCCTGCGGCACCGTCGACCAGCGATGCCGCGGCTCCGGAGCAGCCCCAGGAGCCGGCCGTCGTAGAAGTCGAGGACGCAGCACCCGCGCCCCGGCAGAGGGCTCCGATCCCGCACCTCAGTGAACCCGGCGCCTTCTTCCGGATATCTTCTTCTCTTTTTGCTTCTGTCGTTGTTGTTTTTTCTTCTTTTGGGGAGTCCCGGCCTGTCGGGACTCCCAGCTTGTACTGGCTACTTGTATTAATGAAAATCCCTATTTACCAAAAGCTTGAGTTCTTTCATTCCATCTCGTCTTTCTTTCTGAGATGCTGGTATGGAATACTCGAAGCAGTTGCAGGCCTGGTCCTTCCATTGCTCAAATCGAAGGCTGGGGGTCTGCCGGATCGCGCGGTTGCAGAGCAAGCCTTAAGCGGGCCCGACTTTGGATCGCTTTCATGCTCGCGCAGGCAACACGGTTTCTGCATCGCCTTCCAGGATGAAGCCTAGGATCTCCGGACTGAGCTCGGTGCCGCAGGCTTTCTCAAGCCTTACGCGGCTTGCTGGGCTGTGCTCCGGGCTTGCATGGGCGAACTGGGTTCGGCGCCACCTTCCAGGCCGAAGCCCAGGATCTCCGGACTGAGCTCGATGCCGCAGGCTTTCTCAAGCCTTGCGCGGCTTGCTGAGCTGTTCTCCGGGCTTGCATGGGCGAACTGGGTTCGGCGCCACCTTCCAGGCCGAAGCCCAGGATCTCCGGACTGAGCTCGATGCCGCAAGCTTTCTCAAGCCTTGCACGGCTTGCTGAGCTGTTCTCCGGGCTTGCGTGGGCGAACTGGGTTCGGCGCCACCTTCCGGGCCGAAGCCCAGGATCTCCGGACTGAGCTCGATGCCGCAGGCTTTCTCAAGCCTTGCATGGCTTGCTGAGCTGTTCTCCGGGCTTGCGTGGGCGAACTGGGTTCGGCGCCACCATCCAGGCCGAAGCCCAGGATCTCCGGACTGAGCTCGATGCCGCAAGCCTTCTCAAGCCTTGCACGGCTTGCTGAGCTGCTCTCCGGGCTTGCGTGGGCGAACTGGGTTCGGCGCCACCTTCCAGGCCGAAGCCCAGGATCTGCGGTCTGAACCCGATGCCGTAGGCCTTTTCGTCGAAGTTAGAAGGGAGTGTTTGAAGTGGGGGAACTTTGTTACAGGAACTGGGAGCCTTACATCACTGATAGTACATCCTCAGGTTCGAGGAGTTCCACGTCCGGGGGAACCTGGCACCTCCCAATTCTTCCAAGTAATATGCTCCATGAGGGAGGGCTTCTGCCACCCGATATGGGCCTTCCCAGTTGGGCGATAGCTTGCCGCATTCCCGTGGCTGGGAGGCTTCGGCGCACCGGAGGACCAAGTCTCCGGGACGAAAAACCTTCGGCCGCACTCGGGAGTTGTAATATCTGGCTACACGTTGCCGGTACGCCGCCATTCGGATTCGGGCCTTGTCCCTCGTTTCCTCGAGAAGGTCTAGGTTGAGCATCATCCTGGCTGGGTTTTCTGTCTCGTCGTATTGCTCCACGCGCAGCGTGGGTAGGCTGAGCTCGATCGGGATGATGCCTCGGCTCGAAGACGAGGTTGAACGGGGTTTCGTCGGTAGCCATCCTTGGGGTGGTGTGGTATGCCCAAAGGATGCTGGGAAGCTCGTCGGCCCACCTGCCCTTGGCCTGGTCCAGCCGCGTGCGGAGGCCCTGAAGAATGGTCCTGTTCATGACTTCGGCCTCCCCGTTGGTCTGAGGGTGCGCCACGAGGTAAAGCGATGCCTGATGCCAAGGTCGCTGCAGAATTCTTCAAATTCCCGGTAGTCGAACTGGCGTCCGTTGTCGGTGACCACGGTGTGGGGGAGACCGAAGCGGCAGACGATGGACTTCCAGAAGAACTTGGCGACGTTTGCTTCGGTGATCCTCGCCAAGGGTTCGGCCTCGACCCACTTCGTGAAGTAGTCGATAGCCACTATCAAGAATTTCCGCTGGCCAGACGCCGGCGAGGAATGGGCCCAGGAGGTCCATCCCCCACTGGGCGAACGGCCAGGGGGCTGAGAGCTGAGAGATTGGGTTGGAGGATTGCCGCTGCACCGTGGCGTGACGCTGGCACGATCGCACTTCTTCACGAAGTCGGCGGCGTCTTCCTTCATTGTTTCCCAGAAGTAGCCCTGACGGAGGGCCTTATACGCCAATGCCCTGCCCCCCACGTGGTTCCCGCAGATGCCTTCGTGAATCTCCTGGAGCACAAGCTTGGCTTCTGTGGGTCCTACGCACTGAGGAGGGGGTAGGAGTAGGACCTTCGATACAACTGCCCATCCATCAGGACGAACCGCACGGCCTTCTTCCTGATGAGGCGAGCCGCCTCTCGGTCCTCCGGTAGGGTGCCGCTGGCGATATACGCAGCGTACTTTCCATCCAGCTGGGCTCCTGGCTGACCTGATGGACCTCCACCGGTGCTTCGAGACTTGGGACCTCAAGGCGCTCCACATGAGCGCGTCCCAGCGTCGTGTCCGGCAGGGTCGCCAGCCGAGAGAGGGCATCCGTGCGGACGTTCTCCCCGCGGGGGATATGGAGGATGTTGAAGCGCCGGAACTTGGACGCGCCCGCCTTGACGAGCTCCAAGTACTTCGCCATTTGGGGGTCGTGTGTGACGTACTCCCCGGATACCTGCCCCGCCACGAGCTGGGAGTCAGTGAAAGCTCTGAGGTTGGTCACGCCCAGCTCGCGGGAGACTCTCAGTCCGGCAAGAAGTGCCTCGTACTCCGCCTGGTTATTTGTTGCGGGGAATTGGAAACGAAGTGCGCACTCGGTGACGACCCCGTCGCCGTTGGCAAGGATGAGCCCAGCTCCGCTCCCGCCGGAGTTTGAGGCTCCATCCATATTGAGGATCCAGGCATCCTCTCCAGGCTCATCGGTGCCAACCTCCATCGACTGGGCCGGGGGGCCTTCCTCGGGCTCCTTGCCCAAGCCTGCACATTCGACCAAGAAATCGGCCAGCACCTGCGCCTTCATGGCCGACCTTGGCCTGTATGTAATGTCGAACTCGCTGAGTTTCAGTACCCACTTGGCCAATCATCCCGAAGTATCGGGTCGGCTGAGCACCGCTTTCAGCGGTTGATCCGTCAAAACGGCGATGGGGTGCGCTTGGAAATTGGGCCTGAGATGCTGGGCAGACACTATTAGTGCAAAAACAAGTTTCTCGGGCCGGGAATACCTGAGCTCCGCATCTCGAAGAAGCTTGCTGGTATAGTACACCGGTCGCTGGAGCCCCTGGTCATCGGTTCGGACCAAGACAGAGCTGATGGCCTCCGGGGTAACCGCCAGGTAGAGGGTAAGCTCCTCTCCCTTCTCGGGCCTGGACAGCAACGGTGGCGATGCAAGCATCTTCTTCAGTTCCTCGAAGGCCTGCTGACACTCCTCGGTCCAAGCAAAGTCATTCATCTTCCTCAGCACCTTGAAGAAGGGACGGCAGTGGTCCGCCGACCTGGAGATAAAGCGGCTAAGGGCCGCAACTCGGCCGGTTAGTTGCTGCACTTGCTTCTTGGAGACGGGCTGCTCCATGTCCAGGATGGCCTGAACCTTCTCCGGGTTGGCCTCGATTCCTCTTTGAGTCACCATAAACCCTAGGAACTTCCCGGCGGAGACACTGAAGGCGCACTTCGCCGGGTTCAGCTTCATCTGATGGCGCCGGAGGTTGCCGAACGTCTCCGTCAAGTCAGCCACGTGGTCCGAATCGGGTTTGCTCATTACCAGCATGTCGTCCACGTACACCTGCATGTTGCGGCCGATCTGGTCTTTGAAGATTCTACTGACCAGGTGTTGGTACGTCGCCCCCGCGTTCTTGAGACCGAAGGGCATCATCCTGTAGCAAAAGGTCCGGCAGTCAGGGATGAAGGCAGTGTGCTCTTCGTCCTCCGGGTTCATCCGGATCTGGTTGTATTCGGAGAAGGCGTCCATGAACGACAAGAGGCGATGCCCCGATGTGGTGTCGACCAGCTGGTCGATCTTTGGAAGAGGGAAGCTGTCCTTCGGGCAAGCTCGATTGAGGTCAGTGTAGTCCACACAGATCCTCCACTTACCACTACTCTTCTTTACCATGACCACGTTTGCCAGCCAACTGGGGTACTGGACCTCCCGGACAAAACCGGCGGCGAGGAGCTTCTCTACTTCCTTGTTGATCGCCTTCTGCCTCTCCATGGTGAAGCTTCTCTTCTTCTGGCGGACCGGGCGGCAACTTGGGTCCACGTTCAGCCTGTGCATGATGACCTCGGGCGGGATGCCGGCATGTCGGCTGTTGACCAGGCGAACACGTCGGCGTTGGCGCGGAGGAACTCCATCAGGCATGTTCGCTCTTCCTCGGGGAGCTGGGCCCCGACTTGCACCGTCTTCAGGGGGTCCGAACCGAGGGGAAAGTCAGTAGTCGCTCTACAGGCCCTCCCCTGGGTTCCTTCTCTCTCAGATCGAGGTCGTCGATATCACGGGCGAGCTCCGTGCCCTTGGCGCCGGGATCGTCTGGAGGCAGAGCGGGACTGGCTGGGTCGTCCCCTTCATCTCCCCGAGCCCGGAAGGCGTGGGGAACTGCACCAACAGCCTCCTCGTGGAGATGGTGGCATCCAGTTGGTTGAGCCCGGGACGCCCGAGAATGGCGTTGTAAGGTGAAGGGAGCCTGACGACGGTGAATGTTATTAGGATGGTCGCCTGCCGGGGTGGGGATCCAGCAGTGACCGGGAGAGTGATCTCTCCCTCGACCCCCACGGAGTCCCCTGTAAAACCTACCAGGGGGGTGTGCACTGGCTTCAGCTGATCGGGGGACAAATTCATCCGAGAGAAAGCATCGTAAAAAAGTACGTCAGCCGAGCTTCCACTATCCACCATGATTCGATGTACAGGATCATTTCGACCACCACGGCATCGTTGTTTACATTATCATTAATTTCTCCCCTTTGGGAGGGATTACATTCTCCGGGTTCCCGACTTCCGGGCTCTCTTCATTGTTCGGCCGGACCCGCGCGAGATCATGCCCACGGGCTTCTCGTTGGGCGGTTGTCGATCGCAGGGACAGGTGGTAGGGCCGCGAGCGGCTGCCTTTCAGAGGGGGCCTCATTCTTGATGAACTTCCTGAGGTAACCCTCTTGATTAGCTCCTCAATCTCCCGCTTCAGATGGCGACACTCCTCCGTGTCATGCCCGTGCTCGCGGTGGAACTGGCAGTACTTCGATTTGTCTCGGACGGCTCTCGGGTTCTGAGGAGGAGGTCGGCGGAGGTAGCGCTCGCCCTCGATTTCCATGACGATCTTCGTTCGAGGTGCGAGGAGGGGGGTGTACCTCCGCTCGGGAGTGGCTTCGCCCCTCGGCCTTGGATTTGGGCGAGGGTCGGCAGACGGCCCGGGCCTCCGAGCTTCCGGGTGTCCCTTGGGAGCGGCTTCTTTGAAGTCTTCCCGTCCAGCTCTCGATGGGTGCGATCAGCCTCCTCCGCTCGGATGTACTTGTGGGCACGGAGGAGGAGCTCGGAGTACGTCCTGGGCGGCTTCTTGTCCAGGGAATAGGTCAGGCGGGACGTCTAGAGCCCGCGCTTCAAGGCCAGCATGGCGACAGGCTCGTCCAAGCTGTAGATCTCCAGGGCTGCGGTCTTGAACCGGGTGATGTAGTCCCGGAGCAGCTCCTGGTCTTGCTGGCGGATGGAGAAGAGGCTGTCCACCTCTCTCGGCACCTTTCGACAAGCGTCGAAGTGTGCCACGAACCTTCCTTCCAGCTGATGGAAGGAGCAAACGGATCTGGGCTCGAGGCGGGTGAACCAGACTCGAGCGGCCTTCCGGAGGGTTGCCGGGAAGGCAATGCACAGAAGAGCGTCGGTGGCACCCTGGACCCTCATGAGAGCTTTATAGCTCTCCAAATGATCCAAGGGGTCGGTGGTCCAGTCGTAGGGATCCACCTGCGGCATGCGAAACCGTTTCGGGATCGGTTCCGCCTGGATTTCTTCAGAGAAAGGGGGGCGGGAGTCGTAGCCCGCCGGGTCTGCCGACGAGTTCTGCAGGTCGGCGAATCGACGGGCGAACTCCGCCAGCTTGCGCTCATGCTCCTCCAGGCGCCTCTCGGCCTGGCGCCTGATGGCTTCGTCGGTGGAGTCTTCCACCGAGGCTGCGGGTGAAGGGGGCGCCGATCGGTCCCGGCGCGAGGTCTGGCCTTGGCGTCGCTTGCTGCGATGCACCGTTTCGGCCTCGTCGGCCGGGGATCGACTCTCGTGATCCTCCGAACGGAATAGTTTCTCTTTGCGGGAGCTTGGCGGCTCCCCGGGGGTTGGAGATGGCCCTCGGATGGGATGGCCTGCCCTGAATTGAGCATAGGCTCCCGCGCTGCCCTGCGGCTCGGGCCGCGGGGGTCCCTGGCTGCGGCTGGGTGGCCAGGGACCGTTGCTGATGCTGAAGCTGCCGGACCGCTGAGGTCAAAGTCTGCAGCTGCTGGACGATGGCCGCAAGGGATCCGTCTACCGGTGTAGGCTGTTGTGGAAGAGGAGGGGGAGCCGGAAGCTCCCCTTTGGGGCTGTGGCCCCCTGGGGGGGAGTGGACTTCCCCCACATGGCTGGTGGATGCCTCGCGACCACGAGTGACCACCATTGCTGGAGAGCGTGATACCTGCAGAAAGCTGGTTCTCGCTAGGGGTTAGTGTCCTGCCCCCCTACCTGGCGCGCCAATTGTTGCCGCTCTCGCCGCCGCGCCCGTGCCACGGATCCGCCGATCCCTCCTGACCGCCTGGCGAGGGAGCCTCCCTTCCCGCGGAGAACCTGCAAAAAAGGGGGTTAGAAGACCCTGGCCGGGGATCCTGGCGAGGGAGCTCCAACGGTCAAGTCAGTAGACGACGAGAAGGAACAGACTCTCCACCGGACCCTCGAAAGGGTCCCAGACTTAGAGAGTTAACTGGTGAAGAAAGCGCTCTGGGGACCAGAATCTCGGCTGGGCCTCCTTGCCGAGCTCACACCCAGTGTTCCCCTCTCGGGATCTCTGGTTTCTCTCTCGGAGCGAGGCCTTTTGCCGGTGCTTCCTTCTTGTCCCCAGGCTGGTTGGCTTACCTTGTCATCCCCAGATTCTTCCCTCTTTATTCTCTTTCATCGTGCGCTTGTTTCTTCCTCCTTGGAGACTTTTCCTCCCCGTCCTTTTCTCTTTTCCCTTTTCGGTGAAGGGGGCCAAGCGGCTTTCCGACCTCGTCCGCCGGGCCCAGCAGGGAAAAGGCAAAGACAGAAGAGAAAGAGGGGAGGGCGGCGCTGGCAAGGCGGCCGGTCAGGCCTCGGGCCCAGTGAGAGCGCTCTCTTCCCCAAGCATGGGCGCCATCTATCTATGGGGCCTGTTCCGTCAGGATCGCGTCTCTCGGCTGTGGGACCTGTCGGGCCGATGCTAGTGATGTTCTGCATGCCGCCGCCCTCCGTGCGGGGCACCGTCTGGGATTCGTACGGCCCGAGGGATGGCCTCGAGGCCCGTCTCTCTCCCTGGGGCCTTCTCCGTACGAGCGGTCTGACCTTAGCTGAGTTGGACCCGTCTCCGGGGGCTAACTGGCGAGGGGCGAGGGATCAGCCGACCTCGGCTTAGGTGGACCCCTCATGGGTGGACACCTGGCAAGGTGGCAGGAGGTCGCCTGGCTTCGGTCGAGGTGGACCCGTCTCCGGGTGGCCACCTGGCGGAGGGTGAAGGACCGGCCGACCTCGGCTTAGGTGGACCCCTCCTGGGTGGACACCTGGCGAGGTGGCAGGAGGTCGCCTGGCTTCGGCCGAGGTGGTCCCGTCTCCGGGTGGCCACCTGGCGAAGGGCGAGGGACCGGCCGACCTCGGCTTAGGTGGACCCCTCCTGGGTGGACACCTGGCAAGGTGGCAGGAGGTCGCCTGGCTTCGGCCGAGGTGGACCCGTCTCCGGGTGGCCACCTGGCGGAGGGTGAAGGACCGGCCGACCTCGGCTTAGGTGGACCCATCCTGGGTGGACACCTGGCGAGGTGGCAGGAGGTCGCCTGGCTTCGGCCGAGGTGGTCCCGTCTCCGGGTGGTCACCTGGCGAAGGGCGAGGGACCGGCCGACCTCGGCCCAGGCGGACCCCTCCTGGATGGACACCTGGCGAGGTGGCAGGAGGTCGCCTGACCTCGGCCGAGGTGGTCCCGTCTCCGGGTGTTCACCTGGCGAAGGGTGAAGGACCGGCCGACCTCGGCCCAGGCGGACCCCTCCTGGGCCCGGGCGCCAATGAGGGGGCAGAGGGACTCCGAGCCGAGCTCGACCTCGGCGAAAGCGGTTTGCCTTAGACAGTCGTCGGGCGGTGTAATCTTGCCGATCCTGGCCTTGAAGGAGTGGTGCCGACTTGGCCGGGGAAACCTCCACGTGGCTCGATCGCATTCGGCGGTACCTGAGCCTGGCCACGTCACTGTCACGGCTGTAACAGATACAATAAGGGATAGGAAAGAATATACTTGACTCAATGCATTTTTAGCCTAGCAGAGTGCTTCAAATGTCCTTGATATTTGCTTCTCCCCTCCAACCTATCTGCCTGTCCTAACATGAAAGTAAACAAAATAAAAAGATAAATTAAATTCAAAAATTAGGTTGCCTTCCAAGAGTGCTAAGTTTAAAGTCTTCAACCAAATTAAGTGAATCTTTTTAAATTTTGCCAGTTAATATATCCACTAAATTATTTAGTACACCTAGTCTTATCGGATGGTTGGACGAAGTCCAACCAATAACCTTCCATACTAGATTTCTTTGATATTCTTTATGTATACCTACATGAATATCTTCTGATAATTGGTACTAAGAGGTGGCTTGGGTTATAGGGTAGGTATTGTTTCTAGTACAGGGGCCAAGTTGAGACCTGAGGACTCTATAAATTTCTCATGCTTTGTCTTCCATGGTGGATCTAATAAGTTACTCAGCTTTTTCACGTTATCAATTCCAGTACAGTTCAGATATTTGCATAAAGAATCCTCGATAAAGATTTCGAACCTAACTTGATTTTGATTACAGTACTTGGTATTTAAGTCGGGTAGTCTATTGTTGATTCAGTGATTATCTCTCTAATAACTTCTTTGGATTTATTTGTAAACCTACAAATTAGACTTTCTAGTCAAAAGTTACATTAGGTTTTAAGAATATCCGAAGAGGTCGATGAATAGTTCTCCTCGCTTGTGATGAACTTCTGGATCTTTGACTTCATGTTCTTTAACTCTAGTAAAGTACTTCTGTACCTCTTTGTCGCGAAGAATCTACTCTTGTTCAAGTACCCTTTTTCAAAGCCCCACCTCTTCCTTCTTGAACTTCACTTCCAAGTCTGAGCAACTCTCAGCGATGATCTACACCTAGGCATCCAAGCTCTTATATCTTACATCAATAATGTTACTTCCAGTCACTCTCATTCTTTCAAGTTTTGCCTTTAGTGATGGGATGCGAACTAAAATTCCTTTTTGTATCATTTTATTTCTTACATTACCTTGAATTAGTTTAAATATTTATCTTGCCATGTTAAATAATAAAATATTGGTAAGTATTTTGCCTTATATTTTTTATGCAAAATCCTTTGATAATGTACCATAGATTGGATGGACCGTTGAGTAGTCGATGGGATGATTTTTGCTACATATAAGGAGGGTGTCAAGTACTTATATGATTATACTTTTAGAAATGGGACACTCTTAGTTGAAGGACTGGCTCGTTGTTCTCGTAATAGATGTGTTAATAGAGAAATGGTTGATAGAGATATAATAACTATCCATTTATTTAGGAGTAGATTTATGATGAATTACATGCATTAGTATCTACATAGAGAGACATGGGAGATAATTGCAAGGGTTAGAAGTCAGTTGGACAGAGACAATATATATGGTCGACATGGTTATGGATACAATTGATCCTAAATTTGACTAGGATATAGAGGATGATCTAGAAGCTGATAGTGAAGATTTCTATCGTTTGCTAAAAGTTGCCGATGAACCATTATATCCAAGATATAAAATACATACTGTATTATTAACTATGTCAAAGTTATTGAACTTGAAGGCCGAGTTTAATATGTCGATCAATTGTTATGATAGGATGGTAGCAATAATAAAGAAGATTCTATCGAAGGATAAGAAGCTTTTTGGGAGCTTCTATGCTTCAAAAAAAATGATAAAAAGATTAGGCATGGGATACGAGAAAATAGATGCATGTTACAATTATTACATTTTTTTTCTACATGGAGAACCAACTAAAGAGCTTAGTGACATATGCGATAAAAGCCGATTTAAGTCAAGAGAAGAGGATAGAAATCAGAAGGATATACCATATAAGATTCTTCGATACCTTTTCCGTGCCTCTAGACTTAGAAGGCTTTGCTTATCCAAGAGTATTATCAGGCAGATGAGATGGTATAAAGAAAGGATTCGCAAGCACATCAATATGATGTGTCATCCATCAAACATAAGGCATGGAAGAAATTTGATGCTTGCTACCCTTAATTTACTTAGAAATTATGCAATATCTGATTGGATTTATCTACGGATGGGTTTATACCATTCAGTCATGTAGTGGCCCATTATTTATATTAGTTAATTTTTATTATTCCATATAATTTTTCGCCTGGGATGTGTATGAAAGAATATAACATCTTTCTTATATTAGTCATTCCTGGACTGTGACACCCTAGTAGAAATATTGATGTACATCTAAGGCCTCTTTTTAATTAGCTAAAATTTGATGATCTGATGGTACATATACTTTTGATGCATAAAAAAGTAGAATTTATAATGAAGACTGTCTTGATATGGACTATTAGCAATTTTCTAGCTTATAGGATGCTATTGAATGGAGCACTCATGAAAAGTTAGCATGTCCATATTGTATGGAGAATATGAAATTATTTTAGTTTGAACATGGTCATCAGCCTTGTTGGTTCGATTATTAACATCAAATTCTTCTCGAGAATCATCCATTTTGAAAGTATGGGATAGTTTTAAAAGAAATAAGATGGAGAATGACCTACACCCCAGTGTCTTAATGGTATAGAAGTGTTTCAAAGGATATGCCAAGTTGATAAAGTCCAGTTTGGCATACTATTTGACAAGCAAGAATATCAAGGATTTGGTAGAACTCATAACTAGATGAAGTGCAGTATCTTCTGAGAGTTACCATACTGGTCCATCAATTTGATCAATCATAACCTTGACATCATGTATATTGAGAAAATATATATTCGATAATATTTTTTACATTATTATGGATGTCAAGGATAAGATGAAAGACAACCCAAGGCTTGAGCATATATAAAGAACATATGCAAGCATCCTCTATTAGAGTTGGTTGAGGTGTCACCTGAAAAATTTCTAAAACTAAAAGTATCTTACACCTTAATAGGGAAGCAATTAAAAAATGTATGTAAATGATACAAAAATCTTAAATTCCTAGATGGTTTTGCAAGTAATCTTTCTTAGGGCATTAATGTCAAAGATTACAAGTTCTATGGGCTAAAGAGCTATGATTGTGATGTCTTTATGCAATGATTACCACCATTGACTTGGCGTGATCTTTTTTCCAACTTCATATGAAGTTCTTTGACCGAGCTTAATCTTTTCTTCAGAGATATTTATGCTACCGAATTATCCACTGATCATATTTTCAGTCTTGAGGCTAGTAGTGTATAGACTATATGCAAGTTGGAGAAGATATTCCCTCATAGCTTCTTTGACTTCATGGAGTATCTCATGATTCATCTGGCATATAAAGCTAGAGTAGGGGGACCGATGTAGTATATGTAGATATATCCATTTGAAAGATACATGCACAGTCTCAAGAAGAAAGAAAAAAATAAGGTAAGAGTCAAAAGTTCTATTATCGAGGCTTATATAATAGAAAAAAATTTAAATTTTAACCATTACTATTTTAATCCCAATGTGCAGACAAAGCTGACTCAAATTGGCTAAAATGATTAGAGTGGTGGTGAGAGATCAAAGCGAGAGATCTCAATATTTACCTATCCTGCTCGTGAATTTGGCCATCAAGTTCATCAAATTTTAATAGATACTAATTTTTGACAGATGGAGACATATGCTTTGCTAAATTGCAAGAAGTTCAATCTATATATTGAGTAAGTGTCCATCATAATTCTAATTCTTCAATCACTTATTGTAGTATACAAACATTTACATATTTAGGAAATATGATCGGATGCTAAGAAGGGACAATCCAAGAATAAGTGAGCAAGAAATTTCTGTATAGTGCCCACAAAACTTTACAGATTAGTTTCATCAGCTGGTAAGCATTCATTGACATTTCAACTATTTTATTTTTTTTTAATTTATTCTTTTATAATATGCAAGTCATGTAAGGGGAACTCTAATCCTAAAATGCTAAGACCATTAGGTTATAGACTAGCAAAATACATGACATGCTATAATGGCTATAATGTTAATGGTTTTAAATTCCATATCCAAGAATATGGATATTATAAGAGTACAATAAAAAGTGGTGTGTATAAAAGGTAACTGGTGGGAAGAGATGAAGAGTGACTATTATGGAATCCTTGAAGAAGTGATCAAGTTGACCTACACTAGAGATAATAGTGTCATTCTATTTAAGTAATAATGATTTGATAATAACAACGGTATGAAGGTTGATCAATGGTCCGGGCTTATTGAAATCAAATATGAATCAAAAGTATATTTCAATGAGCCATTTGTGCTAGCTCACTAAGTTATTCAAAAATATTATACTCTTTTTCCATCAAGAGAGGGGAAGGAAAGATTGGTGGGTTATTTATAAAATTAAGTCTCAAGCTGTTCATTATGCTTTTGAAGAAGAAGAAGGGCCCTATGTACCATAATATTTTTAGGAGGATGAAATACTAGGAGTTCATTAGTCCTACATAAATGCAGAGTTGGATGTTCCATAATTTTTTTATATGATGACCCGCACGAGAAGATAGATCATACTTAATTTACTTTATAGGACAATCCTATCCAGGAAAGGGAGGAAGAGGAACAAGAGGAAGAAAATAAAGAAATGGAAGAGAAGTAGGAAGAAGAAATGGAAGAAGAGGAAGAAGAGGAAGAAGATGAAGAAATAGAAGAGGAGGAAGAAGAAATAGAAAAAGAGGATGGTTTAGAAGAAGAATCTGAAGGCTAGATATCGAATTATATATATTATGTTTCATCATTTTTTCTGTTTTAATGTTATGTATTTAATTTTAAAAATTATAAAGTAATGTTAATTTATAAAATTATATATATTATATTTTTAATATAATATATTTATTTTTTTGTTTATAATTATTTGCTTATGATTGTGGTAATTTTAATTTATTATAATTATCGATTATTATAATTTTAAAAATAGATTTTAAATTTATAATTTATATTTTTAAAAAACTAAAAAATATTATCGATGGTATTAGAGATGGTTAATGACGTTGGTAATACTTTAGTACAAAAGACATTTATTAGCAATGATAATATGTCATCAGAATTTTTCTTATTATTTTTAAAAAATAAAAATTTATTAACATTGATATTAGAGATGGCTAATTTCATTGATAATCAAGTATTAGCGATGCTGAATATTAATGATGGTAATATTTTGTTGCTAATTATTTTTAATTTTTTAAAAAAACTTTAAAAACCTTATTAGTGGCAGCGTTACCATTGCCATAGCTATCACTATAACACCGCCACTAATAATCATTATTAGCAATGATATTTTTTCTATCACAAATAATTAGTATTAGTGACAAGGATATTTTCAATATACTATTAGCGATATGAGGTTTTGTCGTTAATGGTATTAGCATCGATATTTCTGCTATTAGCAATGGTAAATAGTCATCGCTATTAATCAAATTTATTGTAGCGACAGTCACAGGCAGCAGCAACTGGCTCATCTTAGATTGGACATAGTGGTCGAGGACCCGTTTGGCTCATGACACTTCCGACTTGACCAAAGGATAGAAAGCTCATCCACATTCAGAGTTGCTCGTAAGTGCTACATCTTAATATTAATATATTTAAAATGTAATCCTTATAAAGTTAGCATTTATTATTAATTTTTAATTTTGTAGTACATTCAGAAAGTCTGGAGTATCTCGGGTGGTTACTGGAATCATTCATCGATTAATACCGGAATTGATGAACAAGTTCTCCAGTTGACCATCAAGGACCTATGATGCATCCTGGTAGATGTTTTTGGTATGTCAAATATGTTTAATTTTTAAATTCAAGAAATATTTATATTTTATTTATTTAATACAAGCTTGATTTTACTTGTAAGAGTACTATCGATTCAAGACTCCTTAGGTTGAGGAGGCTAGTCGTCTGATCTTTGAGGAGGTAGCCATATATAGGCTCCGGGATGGATTGCACAGTCTCAAGCAGGCTACTATTAAGCACTCCAGTTCTGAGTTACCATTGGACAGAGGCCTTTCAGGGATGACTAGATGCGGACGAATGTATGGTAGGCCCTTTGTGACCTGTGAAACACATAGGAGTACTTCGATAGGTGGTAGAGGGCATGGCAGAATCGTATCATCCGATAGGATCCGATCAAGTAATTGACGGCTTTGTTGGCACACATGTGATAGCTGATAGATTAGTAGAAATTCTATGCTGAATTATATTAATTTTAATTTTAATTGATAATATATATTTAATTAATTTATTTTTATTATTTATTTACTATAGATGTTACAGTAGTAAACGAGATCCATTCGGCCCTGACACGCGTCCTCCTTGGAGGCTGGCGCGGCCACGTACTTCTCCACCTCGGCCAGGCACCTCTCCAGCTCGGCCTCACCACGGCCCCGCTTCGGCCATGTGGTGGTTCAGCCCAGCTCGGCTCGGCCCCGCTTCGGCCATGTGGCGGTTCAGCCCAGCTCGGCTCGGCCCCACTTCGGCCATGTGGTGGTTCAGCCCAGCTCAGCTCGGCCCCACTTCGGCCATGTGGCAGTTCAGCCCAGCTCGGCTCAGCCCCACCTCGATGGTGAACCAGTACCTCGGCCACATTTCGACAATGAGAAGTCCAGCTTCGGTAGTTCAGTTCAGCTCGGCAGCCTGGCCTGGAGCCCAACCAGGCATGAAAGGTAGCCAACTTCGGCCTAAGAAGCTCTCCGGATCGGCCCGGCTTCACTCCGCCCGGTCCGAGCATCATCAGGAAGAAGCGGTGCCCGGATCAGCGCCCCGCAAGGCTCCGCCAGGCATGCCCGCGTCCGGCTTCCGCCCGAGCTCCTCCGGCATTCGGCCGACCTCGGCGGCGCCCTGCAAGGCTCCGCCCGGCATGCCCGCATCCGGCTCCAGCCACCCCAGCTCCTCCGGCGTTCGGCCGACCTCAGCAGTGCCCCGCAAGGCTTCGCCCGACATGCCCGCATCCGGCTTCCGCCCGAGCTCCTCCGGCGTTCGGCCGACCTCAGTAGCGCCCTGCAAGGCTCCGCCCGGCATGCCCGTGTCTGGCTCTAGCCACCCCAGCTCCTCCGGCGTTCGGCCGACCTCGGCAGGCCCGACAAGGCTCTGCCCAGGATGGCGCCCGTTCCGCCCGTGGGAACTCGCGGGAGGCTTCCGCCCGAGCCGACGCCAAGTTCGCCCGCGAGAGGCTTGCCTCCGGGCTCTTGCACCTCCGGCTCCTCCCGACCTCGCCAACGGTGCGACGGTCGGCCCCAGCTCACCCCCGCCAGCTTCGACACCGGCTCAGCTGGGCAAGCCCGCGGTTGCCCCGTGCCAGCCCGGCTCCGCCCATGCTTGCGACCGTCCTAGTTCGGTGCACCCAGCTCCGCCTCTGCCCGTGGGAAACCAACCTTGGCACCGCCTTCGCTCGCAGCTCCGGTCCTGCCCCGCTCGAGTCTGGCGATCGATGCCCCGGTACGATCCTACCGGTTCGGCTCCCAGCTCGGCCTGGCCGCACCCTCGTGCGCCCGCAGCTCCGCAACCGCGCCGGTGCACGCCCCAGTGCCGGTGCACCTCGATGCCACTTGCCCCCGCGTCGGTCCACTCTGGCTCTGCCAGCTCCCGCGCCCGGTCGCCCGCAGGGGATCGTACCACCTCGCCTATACGCCTGGGAATGCCCCCGCTCCATGCAGCACCTCGGCTTCGACCCCCGCCAGTTCGGCGGTCTTCCGTCCGGTTCGGTCCAGTCCGGCAGGACGCCCGTAACGGTCCGCTCCGACTCCCAGGTCCGCCGCCAAGGTCGGCACCTCGTCTTCGCCCATGCCAAGCTCGTGCCAGCACACGTCCACGGCTCGCCCGCGCCGGTCCACTCCGGCTCCGCCCGCTCCAGCACCCGGCTCACCTCCGCGCCCAGTCCAGAACACCCGGTCGACTCTGGCTCCGCCCGGTGCGCCCCCGCACCAGTACGGCATGCCCCGGCTCCGCCCGCGCCTAGTCCAACTCTACCCGCGGGACTGCATCTCATTTCTGCGTGCTTCGATGCCCAGAACCATGTGCATGGGGGAGACCCTGCATGCCGTGCCTCGATCCGCGTGACTACCCCGCGCACCTCGACCCATGTGCATGGAGAGGCTACGCGGCCTAGCCTTGCAGACCTCGCCATGCATGGAGAAGCCATGCGGCCTAGCCTCGCGACGGGACACCTCGAACCATGCGAATGAAGAGCCTCGCCTGCCTCATCTCGAAGCATGTGCCATGGTTTATTTGATTCCATTCCAGGTATGCTTTTCAAAATATAGGTACGGAGGAAGGCTAGATGGCAGCCCGACACGTCACCATCTCTGCCAAACTGAACCCGCCATCTACGAAGGAGGGCTATATTAAAAGCCCCCATCACAGCTTACGCCAATCAGGAAGGAGTGCCACATCCAAGGCGCTGTGCTCCTCCACCAACCTCCTGAACCATCAAGAAGGAGGAAGTTGACCAACCTACCTAAGCCTCCCAGGCCTGCAGAAGCTTCACAGGCCTATACCAAGAAGAACGTGCCTCTCTGAACACCAAGAGCCGCTCGTCTACATAAGAGCAGCGGGAAGAGGTAAGAGAGGTAAGAGATAACACACTCTCTTCATTCTTACATTGTCTATCACCCTCTGGCAGCGGAGAGTCCCCCAAGCTCTCCGTCTCAGAGGTCCCTTATTTCCTTCGATCGTCCCCCTGACTTGATCGTCGGAGTGTCTTTGCCGGAATCCCCGGCGCAGGTCTCCCCTATTTTGCAGGTATCGTCCAACGGAGGGACAATAAGGAGGAAGATTACTCCTCACTGGAGAGGCCCACAGGAGGGCCACTACAGTACCAAGCCCCTTTCATCCCAACTACGACTATGTTCTTCTTGATCATCTCCGACCAACGAGCCCGGTGATGCTGGCACGGAGCCCACTCACCTAGGCCACGTAAGAGCTACCGGCCACGGCGATCTAAGCGGCAACAGATTGGCGCGCCAGGTAGGGGAACAGATCCATGCTCTTCAATAAGGTGGGATGATGGTTTCCACCTTTGTCCTTAGTCCCTGGGAGGCAGACCGGGGGCACGGGAATGGGGGCACGAGAACTTCTCCCTCTCTCTCGAGGCTCCATGGAGCAGCCTCGACCAAAAATCTTGAGCTGTGAAGGTGCATCGCCACCCTTGACGGGGCACCTGGTATCAGGCCAAGGATGGAGCCACCTCCCGGCGGTGCCACCATCCAAGAGCCCCACTAAGAAAAAAAAAAAAAAAGAGAAAAGAGGGAAGAAGGACCTGGCCATCGTGAAGAAGAAAGAAGCCCATACAACAGGGGTTTCATCTCCCTTGTGCAACGAAGCTTGCTCCCATGCCATGGAGCTCCTCCTTCTCCGTGCAATGGAGCCTTGTTCTCCCATGCAGAGGAGTCATATCCCTTCCCAAGGAAGGCCTCCTATGATGTCATCAACGGAGCCTCAAGCTCCCACGCAAAGGGGTACCATGCTTCCATACAACGGGCTCTCTCACAAAGCCTCGTTCTCCCATGAAGCTTCCTCCCATGCAACGGAAGCTTCCTCCCATGCAACAGGCTCTCTCCCAGGATTTCATTTCTCCCTCTCTACGGAGTCATCTCCCTCATGCAGCGGAGCCTCAAGCTCCCAAGCAACTAAGGTGCTCCCCCCTGCAACCGAGTTCTATTCTTCCATGCAAAGGAGCCTCATTCTCTCCTAAGAGGGCGGCCGGCGAATTTGATCCCAGCCAGCTCGAGGAAGGAACATATCTTTATCCATTCATATGACTGGAGCTCAACAGGTAACTCCTTCTCCGCTACATTTACACAATGAAAAACCGTGTCACGGTTCTACAGGAAAAGCTCTTGGGAGCTCTCCAACACCTCGAGACGGGAAACACCAGAGGTCCCATGCCAAATCCAAGAAGCTGCCAAAGCTCTGCATTCAAGCTAAGAGTCAATCAAGCTCCCTACTAAGATCAACCTCCCATTGAAGATGAAGAAAACTAAACCCTACTATGGTTGGGGAAGGCAACGAACGAAGCACGATTCCCGAAATGAAGAAGCAGTGAAGGCTCGGTCACTTCACGCACATCATGCGAAACTTTAGAGTAGGACTTTGCCCTCCACACCATGCGAACATGATGCAAAGGGTGGTCCTGTTCCTCCATGCGACATGGGCATCAGGTGGTACAAAATTAATAAAAGCATGATCATCACCAACATTATTAAACGTCCTCGGCCATAGGGATGTGCAAGGCCAACCACCATGGGAAGCTTCGGAAGCCCAACCATTCACGGCCCCCTAGCATGGCGAACCAGCAGCTCTGCCACCTCACGAAGGGTGTAAGAATCCCTCCTCAATAATTAAAGTTCCTCTCTGGTGCAACTTTGTTCTTCACCAATACAGGAACTCACCCGTCCGACTCCAAGTTCGGCGAAGTTAAGAGCTGAAGTCAAGCTCCTCAGCTCAGCCAAGCTGAAATCAAATAGAGCCGAGCTGGAGTCATGCCTCTTGATTCAGCCGAGCTGAAGCCAAGCTCTTCATTGAACCCCGCATCTACCTCCTGACCATAGTCCGGAGATGTCCATAGGTAGCTCTGAAGGTCCAACCATTTGTGGCTCACCTCCTAGCATGCCAAACAGCTCTGCCACCTCACGGAGGATGTAAGAATCTCTCCTCAAAAATTAAAGTTCATCTTTGGTGCAACTTTGCTCTTCATCATTACAGGAGCTCATCTGTCCGACTCCGAGTCTGACGAAGGAAGCCCGGATCCCAGTTCCGGCATAACGGAACCCAGTTCCGGTACAAAATCTTGGAGAACAGCTCGGTAGGTCGCGCAAGGCTCAACTTCAGCCTGCGGCCCTGGGGTTCAGTCCGGAAGTTCGTGTGGAACCTGGTTTCGAAGCAAAGTCCCGGACTTCGGTCTGGAAGGTGGCGCGGAACCCAGTTCCCCCACGTGATCCTGGACTTCAGTCTGGAAGGTGGCACGGAACCCGATTCCCCCACGTGATCCTGGACTTCAGTCTGGAAGGTGGCGCGGAACCCGATTCCCCCACGTGATCCTGGACTTCAGTCTGGAAGATGCCTCGGAACCCAGTTCTAGCATGAAGGCTCGGACTTCAGTCCGCGTGTTCTCCCTTGAGTTCCTCCGCCAGGGTGGCTCCCCCGAGGTCGAGCATTGCTCCCTCGAGGTCGAGCATTGCTCCCTCGAGGTCGAGCATCTGGCCTGAGTCGAACTCCTGCTCCCTTGAGTTCCTCCGCCAGGGTGGCTCTCCCGTGGTCGAGCGTTGCTCCCTCAAGGTCGAGCATCTGGCCTGAGTCGAACTCCTGCTCCCTTGAGTTCCTCCGCCAGGGTGGCTCCCCCGTGGTCGAGCGTTGCTCCCTCGAGGTCGAGCATCTGGCCTGAGTCGAACTCCTGCTCCCTTGAGTTTCTCCGCCGGGACATCTCCCCCGTGGTCGAGCGTTGCTCCCCCGAGGTCGAGCATCTGACCGGAGTCGATTTCTCTCTCCAGCTCCTTGGGCTTCCTCATCCGGGATGGCTCCTATCTTCTGGTGACTTCAATACCTTCATCAAAGATTCTCGGCCACATCAACTATATGCCCGGTCATATATGTGAGCACCCAAGCTATACATCTCACCAACCTATGCCTCCATGGAACCACCTTCTACCTGGTCAAAGAAGAACTGGCATCGTCATGAAACACCTAACTCAAGGTAAAAACACCTACAGGCAAGTAAGTTTCGAAAACAACACCTTTTAAGTTGTGTTGCAGGACGTTCCCTGTTCGTGAAAAGGATAGCCATACTCGATGCCTTCACCTAGGCCTTCAAAGACCAACAGCTAACCTCTGGTAAGTTCAGTTTCATTAGCGACTAACTTCTTGCAGTCGGTATAGAGCCCGCTAAGGTGCAGAGCCGAATGGGTGATAATACTCCCCTTATCCAAAACGAAGACGTTTTGGACTCAAGGAGTGGGGGCATCTGTTACAGTAGTAAACGAGATCCATTCGACCCTGACACGCGTCCTTCTTGGAGGCTGGTGCGGCCACGTACTTCTCCACCTCGGCCAGGCACCTCTCCACCTCGGCCTCACCACGGCCCCGCTTCGGCCATGTGGCGGTTCAGCCCAGCTCGGCTCGGCCCCACTTAGGCCATGTGGCAGCTCAGCCCAGCTCGGCTCGGCCCCACCTCGGTGGTGAACCAGTACCTCGGCCTCACTTCGGCCATGAGAAGTCCAGCTTCGGTAGTTTAGTTCAGCTCGGCAGCCTGGCCTGGATCCCAGCCAGGCATGAAAGGTAGCCAACTTTGGCCTATGAAGCTCTCCGGATCGGCCCGGCTTCACTCCGCCCAGTCCAAGCATCATCAGGAAGAAGTGGTGCCCGGATCAGCACCCCGCAAGGCTCCGCCCGGCATGCCCGCATCGGCTCTAGCCACCCCAGCTCCTCCGGCGTTCGGCCGACCTCGGTAGCGCCCCGCAAGGCTCCGCCCGGCATGCCCGCGTCCGGCTTCCACCCGAGCTCCTCCGGCATTCGGCCGACCTCGACAGCGCCCTGCAAGGCTCCGTCCAGCATGCCCGTGTCCGGCTCCAGCCACCCTGGCTCCTCCGGCGTTCGGCTGACCTCGGCAGTGCCCCACAAGGCTCCGCCCGTCATGCCCGCGTCCGGCTTCCGCTCGAGCTCCTCCGGCATTCGGCCGACCTCGGCGGTGCCCTGCAAGGCTTCGCCCGGCATGCCCGCGTTCGACTCCAGCCACCCCAGCTCCTCCGGCATTCGGCCAACCTCGGCAGCGCCCCGCAAGGCTCCGCCCGGCATGCCCGCGTCCGGCTTTCGCCCGAGCTCCTCCAGCGTTCGGCCGACCTCGGCAGAGCCCTGCAAGGCTCCGCCCGACATGCCCGCGTTCGGCTCTAGCCACCCCAGCTCCTCCGGCGTTCGGCCGACCTCGACTGCGCCCAGCAAGGCTTTGCCCAGGCTGGCACCCGGTCCACCCGTGGGAGCTCGCGGGAGGCTTCCGCCCGAGCCGGCGCCAAGTTCGCCCGCGGGAGGCTTGCCTCCGGGCTCTGGCGCCTCCGGCTCCTCCCGACCTCGCCAACGGTGCGACGGTCGGCCCCAGCTCACCCCCGCCAGCTCCGACACCGGCTCAGCTGGGCAAGCCCGCGGCTGCCCCGTGCCAGCCCGGCTCCGCCCATGCTTGCGACCGTCCTAGTTCAATGCACCAAGCTCCGCCTCCGCCCGTGGGAAACCCACCTTGGCACCACCTCCGCTCGCAGCTCCGGTCCTGCCCTGCTCGAGTCCGGCGATCGGTGCCCCGGTCCGGTCCTACCGGTTCGGCTCCCAGCTCAGCCTGGCCACACCCTCGCGCGCCCGCAGCTCCGCAACCATGCCGGGGCAAGCCCCAGCGTCGGTGCACCTCGGTGCCACCTACCCCCGCATCGGTCCACTCCGGCTCCGACAGCTCCCGCGCCCGGTCGCCTGCAGGGGATCGCACCACCTCGCCTCTATGCCTGGGAATGCCCCCGCTCCATGCAGCACCTCGGCTTCGGCCCCCGCCAGTTCGGCAGTCTTCTGTCCGGTTCTGCCCAGTCCGGCAGGACGCCCGTGCCGGTCCGCTCCGACTCCCGGGTCCGTCGCCAAGGTCGGCACCTCGTCTCCGCCCGTGCCAAGCTCGTGCCAGCACACGTCCACGGCTCGCCCGCGCCGGTCCACTCCGGCTCCACCCGCTCCAGCACCCGGCTCACCTCCGCGCCCAGTCCAGAACACCCGGTCGACTCCGGCTCTGCCCGGTGCGCCCCCGCACCAGTACAGCATGCCCCGGCTTCGCCCATGCCTAGTCCGACTCTACCCGCGGGACTGCATCTCATTTCCGCCTGCTCCGGTGCCCAGAACCATGTGCATGGGAGAGACCCTGCATGCCGTTCCTCGATCCGCGCGACTACCCCGCGCACCTCGACCCGTGTGCATGGAGAGGCTACGTGGCCTAGCCTTGCAGACCTCGCCATGCATGGAGAAGCCATGCGGCCTAGCCTCGCGACGGGACACCTCGAACCATGCGAATGAAGAGCCTCGCCTGCCTCATCTCGAAGCATGTGCCACGGTTTATTTGATTCCATTCCAGGTATGCTTTTCAAAATATAGGTACAGAGGAAGGCTAGATGGTAGCCCGACACGTCACCATCTCTGCCAAACTGAACCCGCCATCTACGAAGGAGGGCTATATTAAAAGCCCCCATCACAGCTTACGCCAATCAAGAAGGAGTGCCACATCCAAGGCGCTGTGCTCCTCCACCAACCTCCTGAACCATCAAGAAGGAGGAAGTTGACCAACCTACCTAAGCCTCACAGGCCTGCAGAAGCTTCACAGGCCTATACCAAGAAGAACGTGCCTCTCTGAACACCAAGAGCCGCTCGTCTACATAAGAGCAGCGGGAAGAGGTAAGAGAGGTAAGAGACAACACACTCTCTTCATTCTTACATTGTCTATCACCCTCTGGCAGCGGAGAGTCCCCCAAGCTCTCCGTCTCAGAGGTCCCTTATTTCCTTCGATCGTCCCGCTGACTTGATCGTCAGAGTGTCTTTGCTGGAATCCCCGGCGCAGGTCTCCCCTGTTTTGCAGGTATCGCCCAACGGAGGGACAATAAGAAGGAAGATTACTCCTCACTGGAGAGGCCCACAGGAGGGCCACTACAGTACCAAGCCCCTTTCATCCCAACTACGACTATGTTCCCTTTGATCGTCTCTGACCAACGAGCCCGGTGACGCTGGCACGGAGCCCACTCACCTAGGCCACGTAAGAGCTACCGGCCACGGTGATCTAGGCGACAACAATAGACATGGTAGCTGGGTCATGCACTGGGCTAGTTATAGTTGTGGGAGGCTACATACCAGTCCAGGAGGAATGGTGATTATTGGATCTAAGATCTCAGTGTATCACGATAAAAACTTAAAATCTTAGGTATTAGTTTTTATATATTTTAATATATATAATTGGATTAATCAATTTGTAAACTGTATAAATGGATTACATGGAGTATGTCATAGTGCGGCATGGTGAGGACCCATCTTCTCAGCCCTTCCTTGACCTCAAGGGATGGTTCAGGGCCATTGAAGGGATGAGTCAGAGTCGGGTTACAGGATTCAGCCACAGCTTCGACCTTCTAGTAGCTTGGTACTTTTCGGCTTCCTCATCTTAGATCTTGACGATCCAGACATGGAGTGATGTATATGTCGAAAACAGTATGACCCGTGTACTTGCTCGGTGACCTAAGAGCGTATAGGACACCATCCTTGATATGATTATTGATATTTTCTGGGATCCACATCTACATGATTAGCTAATCTTCTTGTATAGCCATCATAGCAGGCAAGTCTATTAATAAGTTTTTTAATTTATTTTAAATTTTTATACTTAGAAACTTGTTAATAATATTTTATTTTTCTTTGTCATAAGATGCTGGGATATTTGGCTCTCATCCATCGGTTGCTGGGGAGGATGCATAGGAGTTGGAATAGGAGCAGGAGGACGACCACCACCACGATGACTAGGAGGATCTCATATGATTTTTTTTTTATTTTGATATTATATATTTAATTTTGATATTGCAATATAATTTTGTAAAATTGTATAATGTATACTTTGTTTGTTATTAAAATAAAAATAGGTTTTTACAAAAATAATTATTGTATTTTAAAAAATAAACAAAAGTATTATCAATGGTAATTGCCATCGCTAAAGCTTTATTGCCGATAGCTGCTATTTTTAACATCAATATTTTTTTGATTGCTAATAATTTTTTATTTAAGTATTTTTAGAGTGAATATTATTAGTGATGGTAGTTGCTATCATTAATAACCATTATTAGTGACAGATAAAAAGCCATCGCAAATAATAGTAATTAGAGACAATTTTATGTGATGGATTCTTAGCAACAGATTGATGTTGTTAATAGCATTAGCAATGGCATTTAGCCATCGCTAATAATCAATTTTTTTGTAGTGGTCAGGTTGTTCCATAGCCTTTTTGATGGTGTGCACTCCCGTTCCCGGATGTCGCTCGATGATGCTTGTATAAATAGTTTTGCTTGATCGGTAGTTACCGGCTGGGGACCCTTTGATGCTAAGTTAATGGAGAAAATTGGACAACAACGGAGTTGAGAAAGATGACTAGAGAGTGCACCATAATGAGCATGGATGGTAAAGGCGTTACTTGTTGGGAGTCCACTTTTACCTGTTTATAATTATTTAGGATAATCAATTTCTATTAGAATGTAACCTCCTTTGGTTAAGATATTCCCTTTTTGTTGAGATCTCAACCTCCTATTAGAGACATCTTTTGTTAAGATCCCTTTTATTGAGATCGTTCTGTTGAGATTATGATCTTTTTGTTATGATAACAGCTCCTTGTTAGGATAATTGTCTCATTCTGTCCATACCACTTAGGCATCGTGACTCTAGGCATTGGTATGTCTTGCTCATTATTGATGGTAATAGTCTCAACAATGTATCTTGACATATCGATTAAGCTTATATCGGCAGTTAGTCGGATTCAAATAATTATTCAGTAAACACATGTAGAGAGATGTTATATCAGTCGGGTTTATTATCATTTGTAGTAGACTTGAGCAATGGATGGGCTCTAGTTGGGCCTTTTTAAGATATTAATGGCTTTTTTCTCAACCCATGCCTAGCCTGGTCCGACTATCGGGCTTATCTTTGCTGTCCAGGAGTCCTAGTTTTTTAAACCTTCACTTATTTATCAGGTCGGGCCAGGTCATGCTAATTATTTATCGAGTCAGGCCGGACTAGGCTAATTATTTCTATATCACAGGTTCACCTAGAAAAATATGCTGATCTCTCGGGCCATGGACCAGATCGGGTATTATATGAATTCTTCATATCCAAGTCCTTCCAAATCATGGACCGACACTATTGGGCCGTACAGGTTGCCTGGCCCTACTTAGATCTAACTTGTAGTCCTCCAAATTTGGATGTCATAGTTGCTTGGTATGGTTGTTAACTTAATCATCTCCTGCTTAGTTAGTGGTCCAACTATTTTTCAAGATCAAATAAGTAGTTGTCATAATAATTTATAATATCCTCTTGTGCTCATTGATGCACTTCTAGTCTACTCATATAACAATGCTTTAGGATTCGATGCTAATTGTATTCTAGGATGGTTGCGTGTTCAACTCTCGCCCCAAGTTTCCCATGCGCTTGACGCGTTTAGTAATTCCATCTTTTCGACGGATCCATATCGCCCACTCTCCGACCACAAAAAATTAGAAAAAAAAAAAAATCTAGAAAACAACTGTGGATATGCTGTCATTGCTATCCAGACTGGATTGCCAATTCAATCATGAACAATGCGGATCACAATCCTCGGTTGTCAAATGTCGTGACCAAAAAAAAAAAAAAAAAAAAAAAAACAAAAAGAGCCCTTTTAGAGTTGTTGAATTAAGCAAGGAAATATCATCTCCTGGGACCAATCCAGACAATCGAAAAAGATTGGCAAGCTTCTTAGCCTCTCATTTTAGGCCTCAGATATTTAGATGTTGCTATTCTAAAATATCCATATGGGTTCAAAGTGTTACGTGCCCAAGGGTGATCCACACGTAATCTAAGCTTAGATGCCATTGGGTCATGGACTTCAAACTTCGAAGCAGCTTGGGCTAGCTAGCTCTCGTAAAGTGTTTTTTGTAGCCATCTTTGTGTGACAGCGAAATGGCTCCAATCCTTGCTATTTGTGGTTTCGAGACCTCCACATTGAGATAAAATAGTGTTCCTTGCAATGCTAAAAGCCAGGTAAATCTGGAAGCATACGGCAAAGGCTGAATAAACCTTGATTAAATTCTGCGTTCAATTCTGAACGCCTCGTGTCATTCCTACCACCAAGCACCTGGCATCTACTTCCAGAGCCTTCGCTGGAGCTCGTTATTCTATTGGCCGGAAAGAGAAAGTGTTATCGAGAACTCGATAGAGACACAGGATTTATAGGAGCCGAAACATCCGCAAGTACTTGGACCTCGTTCACTTTTGGTTGATCAAGAGTACCATCCAGGATGAACTGGATATTTGTACGTCATGCTAAGCCGATTGAAAGCTTTCTTGACATTATATATATATTGATCGTGGGAAATTTATGGCTACGATGACCCTTAGATCATTTTGCCCGGTACTGAAAATAGTTCGGCGAGTTTGGCTTCAAAAGAAATTTCTTAAAAACAAATCGACATTTCAATTTAAAAAAAATTAAAATTAAATATTTTATTAAATATAAATATTTTTTTGGTTCGGTTTGTTCATGTAGCTTTTCTAAGTATTTTGATTGTTTGAATGGTTTTTCGGATTAAATGGATTGATCCGCTTGATTTAAAAAAAAAAAAAAAAAAAAAGAAGAGAGAAACTAAGAAACCAAAAGTTATTGGAAGAGAAATGATCATAAATCGATAATCAAACCGTATTTCAGTTTTTTATTTTATTAAATCAAATTGAATTGATTAAATCGTCCAACCATTACATTTGGATAGGTTTGGATCTGGTTGAATAGTTTAGACAGTTTAATCAAAATCTTTTACCCCCTAATTTTGCCTCATGAAATATTTGATTATTTTATGTGAATATCTACCATAAATTTGGAATAACAATCTGAAAATTAAGTTTTACCTGATTTTGCCTCGAGATCCCTGATAGATTTTTAATTCTCTATTTCCAGATTTATGTAATTCTAGTTAGTTGTTTGCATGTCAGAATAAAAAATAAAGAAAGAAATATTCAAGGTCGAGCAACACCGAAAATACGAGCAAAAGTCAATTTGCATCCTCTATCATCAAAATAAGTTTAAGGACTCGCAAGGGAGCGCGTGATAACAAATAATCCACTATTTCACCGATCAAAAATGAAAGAGCCAGGGGTCCAAGTCAGATAAAACTCAGGTCAAAATAAGAAACCTATCCCTTTTTTTTAAAATTTTAATTAAAAAAAAAAAAGTAAAAAGAAAAAGCAAGAAATATCACCATCTAGCTTGTGTTCGGGGACATAAACAACCAGTCTTTAAACCCTAAAATTTTATTCTGAGAAAAAGGAAGACCTAATAATTGAGAACCACCACTCCTATACCAGTTATACATCGTCTCCAATCAAAACCAAATTAGAACATCGACGAATTTTATCCTAGTGTATAACTAGGTTAGAATCATTCAACTACTTGAAACATCTCGGCAAATTGTTTCATATATTTTCCCCTAATAAGGATGTGTTGGACTTGGATAAATAATTTTTCCAGTTAATACACATGGTGGCTGAAAATAAGTTCAATCCAATATTTATATAATCACCGGCCCATAGTGGGTTTATTTTTTATCCAAAATCTTCACCAAAATATAAAGAGGAAAAAGAAAAAAACTTTCACCATGCAGCATTTCAAGAACACAACCTGCAACTTAAAGGCATTAGACCAGATCATCGCTCCAAAATTCTGGATGCCAGTGCTCTGACCAGAAGGTACACGGAGTGCAGCCTAGCCTGGAGCATTCGAGCATCTAAAATTTGCCAGCAATGAGCTTGGTTTTGTCGCAATAAAAAGATTTAGGTTTGATTAAAGTTTTAAGACACCAGTGGATCGCAATATACGCTTTACGATGTTGATATAGTAATTATAGTATACTTATAAAGCCATCATCTGATTCTGGGCATATTTTGACATGCTATCATGGAGATACCAGCTTCAGTCGTCAGTGGCCCTGAGCTTTGCTGGTTTTTTATTTTTTATTTTTTTTTTTTTATTTTTTATTTTTATTTTTGATAGAGAAAAAAGCGGGGGAGGAGCTTTGCTGGTTATATAAAAAAATACAATACCTATTGTACATCACTCCATGCCATATTTAACAGCATAAAGAATGGTGCACTAGAACTGTGAAATGAAATACCTGGACTTCCGGTGCCTCGAACGCTTTCATCGTTAGCTACCATGGAAAGCCATATAATGTTCAGGATTTTTTTTTTTCCTTTTCCGAGAGGAAAATGCATGAGCAAATCAAATTCAACTCAACTCAATTCAATTCCATGTCACGCACGTACAAGTCATGTAAATCATCTTGATCGGTATGATCTCTATGACTTCATTTCTTATTCGATCATTTCTTTTATTACTACATATCCATGTCAACATTATCAAAATAAATTGTAATAAATCAAAGTAATATAAGTGATAATGAATTAAGTAGAGAAGACATATATATATATATATATGATGTAGGATTGAAGAAGTGGACATCAAATGCTACCCAAATGCTTGACACCTCTAATTCTTATTCCACAAACATGTACAGGGTGATCCCACTAGATCAAGAAAGATTACTTGATGGAAAAAGAAGAAAACAAAAAGAAGATAAAGACAACGATCTAACTGCAAATGATGCCACAAGATAGAGCCATCAGCAGGAGTGCTGCATCCCTCTCATCCTGTGGGAAGACTCGGTGGACCGCTGAACGGTTACTTAAACTTATCAGAACATCATCAAAACATGGATCTTTTGAGTAGCAGCAGTGGTGGCGATCTTGCACCGTTTCTTGAATGGTATGGTGCGATCGACAACTGATTTCTTCTCTTTTCTCATCTTACCGGGTGCTTCCCTAGGGATCATCCCACCACTTGCAGCTGCTGCATCCATGGCTCGTCGCGCCTTCCTTTGCCTTATGCCACAGGCATTGCAAAGAGACTGCACCATGAGTAAAAGAAGAAATTGGATGTTATATCAAAAGAGATGGGGTAAAAAGAGAAGAAGAACTGGAAATAAAGATAGCTAGATTGATCGATAGAAAGATATGGAGAGAGGGAGGTGGATATATATACCTTAGGACCGCGAGGACCGCTCCTCCACAGAGGGGTCTTTGTGGTGTTGCAGTCCGAGCACACTCTGATGATAGTGCTTGGGAAATTGCCATTGTTGTTGCTGCTTGTGCTTCTGTCTTCGTTCGACCGGAATCGATCTTCAACTATCTGCATGTCCCTTCTTGGTTTGCTGTCATGATCAGAATTCATCATCTTCCTCATAAACCGCATCTTGGAAGACATCCAGCGACTGGGACCATGCAGATCTTCCTGGCTAATTACGTATCGATCATGAGAAGATTCCTCGATGGTATGGTTGTTATTGTTGTAGTTGGTTGCCGTTGGATTACGTGCGACCAGGTGATCATCGCTTGATTTACTGATGAACAAATGCTCCTCGGGCTAGAGGAGAGAGTAAAATTATAGACCGATCAAAAGTAGTTGCACTTGATACGAGTTTATCAGATAGACTGGATCACATGAATTATATTAATAGACCGGATCGCATGAATTATATTGGCTTGGATATGGAAATTCCTTTACCTCTTGCTCCAGGAGGTGATGATCTCTATTGTTTGCTCCTCGCTCTTGTGAAGTGTTCAAGAGATTGGGACGCGAGCACCAAGTAGCAGCACTTGCTAGAGTGAACGGAGTAAGGTGGCTTTGATCTTGACTTACCTCTGCTAGAGGGAAAGGAGAAATTTTGTTCATATAGAATGGAGACATGGAGAGAGAGAGAGAGAGAGAGAGAGAGAGAGAGAGAGAGAGAGAGAGAGAGAGAGAGGAGAGAGTAAGAGCTGTAGAGATGGGTAGGGAGGGGATGAGGGACTGGAGGGAGGTGTTGAGGACCAGGATCTAGGATTTATGAGTCAGAGTGGGACGGGATAAATTCCCTTTTATAAGGAAAACAGAGGAAGTGAAAGAAGGAAAAAAAAAAAAAAAAGTGAGAAAGGGCCAGCACATTCACATGACTCGCTAGTAGATGAGAGAGGCGCCGCAAATCATAAAAAAAGATTAATAAAAGAAATATCCAACTTCCCATTACATTCCAATATACCGTAAACACAACGTAGTGATTTTGACAAGATGATCATCCAAGGTTTCTTTTATTTTTATATAAAATACAGGGCCTTGCAATTCAGTGTAGAGGACAAAAAAAATCCCTTCTACTCAGGCCATTATCTATTAAATGTCCAAAATAACCTCCAAAGAGATTTTTTTTTATATACATAAGATCCAAGAGACTTCTTTTCAAAATTGTAGGAGCAAGTGGACCAATCCAATAGTCACTCTCGCCTGCACCCGCCATGTATTTAAACAATTCAAGATTAAAACAAAGAGGGAGAAATCACCATATAATCCACTGTATACATGCCCTGCTATTTGGACCGGTCCGCTGGAGTTGATATATTTAATGAATTTTCCAGAAATGGCCCCATTCACCCAAACATTGCCCCATCTTATGATACGGTTTGCTTTTCCCAGTAGAAAGCAGAGGCGTGGTGGCTCAAGAATCAAGACCCCTTCCTGCTGTCTTCCGTCCCACAAAACCGCATGCTTCCAATTTCCATCCATACAGACCAAATTAGGCAAGTTGCAGCTCTCGCGATCCCATGGAGGCCAGAAAAGCCAATGTACTGGGAATTTCACTGCCTGTAGACGGCCATTCAACTCTTTCCAAGTTACCAAGAACCCGTAAGAAATTGGATTGAATGAAAAATCAATTTTTTTTTTTTTTAATTTCCGTTTTATCAATGTCTCCATGATACCAGATTGATCTACTTATTTTTAATAAAAAAATTATAAAATTCTAAACGTCTTATATTACTTGATGAGATAAGACATCGACTATTATTTGATGAGACGAGAGCCTGGATAGCTGCGCCAAGTTTAAACCCCCTCTTTTTTTTTTTTTTTTGCTTGAAAAAAAAAAAAAAAAAAAAAAAAAAAAAGGCAACCGATGGCAAGGTAATTAATGCGAACCTGGAGATATTTATTACTCGGTCAGCCAAATTTCAGGAGACAAATATCCAATAAATCAAGTGGAGACGTGGAAAGCTTATGGCAAGCTTCCTTAGATAACGTTACCGTGATTTGAGAGACACGTCTAGTTTGTGCGATCGCTAGTTTGCATACGTAGCAGGTGCCTGCATCACTCGTGGGGTTTAGAGGAGGAAAAGACGGAGAGAGAGAGTACCCGCAAATTTAAATTTATTGTCAAATGTACGAGGGGGAGAACTTTGTGATCGATCATGTCCAAAGTGCAGCTTCCCCCCCCCCCCCCCCCCCCCCTCTCTCTCTCTCTCGATAAACTTCGATTTTTTTATTTATATTTTTTATATTATTATTATTATTGGATTGGAATTATTAAAGAAATGATAGATGTAATTTAAAGAATTAATGATCTCCATCCATTTCTCATTATCATTTGATTCAAAAATTTAAAAATAAATAAATAAATAAATAATGATCAAAATTTACCTGAACGTGTCATGTTACATCCAAATTAAAAGAATAAAGAAGAAAGGATGAAGTATATGAGAGATAAATTTTGAATCAACAAAATTACCCATCATTTTTTTAGATAAAATTATAACACTTTTCTTTTTTTATTTATATTATATATATTTTTTATCTATGATATTGATCCTATACTATTAAATTTTATTATTAATTATTTTAATTTTAATACATAATTTTCATAATTATAATTAAATAATTAAAATTATCTTTTATTTTTTAAATATATATCTAATATTTTAATTAAATATTTGTATAGAATTAATTAACTATTTAACTTATGTTATAAATTAATTATTTATTTAGATAATTAATATAAAAAATAAATTAATTTATAAAATCATTTATTTAGTTTATTAAATTAAAATTAAATATTTTATTTATCTTTTATACAAAAAAATATTATAAATTAATATAAAAAAATAATTTAATGAAAATATTATATAAATATTATATATTTTTTAATTATTTAATTTAAATAAAAAATTGTTTTTATTTATTTTTATATTTTATTAAACATATAAAAGAATGAAGGAAAGATTCATCCATCTTTTTCATGATGCATTCTTTTTCAAATTTATGTTGAATATCAAATAGAGTATTAATGTTGGAAATATATATATATATACAAGCTAATTCTTCTTAGACTCAAAAACACGAGTTTTTCAAGTCAACGTTAATTCTTCTTGGACTCAAGTTTAGACTCACGTAACTGATATTATGTCTCCTTTGCACTGTCTCTTAATAGATGAACTAATAACAGAAATGAAAAGTATATAACTCTTTCAAGATTCTACCATGTCCCGCACACACAAACCATACATTCAAACATTCCAGATAAGAAACATACGGCTCAAATTAACCAGAAACCTCTGATACTTCTGTTGAAAGATTCCTAAAATTTGATGATCAGATCCAGTGATTAAAAATTTATGCCGCATACTGAATTATACATCCAACAAAATGAACAGATTCCATAGCTAAGTTAGATTCCCTCTGAAAAGATGTTAGAAAAATGAAACAATTTCATGTCCATTGGTTTCAGTAGATATTCTATATTCTTAGCTCATGTACATGTAAGATTAACTACAGCAATACAAAAAACCAAACCAGCATACATAGTCCTGAAGCAAAGGGTGTTTAGTGGTAGTCCTAGAGGCTGGGATACATCCCATGGCACGAGTCTAAAAGGAATTCTGTAGATCAAGCCAAGAATCTCCAATGTAACGAAACTTCAAAAGATGGCTAATGAAAGCAAGGCACCTTCATTCAATTGATTGAGGTCACAAAAGCACCAATAAAGAACAATGACTAAACCTCATCCCTTCATCACTTCGACTGCTACTTATGCATTAGCCTCTATTTGTCTCTTTGGTTGCCTTACTTCTACAAGAGATAACCATAGTTACCCATATTCATTCCTAAATTTCTTCCTTCTAACTAGACTTTTCTCAAGTGTAGAGAGTATTTACTTGCATATACCGTGACCAATAAAATAAATATTTACCTACCAACTGGCCTTCTAGATTTTCTTGCAGGCACCTCACTGAAGTTGCTTGGTACAAGAATGCGCCACTAACTTAACTAGCTAATGCTAGTTGAGAGAAAAAAAAGAACTGGGTCAAGGGTATTTACCTTAAGTTATACCAGGCTCAAAGTTAGATTAGACTAACAAATGCACCAAACTGCTTCCATACTAGCAATACTGGTTCAAAAAGGCAAACTATCAGCTCTTAATCAAATAGGTTATTGTCTAAAATTTGGCTGCACAAAGAATCTTTGGAATCACATTCTTTCAGTCTGTCGACTAATCAACTTCAAAAATTTTCAAACAATGCTCAACTAACCTTGTTGGTTGGATATTACATGCCTTCCATCAGTGCAGTTATAATATGCATATCTGCTAATTATTCAAAAAAGAGGCAGGACCAAAGCTATTCATCATGCCTATCTTGAAAGAAAAACACAGAATTCTGCAAATGTATCCAAAATGGAAGATTTTCAGGATTCAATCCAAAAAGGCATTTGCTGGCAGTGCATTTATCTGCCAGCCATCTACAACTTACGTTAATGTAAATTGCATTCATTTTGAACCCAAAAGTAGAATTATAGAAAATCTCTATAAGTTTAGTTTCTTACTCAAAATCTTTGGATAAATATTAACTATATTATATTTTCTTTAAGGCCACCAGGCTCGATCATCCTCTTCTTTTCTTAAAACCATATGAAGGGCACATACTGGTCACCATAAGATGAAAGAAGAATCTTTATGGGTAAAGAAATGGGTCTGATGGAAGTTTACTCAGGAACGGTAGCTTCTGAACTCTCAACTGAAACAGAAGAAACCTCTAGCCCAGCTTTTCATCCTTCACAGTTGATTCTTTCTCTGAGTTCCTCATTAGTGCATAAGCTGCAATTAAAGGATCATTAGTTACAAGAAAAACAGAATAACTAATATCATGTGCGGACATAATTTTTTCTTTAAAGTCCATCGACTCCCAACAAAAGCAGATTATTGCATGCTGCAATGGCACGAGGACACCTTATAATTGAACGACCTCCGAAATTGTCAGAAACACCACAGCATTGACTTGCTAGAATATTACCTTCCATGAATCGTTGTCTGCTATTTAATGTAACTAAAACTTGTTGTTTGAATGTACATCTCTAGCAGATACAAAAAAACTAGTATTCTCAGATAAAGGCATGTATGAACAGCACAAAAATCTCATCACGATACAAAGCCTCAATGTGAAAACTACCAATACATTTCCATACACCTAACCGAAGACAGCTCCTAACCATAAAACAAAAATATGTTACAAGATTTGCATGCATCATCTAGTATGAGGACATAATTCAAAAGATCCCAGAACATAAAAGCTGTCAAAAGAGAATGGTTATTAATTTTGGGGCTAAAAAAATATGTGAAACTAAATTAGGTACCGAGGCATATAAACCTATTGAAGGTGGAGGTAGATTATACTAATTTTTCATATATTTGCCTCGTACAAAGGGAAAAATATTGATATAAAAATACAACTGCAAGCAGAAATGCTTACAGGAAAGAGTATCATCAGCACATACATCCCTTCTATAATATGAATAGAAATGCTTCTTGAAGTTACCCCTACATTTCTCCTGTGATTTTCACGACATATAGTTTTAGAGTGTTACATAAAGCCAACTACTCTCCCCCCGCCTAGTCCAAATACTTGACCCCAAAAGAAATATCAGTTGATTTGATCACATCCATCTATCAAATATTGTTTCACCTTGACCCCAAGCTTTACAAATTCCTTTTATTAGTAAAACCTACTTTAAAGGAGAAGTCCGCAACAATTATCCACATATGGCAGTTCATGCATAGCTCTAGAATTTGCACAATGCCCAACTACTACTGTTAACTGGATAATCAACCCCAACTCTTGACTGAATCATAGCCCAAATAGACACAAGATTGACAAATGTAATGATGTATCCCATCCAAGAAATCCACTTATTTGGAAAACCGACTCCCTTTTTTGATTTTCAGTAACATTGTCATTCAAGTCGTCTCTATTTTGCACATACTGATACAAGCAGGTATTTATGAGCACATTCTTTTAATCTCAAGGTACAAAAAAGATATTCTTGCAAATTCCATCAAAAAGACTACTATGGTGATATCCCTGATCATTAAGAAGCCTGCTTTCCTGCAAAGTGGTTGTTACAGTTGTCATATTTTCAATTGGTAATATGTCAACCTCCTAAAGAAATCATAGACGGTCAAAGACACTATAGTTGATAATTGCTATGCGACTATTCAGGAGTCCTTTTCTTTTTTCCTTCCTGATGACTTGAACCTTTTATGGCTAAACGGTCTTGAACAGCACAATTAAGCAAAATAAATCTCAACAAACAAATCTGAACTGAACGAAAGAATGACTATGAGGTGTTTGCACGTATGTCTATGTCGGGGCCTTCCTGTGTTCAGTCTCCCCTTGAGCTTAAAAGCCAGTACTAAATCAAGAAGGCACTAATTCCTCCAAAAAAAAAAGAAATTTTTATTCGTTCGAATAGATCGTAATTAACCACATTTTGAATTCTTTAGCACCAAGATTCTTTAAATATCTGATCCCGATTTCAGAACAAACACAGCCAATATAAAGAAAGGAACAATTGCGAGAGAGGCGAAGCAAATGACTGACCTCCCGCGCCCATGAGGAGGAGCGGCATAATACGACGGAGGAAGTGCTTCCTGGGCATCGAGGGGGGAGGAAGAGGGGTGGAAGAAGTCGAGGAAGACGAAGGATAGGTGCGAAACAGCAAGAGAGGTGGAGGGGGCGGGGGCGGCGTCGGCGGAGGAGGAGGAGGAGTGGGAGAATGGATGATATCGGAGGAAAGGGGGAGGGTGATCTTGGCCTTCTTGTTCGACTTCCCTCCTGCACGCAAGAGAAACCCAGAGTGAGTGTTTGTTATTCCTCTCTCGATAAATCGATCAGTTGCTCGCTCTTTCTTCGGGATGGTTGCCACCTTTGTTGCGGGGCTTGCGAGGTTTTGGGGGTGGCCACATAATATTCCGTCCGGCGTTCCTTGCTTTTTCGCCTTCCTCTCCCGCAGACCGCAAATCACAGCCTAGAGCTGTCGATGACCTGAGACCCCCGGGTACTTGCCCAACGGTCCGATTCGGGGGGATCTAAATCTGAATGTATATATTCTGAATCTGGAATCATTTAATTATTATTAAATAGATTCGAAACATATTTAAAACTTATTTATATAAATTAATATTATATATATTTATATATTTATATATATTTATATTATAAAGGATCATCTGATTCAATGGCTTAAAATTAATTTTTTTTTAAATTTTAAAATCCTTCATTATGCTCTAATGTCTTTCCCTTTCACCGGATCCCCAAAGCTCGATCCCCAAAGCTCTCTCGACGGCCGACGCCTCCCCCACCCCCCTCGATGGTCGACACAGCCTCTTCTTGAGTCTTTGATGGACGACATCATCTCTTGCTAGCCTCTCTACTGCTCGGACATCGACCTCCGCGGCTCCACCTACCTTTCCGGCATCCGGCTCTTCCTTCCTCAGCTTCGAGTCGACGAGCCCCACCGGCCACCGACATCGTCCCTCACTAGCTGCTCTGCTGCTTCGATATCGGCCTCCGCCTACCCCTTCAGCAGTTTGGCTCTCCCTTCCTCAGCTCGAGCCCCTCCAGTAATCCGGATCCGAACCTCGCCGGCCGCGCTACCCCGGCATCGACCCCCTGCAGCTACCGTTATTGGATTCGAGCTCCACCAGCCACCAACATCATCGATCGTCCCCAGGTTGCTGCTGCCGCTGTCCTGATATCATTTCCGAATTTAGTTGATTAGATACTCGTTCTGTTTTATGTTAATAGCTTATTTTATATTGATAGCTATGATCAGTGCCACAATGCCTGTGATCAGTGCCACAGTACTATGATCATCAATGCTACAGTACCTGTGATCAGTGCGATTCAGGTCCGGATTCAAGTCTGGATATCCGAGATTCATTCGGGTCCGGATCTGATACTTTAAAATTAGACACGTCGGGTATTCGGGTCTGGGTCTGGATTCAGTAGCTAAAATCGGATCTGGATCTGGATATCTGGGTTTCGACTCGAACCCGACTTGTTGACAACTCTATCATAGCCGAATCCCATTTTCACTCGAGGGTTACTTCATTTTTTTTTTTTATTTTATTGCCGCATTTTTTTTTTTTAAGGACGCGATGATGCATTCAACCAGTGTTTAAAAGTTGGGTTGAGTAGATCATGCTGATCTACGAGGCATTGTTTGGTATTGGCTCATTATATTAGAACCAAGATTTAAAAATAACATTGGTACAGATGGTAAAACTATCATATTTAATTGTATTATGATAATTTTATATAAGATGATACTAAACTACTTCTATTTTTTTTTATAAAGTGAGATAAATCCCGGTATAGCTATCCCGCAGGTCCCCACTCCTTATCGTAGATTTGTGCAGTCTTTCCCCATCTAAGGATGAGTACATCAAAAGCATTGCTAATAAAACAGGAAGACCCTAACCTCTCACTCACACTAATGATCGTAGGCCCCAAAAAAATTCCTGGATTTAATTGAATCACCATCGATTGGTTGTGAGGTAAGGTCTCTACCAACTGAGCTACCGCCTTAGCAGTGATGTTCCATTCTTTAAATTACCATCCAACTTAATGATGAATAGAGTATTTATCATTGAGGTCGAAAATCTAAAATTTTTCAAGAAAAGTAATCTTGTATTTAAATTTAAGGATAAAAGTATTTTTAGTTTAGCAAAACAAATTAATATATTAATATATTATTAATGCATTATACCAATATAATATATATGATATTATATTAATAATAATATTATCATCATATTATTATTCGATAATAATTTTAAATTAAATAGACATATATTATTATATTTTATATTAATATTAAAAAAATATTTAATATATTGTTTCTATTTACATTTTTTTAACAAAATAATATTAGTATTAAAAATAATATATTATAAGTGTAATAAAATATTAAATCTATAATAATAACAAATATATTTTTATAGAATTAATTATTTATAAAACTAATGAATATATCTTTATAAAAGATGCCAATGGTACTTTTAATATTATATAGCCAATAAGTTTGGATTCCTATGAAATATCAAATATATTATTTGTGAATACTTAGAAATCTTTAATTGTTGGAATACAGTATGCTAACATAATGATTTTAGATTATCGAGGATCAAATTAACTTGAATTAAGGATAACTGATGATCTAAGTGTGGGATTTTTCGTAGATGCTATATAGGTTAGATTACCAGAAAAAAAATAAAAAAAATAATTCAGATAAAAATCGAAGCATATCTCGATAAACTTGAGCAGCCATTAATAATACCATGATGAGATTTTGTAATAATATCATATAGAAGAAGAAAACGTAATAGGATAGATCTGCATCTCCATCTCTTTCTTGGTGTCTATCTCCTTGATGAGATAGATGCCGTCCAAGAACATAAAAACCTTGATATCCTAGAATTTCTATATTGGAAGCTATATATAAGAGTTTAGTAGAGACCTTAATAATGTTGATGAATCTATCCTTGTATAGATCATTAACCTACATCAATAACCACCATGCCACATGAGTCATGGTCAAGACAAATAAAGTCTAAAACAATAATAGTATCATAAATTAATTATGGATTCTTCAAAGATTCATTTAGATGATAACTTAATACATATTATGTAATAAATCAAAATAAAATCCATTTATAATTAACAAAAATTTATTAAAAAATATCTAAATACTAAAATCATCCTGATGATTCAGGCACTAAATGTCATCTAAGTACTATATGCACGGAACAATGCTTGTTGCTTAAACATTAATCTACAATGAGTTATGATATCAAAGTACGAGTTTATGAAGTAATATAGTAAAAATGAATCTACCAAGCTACTTAAAAAATTAAGACAAGTTTGTCCAACTCTTAGTGTTATTTTTTTAATTGAATAAAACAATAAGTACAACCGATATGGGAATCTACAGGCTACCAGTGTGGTAGAATGATTGTTTTACCCGTGACCGTAATCTCTCATTTACTATATATTACTAAATATTTGTCTAGTTTTAATTTATGTAGAAGTTATTAGATGGATCATCATGTATCTAAAATGAAATGGATCCATCTAATAATTTCATCGTAGGATGAAATGAATTTACCTAGGATAATTTCATTTTAAATTCATGGTGGATCCAATGCTTCTAATAATGTCTCCGATCTATTACGCTAAGAGACGGCGACGCTCCGATTGCATAAACGGACGGACGTGATCGCGGAACTGGGCAACACGAAGGGACAGCGCTTTTAGATCATCGCATCTTGATATGCCAGCTGTCATAACACGTAATCCCACAGGACCCACCGCCGTCCGCCTCCTATAAATCAGAGCATGCAGAAGGTCCGCGCGCCGCGCGGTTGCCTTGGGGTTGGGAGCGGGGCGCGTTCGTACTGGAGCGAGAGAGGGAGAGAGGAGAGGAAGTGAGAGACGAAGGAATGGGTCCTCGCACCGCCGAGCGGCGGAAGAGAAGAGAGCGGGGTAGGGTTTCGAATGGGTCTCGGTGCTCCGTCTCTCTCGTTTCTTTATTCTCTTTCCTCATTCTTCGAGTATCGATCAAATGCCATGGACTTTCTTGTCTCACTTCTCGTAATCTTGGTGGAAACTATGCGATTCTTGTTATTTCTAGGCTTTTTGATCTACTGCGGGTTTAATTCTTCTATTTCTTGGTTCGTACTTGTTATTTCTAGGCTTTTTGATCGACCGCGGGTTTAATTCTTCTATTTCTAGGTTCGTACGGGCCAGAGTTGGTTTCGTTTGAACGGTAGACGGCGAAGGAGGAGAGGGTCACGAGTGCTGGTCTCGATCCGGTACCTTAAACCATAATTGGTTCTTGTTTCTTTGTTACTTTTATTTTTAATATTTTCGTTTCAATTCCATCACCGCTTCTATTGTTTTAACTAGGGTTCTCATCGACTGCGGGAGGGTTTTCATTTCTTGGTTTGCTAAACCAAAAATGGGTTCTTGTTTCTTTGTTACTTTTATTTTTAATATTTTCGTTTCAATTCCATCACCGCTTCTATTGTTTTAACTAGGGTTCTCATCGGCTGCTGGAGGGTTCTCATTTCTTGGTTTGCTTCTTTTATTTGTCGATTTGCAATCTTGATCTTGACTGGATGAGAGGTCCTCATGATGTTACGGGCACCGTGAATCAATCAAATACGTTTTTTCCCCCTTTTTACTTCATCGTAATTTCCATTCTGCTTGTGGATATATGACGAGTGGTGGTATCTAGGAGGAAAATCTATAACGAGCTCCGTATATGGTGAAATTAATGAAAGGATAATTTCCGATGAAAATGTAATCTGTTCTGATCCTTTTTCTTTGTAAAGTCCGAAGTCCGTAGATTTTGATGATATGGCATCTTTCCTTTTTCTTTTTTTACTCTTTATTCTTTCACCTTTTGAAAAGGTGAGGTCTGCAACTAGAGTAAACTTCAGTACTACCGGTATTTTGTTGTACGTTTTACAGATCGATCTGATTTTTTTCTGGCGATGTTGGCTCATCTGGAGCTCAGTCTCACCAACTTTGGCTACTGTTCTGCTGATGGTCCTTGAAGCTCAAGACACATTCTTGCATTGGTGGGTGAGCTCGTAGTTCTTACTCTTTTACGTCCTTGGTGAAACCCCCTCTCTCTCTGTCATGGATTCAATCTTTTGTTGTTCTAAAGGTTGCATAGAATTGTTATGTTGCACGTTCTTCCTTCCTTCCTTCCCTTAAACTGCTTCACAAATTTCTTATTTCTTGCGAAATATTACTGTGTTGTTTGCTGATGTATGTGGTGATTTCAGTCTTGGAATGCCTGAGTAGAATTATTGCATGCAGAGTTTCTTTCCCTCTTTCTGGCATTATTTTCTTTGCTTGATGCGTTTTACTTTTTTCTGAAAAATTGATTTTGCTCTGTTTCACTGATGCGTTCAGTCATTTCAATGTTGGATGATTTATTTCACACTCAAAAAAATTTGAATGCTTGGATGGAATATTTGTATTCCGGTTTTATTCTTTCTTTTCTTGCTATCTTCTTTGTTCTTGAAATGTTTCTAATTTCTGTACAAATATCTTCTTGTGCTCTTTTACTAATATTTTTGGTGATTTTAATGTTTGGAGGCTTGAATGGATCTTGCTTTAACAAGCTTGTGAGATCAACATCTTTATTCATGTATAAGTGTAAAGCTTTCAAACCAAGATTTCAAGTGCTGCAAGTTTCCCAGTTAATGGCATAACAGTAGGCAACTGACTTAATTGTCATAGGCATTTGCAATACAGATCTCAGAAGGATCTGATAATTTGAACTGGAATTTGTGTTGTCAGATCAGGCCATGTGATATGTGAATATCTAACATGGATGGAAGTCGTATGAGTCATTGGTCGCAGCAACAAATGGAACTGAAGAAGGATACATAAAGCTGAACCTAGCACCTGGGATAAGGCATCTTGGTTATGGTTTGTGGAGATTGATAGTGGATTGAATTTTTTAGTTTGCTGCATTTAATTTTCAGCTTGTGCAGTGAAGATGATATTTTTGTCTAATGTTGTTTCACATTTTTCTTCTTTCTCAAGGACAAGTGTGTTTTTGTTCATTTTTTATTGGATATTACCACATATTTCTTTTGATTTGTTAACCTGTTTTTTTAGTTTCCAATCATCTGTCCTCTTCCATAAGTAATCATTGACATAGCTGATGCAGGACAGAAATAAAATTCCAAAGTCCAAATAAAATTCTAGAATCCAAATAAACATAATTTTTCTAATTCTAAATAAAACAAATGTTCTAATTTCTATATTTGTGCCTAACATATGTATGCTTCAATTCTTTACTATTGGATGGTCCTCCATCTAGAGTCAAGTTGCTTGTGATAATGTTGCTGATGGTAATATTTATTTGTATGCCATCCAGTGTTGGATTACAAAAGTCTCCATTGACAGCAAAATGGCTATTAGAAGGTTTGTTTTCTTCAAATTCTGATTAATTGTTTATTTAATGTATGTGGTTTATGAATTGCATTTATAACTCTGATTACTTCTTTTTTACTTTGCATATAGATTGGTTCTGGCTGATACATCTGAGCTTGCATTGGGTTGGAATCCTGTTGGAGGAAGACTAATAGAAATGAAGAAATATGCTTTTCTTATTGTTTGTATGCTAATTATTTTCTGTGAAATGTTGTACGAAAGTTCTCCATAATGTTAATTTTTGGTTTTCATTACTTGCTGTTTTAATTATAAGGAATGACTGAGTTCTTTTATTATCTTAAAATGCTAAGTGAAGGGATAAAATGCTACTTTCATTACGTAATGCCAACTACTCTCTCTCTCTACAGAGCCCAAATACCTGATCCCAAAAGCATCATCAGTTGACTGGATCACACCCATCCATCAAATATTGTTTCATCTTGACTACATGCATTACATTACGATTTATTAGTGAATGCCACTTCCAAAGGAATTGTCTGCAACCATAATTCACATACGGGCAGTTCATGCATAGCTCTCGAACTTGCTCAAAGCCTAGCTACTACTATTAACTGGATGATCAACCCTAACTCTTGACTGAATCAAAGTCTGAATAGGCAGAAGATTGACAACTGTAATGATGTGTCCAAATGTCCCATCCAAGAAATCAACTTATTTGGACAACTTCATTCAAGGCATCTCTAATTTGCACATGCTGATATGAGCAGGTATTTTTCATTATCTTCTTTTAATCTCAAGGTCAAAAAATATGGATTTTTGCAAATTCCATCAAAAAGACTACTTTGGTGATGGTCGTGATCATTAAGAGGCCTGCTTTCCTGTGTAGTGGTTGTTACAGTTGCCATGTTTTCGGTTTGCAATATGTCAACCTCATGAGGAATGATAGACAGTCAAAGACATCATAGTTTGAGACAACCCAAAAGCTCATAGACTATGCAACCATTCATTGATAAATTCTTAGGTATAGCGAGTCTATCATAGGCAAAGCCTTTCCACCCAATCATGATTGATGTGTCACATTAAATGCCAACCAATGTTGATGTGTGATTGGGTGGAAAGGCTTTGCCTATGATAGACTCATTCTACCTAAGAACTTCTCCCATTTTCGGAGTCCTTTTCTTGTTCCTTCTTGATGACTTGACCCTTTTATGACTAAGCAGTCTTGAACAGCCCAATCAAGCAAAATAGATCTCGACGAACAAATCAGGAGAACCGAAAGAATGACTATGAGGTGTTTACACATATTTTTATGAGAGCTACTAGTGAAAGAACTGGAAGATTGGGACTTGAACTGAGATTTCATTGGTCCTATGATCTTTCAGGGCCTTCCAACGTTTAATCTTCCCCTTGATTGACCTAACTTTTAATAGACCCATGCTTTTCTTTCCATAGACATTCTTAAAAACCAGTAGTAAACCTAAGAAGTCACCAAGTCCAAAGAAAAAGAAATTTTTATTTGATCAAAGAGATTGTCAATTAATCACTTTCTTAGCGCTTTAGAGAGCTGAGAAGAGGAAGGAAGAACAAAGCATGCGTACTCTCCTACCAAGATTCTTTAGATATCTGATGCAGATTTCAGAACAAACAGAGCCAGTATAAAGAAAGGAGAAACTGCGAGGGGAGTGAAGTCAGGAAGAGGGGAAGAAGTCAAGGAAGGTGAAGGATAGTTGGGGGGGGCGGGGGTGCTGGCGATGGAAGGTGAACTTGGCATTCTTCTTTGACTTCCCTCCACCACCCAAAAGAAATCCAAAAGAGATCCAGGGTGAGTGTTTGTTATTCTTCTTTTGATAAATTGATTACTTGCTCACTCTTTCTTCAGGATGGTTGCAACCTTTGTTGTGGGGTTCACAAGGAAGAGCTGAGGTTTTGGGGGTGGCCACATGACAGTCTCTCCAGGCATTCCTTTTCTTTCACCTTCCTTTACTGCAGTCCACTAATTACACCTGATCCCTGATTTTCTCTCAAGGATTACTTTGTTTGACCACCAATGTTTAAGTTAGGTTCAGAGGAGGTCAGGAAATGTTCTCAAAGTCAGAGAGATTAGGTTGATCTGTAAAGCTAGTACCGTATGCATGGGACAATACTTGTTGCTCAAACTTTAGTTTACAATGAGTTAACTTAGAAGTAGAAGTGAATCTGCAAAACTATCTTAGATGATCAAGACAAGTGTGTCTATACAACCAACTCGTAATGTTCTTTTCAATTGGAGAGGGCAACAACTACAACAGATATATGAGCATCTATATTCTATATGTTTGGTGGTATGATTTGTTTATCTGATCTCTCATTCATTATACCTTGTTAGTTGTTTGTCTAGACTCAATCAGTAAGGTCTTTGTTGGTTGGTACCCTTCTCCATTTGGTGGATGTCCTAGGTCTCAAATCTTGTCACATGCTTACTGATTTCAAATGTGATGCTGCTTTAGAATTGGCAACTATGGCATTTGCACGATCATATTCTGCTAAACTAAACTACTGGTACTTTTGATGCTTATTAGCTTTCAATGTTTATTAGGTTAGTGAAAAAAGCATAAATTCGGTTGAAAACTTCACATATCATCTTTCAGTGGCAATTGGGTCTTCAAGATGAACTGGTCTTGGTAATGAAGAGCATGCAACAAACTGGTTTATCAAGGTTTAACTTGAAAGGAAACAAAGCTTGTTTGCACATTAACTTATTAAGTTTTTAACTTCAATCATAATTGTAAAATTATTAGCTAATATCATTATTTATGCATGTGTCATTACTGATTATTTAAAATTATGAGTCCAATTCAGATCCAAGATGCCTTTCTTCAAACTAATGGCAAATATAGTATAGAAGCTGACATTCATGATTCTTTCTAATGCCATTTGTTATTCACGTGACAATTCTTGGAGCTTCACTGGCAGTCCTTTGAAGAAGTCGGCATGTGGTATGGTAATAGGACAGTTAGGTGAAACAAACTTCCAGTTGTAATTCAGGATCAGGTGGTGTATGAAGACAATTATCTCCAATTTTGCAAGCTCTGCTCCAGGGCACTGCCTTATCCCTCCAAATGGCATGAAGTGCTTTGGTTTTGCTTTACCAGATGCCTCCTTCAAGAAAGAAGATAATGTAAGTAATAACTGTTTGGACATTTTTATTGCTTTATCTTTTAGCTATGCTACTTGGGAAACTATGATATGTTCAGTATTAAAGACTGATTTGATTTCTTTCATGTCTGAGCCTTGAGAAATTAGCTTGTAAGGGTATTTCAGATTTGTAATGACAAAAAGGTAAATGATAATGGAAGAATCTATAAATACAAATAACGTGAATCTTTCAATGTGGCATCCAACTTTATTTCATTTGATATGTGATGTCTTATGTAGTTTTACATCCATGGGAAGGTCTGTATTGATCTATTAAGTGGCCTTTTGTTAGGATTGACATGTTAATATCCCCATATGGTTTTTGTTAGGATTGACTTATTTAATTTCCTTTCTTTAAAGTAGAAAGAGGCAGCTAATTTGGCTCCTTACATACCATTTTGGTTAGGCATGGTTGGGATCCTCAACATAGCTAAATAAAAAGAATTCTTTTCCCTTTTATTTTTTCTAGGGAAAAGAATTGGACAATGGCCAATCCAAAATTTATTCACTCAAAGGTCGGTAACCTTGGCTAACCAAACCAGTAAAAACTAGAAAGAGGAACCAAGAACAAGTGTAGTTAGGGTAAAAGAGCTGCTACAGGCTATGTGCTTTCAAACTCCCTTATGTTGTGGTATCACCTGCTTTGATACTACTTGTAGGGGATCTCTCAGATTATGGAATACGAATCTTCGACCAAGATCGCACAAGAGGAAAACTTGCATTCTTAACTCCATACAATAATCTCTCAACAAGAAGTCCTTTAATTCCTCACAGTGCTGTCAACTCTCAGGGGACCCTCTACCCCTACAAGCTTTCATTTGACTCTCTAGGTTTTCTTTGCCGCTACCACCATTGGTCCTCTAGCCATCTGCCCTCTTTGTATAGGCCAAAAATATAGTTCAGGGAGGAACAGAACTTCTAAAGTCCTTGGAACCATGTTTGATGCAGAACAAATAAAGGGATGCGATGCGGAAGTAAATTAAGATTAACTAATTTTTTGTTGTTTTTATATGTTTGTAGAAGTTGGCTTCAAATCAAAGAAAAGTTAACCTAACATTGAAAGATACTAATATGATAATTGAAAGCACAGTTTTAAGGAAACTAAACTATCAGAGTAGTTCAGAAGCAACGGATCGCTGGGGGTTGAGAAACTCCCAGACCTAGGGTTTCGCTCTGAACTTTCAGCAGAACAGAAATAGAGAGAAGAGATGGTTTACTAACCAGACTTGTGATCTTCTCAGGGTTTGGTGGAAGAACTCTCTCGAGCAGATTGTGGGATCCTCGGAGTCGGCTATCTTCGCAATGGATCCTCTAATACTGGTTTCGTGGTTTGGTCGGCTTCTCCTGGACTCAGAATCTGGGAGAGAAGAGGAACAAAAGATGGAATTCAGAAACTCAAGAAGAGACCTTACCAGGCTGAAGAACTTGAAAGCCGAGGCTGCTGAGATCAGGATTCTCCTGGAGGCTGATCTGACTTCCTCTTAGAGTTGCTGCAGACCTGAAGTATCTGGACCGGAACTGGATGCTGGTGGCCGGCCAGGGCTTGGAGATTGTGGCCGTGAGAAGGGGAATAACCTAGGGCTTGGTGGAAAGAGAAAGGTGATGGCAGCTAGGGTTTGGGAATTGAGTGGCTATCCTAGGGTTTAGGGTTTTGGAGATCTCTCACCTCCTCAAGGTTCCAGGGGAACCCGGATTTACTCCCTCACGGAGCTCAACACTTAGAAGCAAGTGCGGAAAAGAGAGAACATAAGTTTGCTCATAAAAAAAAATTTCTTTCATTCATATCATTGTTTTCAACTTACAAGAGGGATTTAATTTATAATGCTTTACAAGGGAGAAGGGTTTCATATTTTTCCATGTGGGACTAAAGGAGGGGATCTCCAAGTTATGGCAAATCCCTTACATATGGTTGGCCAAAATACCAAAAATTAGGATTTGGGTTATAAATGGCAGGTAGATGGCGCCACCTTGCTTGATTCTTCAAGAAAAAATTTTTTCCTTCCCTGGATGAACTCTTTTGGACTCCTCCTTTTCTTCCTCCCTAAGTCAAGGCCCTTCCCATCTTTGTTTTGGGTGTTTTTGGCAGGTAATGGGCGCCCCTTGATATTCTCTTCCAAGAAAAACTTCTTCCCTTCTTTGCTTGGAATTACTTGGGAAAGTCTTGGCCGCCCCCTTGATTTGTGCTCTCTTGGTGGACTTCTCTTTATCTGGTGCATGAAAGAAGGAAGTTGCCATTTGTGGAGTGGGGATCAAAAGCTGCTGGATGTGGATATGGCGCCCCCTGGACTGGGAGTGTGGCTGGGAGTGTGGTGTCCACTTGCCTGGTCTTGGGAGAAAATGTAACATCCCCGGTTGAAACCCTAGTCCACTACTGAGTCAACATGACTCAACAAAATAAAATGCAGGTAATGTAGACTCAAGCTAAATTGAGTTGATCTAGTCAACTCTTATTACAAACCAAAAACCCTAATTCTTCGGGCAAGGTTAATCAGAGATCCAGATGGAGCTCTGAAGTCTTCTTCTGAGTCTGGTGCCCGCACCAATTCTCCCAGGGTGGGAGGAACTCGACCCTGTCGAGTAAGGCTCAAGTTGGCTCTGGTATCTCTCCAAGAGGTCTGGGTCCAATTCTTGTAATTCTTCTCGGGAGATCCAAGAGTCATCAGAATCTGGCCTTCCTTGCCAGCGGACCAGGTACCTTTGGTATCCTCGATTACGAGTAGAGATAACCTGATCATCCAGGATCTTTTCAATCTGCTCTTTCCTCACAGGCCAGTTTGTTGGTGGACACACAGGGTCGGGATCACTCTCAATGATAGGGTTAGGCTCAAAAGGCTCACTAGGAATCACAGCTGGCTCCCTGTACTCTACTAAGTCTGTAATGTTGAAAGTAGAGCTAATGCCTAGTTCTGGAGGCAACTCGAGCACATAGGCATTGGATCCTACTCTCTTTACCACTCTAAATGGTCCAGCTCCCCTAGCATGTAACTTTCTAACGGTTCCAGGAGGAAACCGTTCAGGCCTTAACCTAATCATCACATAGTCTCCCTCAACAAAAGATTTGACTCGCCTTTGAGTATCAGCCAACTTCTTATAAGTTTCATTACTTAAATTTATTTTGGCATGAATTTCTTTATGCAAGTCTTTTACATGCTGTGCAAAATTCTCAGCAGACTCGGAGACTCGAGTGTGGACAGGTAAAGGGACTAGGTCAAGAGGTGTGTGAGGTTTGTACCCATGTACAATTTCAAATGGACTCTTACCCGTAGACCTATTGACCGAGTCATTGTACGCAAATTCTGCCCTTGGTAGGTATAAATCCCAATTTCTGGTGTTTTCACCAACAAGACATCTCAGCAGATTTCCTAGGCTACGGTTCACTACTTCAGTTTGGCCATCAGTTTGGGGATGATAGGCAGTTGAAAACTTAAGTTTTGTCCCTAACTTATGCCAAAGGGTCTTCCAAAAGTAACTGGTGAACCGGACATCCCTATCTGAAACGATTGTCTTAGGTAGGCCATGGAGTCTAACTATCTCATTGAAGAAAAGTGTGGCTACCTTAGACGCATCAAAGGTTTGGGAACAAGGCAAGAAGTGGGCCATTTTAGAGAATCGGTCGACTACGACACAGATAGAATCATGTCTCCTCTGGGTCTTAGGTAAACCTAACACAAAATCCATACTCACATCTTGCCAAGGACGATCTGGGACAGGGAGTGGGGTATAAAGGCCAGTGTTTTGTTTTCGCTGTTTGGCAACAGCGCAGGTTCGACATCTAGCTACAATATTAGCTACATCCCTTTTCAAGCTAGGCCAGAAAAAGTGGTCTTCAATAGCTAGAATGGTCTTGTCTTTTCCAAAATGGCCGGCTAAACCTCCAGCATGGATTTCCCAAATCAAAAATTCCCTAAGAGAAGTTCTAGGGATGCAAAGCCTATTTTTGAAGAACAAAAAACCATCTACAAGGGTATAATCCTGGTGATTACCAGATGGTCCTTGAACTAGATCCTGATACACAGTTGTGAAATCCGGACAAGACTCATATTCCTCTTTGATTTGCTCAAACCCTATGACCTCAGTTCTAACAGAAGTTAATAACAGAGATCGGCGACTAAGGGCATCAGCTACCTTATTCTCAACTCCAGCCTTATGTTTCAGGACAAAAGTATAGGACTGGATATATTCTACCCACTTAGCATGCCTAGGGTTAAGCTTCTTTTGGGAGTTCAGAAATCTAAGAGCCTCATGGTCCGAAAATAGTATAAATTCCTGCGGTAGCAAATAATGTCTCCAGTAACGCAAAGCTTGCACCACCGCATAAAATTCCTTATCATAGGTAGAATACCTAAGCTTAGCATCATTAAGTTTTTCACTAAAGAATGCTATGGGATGATTCTCTTGGCTTAGGACTCCACCTATTCCTACACCTGAAGCATCACAGGCAACCTCAAATACTTTAGAAAAATCGGGTAATCTCAGAATGGGTGCCTGGGTCATTTTATCCTTAAGATCTAGGAAGGCTTTATGGGCTGACTTAGTCCAATGAAATTCTTCCTTCCTAATACAATCAGTGATAGGAGCAGCTAAAGTACTAAACCCCTTGATGAATCGCCTATAGAAGGTAGCCAAGCCGTGGAAACTTCTAACTTCATGCACATTGGTTGGCTCTGGCCAGTCTACTATGGACCTAATCTTCTCAGGATCGGCCGTCACGCCGTCAGGGTTACTACAAAACCAAGAAAGATAACTCTACTAGTCATGAATTCACACTTCTTAAGATTACCGTAGAGTCTATCATTCCTCAAAACTTGGCAGACTGCTCTAAGGTGGCCTAGGTGATCTGCTGGGGTCTTACTATAGATCAGGATGTCATCAAAATAGACCACCACAAATTTTCCTATGAAAGCTCTAAGTACCTGGGTCATAATTCTCATGAAAGTACTAGGGGCATTGGACAACCCAAAAGGCATAACAACCCATTCATAAAGACCATCCTTAGTTTTGAAAGCAGTTTTTCATTCATCCCCGGGTCTAATCCTAACCTGATGATAGCCGCTTTTGAGATCAATCTTAGAAAAAACCATTGCACCAGCCATCATATCAAGCATGTCATCTAGTCTAGGGATGGGAAACTTATATTTGATTGTAATTTTATTGATGGCATGACTGTCAACACATCCTCCACGTGCCATCTTTCTTTGGGGTCAGTAAGGCTGGGACTGCACAAGGGCTAAGACTTTCTCTAATAAACCCCTTCCTCAATAATTCTCCAACCTGCTTTTGCAGTTCTTCATGCTCAGATGGATTCATCCTGTAATGGGGCAAGTTGGGCAAAGTCGCTCCTGGGATTAGATCTATGGCATGCTGGATATCCCTAAGAGGTGGAAGGTGGTCTGGCAAATCCTCGGGAAAGACATCCTCAAATTCTTTTAACACAGGTTTAACTTCTTGAGGAGGCTCTGAGGGTTCCGAAGTTCTAAGTTCCTTAGCAGTCAACATCCAGATGGGTGAACCACTATGAATTTCTTGTTCTAGATCCTTAGCACTGATTAGGTTCACCCCAGTTTTCATCTCCTTAACCTTACCGGCTCCTTTAGTTACCTTGTCCTTAGGGGGAACTGAATGGATCGTAATCTCCTTCCCATTGAAACTAAAGACACAGGTATTGGATTTTCCTAAGAGGGTGGCATCATGATCATACAACCAAGGTCTTCCGAGAATTATACTGCTCACCCCCATGGGTAAGACATCGCACCAAATCTTTTCGTGATAAGATTGCATTTGGATTTGGACTTGACATCTAGACTGGATGGGTATGGAGGTAGAATCTACCCAAGAAACCTTATAGGGGTTGGGATGGGGAACTGAGATTAAGCCTAACATCTTGACAGTGCTAGTAGAGATGGCATTTACACAGCTCCCACTATCTATGATGATCTTACATACCTTATCCCCTAATTTAAGAAAAGTCTGTAGGATGTTAGTCCTACGCCAATCCTCTTGAACTAGATTCTGGGATAGGATGCATCTTACAACTCCTAATTGGTCAGATTCATTGGGTTCCTCCTCTCCTTCATACTCCTCAACCAAATTCATTCCGGCCTCATAAACTTCTTCTTCAAATTCCTCACTGGGCTCGGAATTATCATTCTCTCCCTCTTCTATGTAAAGGGATCTACGTGGGCACTGGCTAGCAACATGACCTACCTTATGACACTTGAAACAGGCTATGGCAGTACACTGATTGGAAATGTGACCTGGTTTCTGACACTTAAAACAGGTGATATTTGAACTAGGGGTTCTCTGGGTGTCAGGTGCCTTACCTTTGTCCATGGGCCTAGGGGTAGAAGTACCCTGAAAAGGTTTACTAGGGATAACTTGGCTAGGTCCATTCCTTGGGATTGGGGCACTAACCCTAGAAGGTATAGGTCCTCTCTGAAATTTCTCAGTGTTCAGTGCAATCTGCTAGGCTTGGTCTAGATCAGTAACCTCTCTCAGAAATAGTTCTCTCTTGATATCTTCCCTCAGTCCAGCCCTAAATCTAGACAAAGTGACTTCGTGGGCTTCACTCACATCACATCTCATTAGGTATTCATCAAAAGTAGGTATGTAGTCTGAGACAGATCGGTTTCCTTGTTTCAGGTTTTGCCATTGGTCTAACAGGTTTTGCTGGTATGAAATGGGTAGGTATTTATCTCTCAGTTTTTCTTTCATATCCTGCCAAGTGGTTATGGGCTCAACATTCCGTCTCCTAGTGGTTAGCTCAATGTTCCCCCAGTATAACCTAGCTTGACGTACTAATTTCATCTTGGCAAACTTGTATTTCCTCTCCTCAGACATAGCATACCACTCAAAGTATTGGTCCATCTCACCCTCCCAATCAGAATACACCTTAGGGTTCAGACTACCATCAAAAGTGGGTGCATCTAGTTTGATGTTCCTGATGAACCTATCATCTCTATCTTCAGGCTCTGGGTCAGGCCTCCTATGATTAGGTTCAGGATCTCTATATAAAGGCCTTCTAGGCTCCTGATGTGGGTGAGGTTGAGGCACATTAAAATCGGGGTCAGGAGTCCAATTCCGATGTCTAGGTTCTTCAAGTACTTGGACTCGGTCCCTAAGTTGGGTAAGATCCTCATGAATTTGTGCGCTAAACTGGGCCACAGTGTTTGTCATATCCTGATTCATTTTAGCCATACTTTCAGTAAGAGTTCTGATCATGGCCTCTAAATCAGGTTGGGTTTGACCAGGTTGATATGGCACTCCGTTTCTGGTAGACATGATGATTCAAGCAAGCACACAAATGAGACTAGACTAAATCGACTACTGGATCACTAGACCTAGAGTCCAAACTAGATGCCCAATCAGAGTGGCAAGCTAGCCTGTAGTAACTCAGGACTCAGCCAGGCAGGTGTAAGGGGAGTGTTAGGTCCCTGATTGCCAATCCTAGACACCAATCAGTGATTGGCCAGGTAGGCGGACCAGCACACAAGCCCTTCGGGAATGGATCCCTGAACCACCGTTCTAGACACTGAGTGCTAAGCACACACAGAATAACTCGGCAAACTGACTCAACACTAGCCTAGACCCGACCATTGGTGTCCCTAGCCCACTAGGGCAAATTAGGTCTAACTGATTTTAAATTAGGTCTAGGTTCGAATGATTGGATGGTGGTTTTGGGCTAAGGAGAGGTAATCAACTCCTCCCCTTATCTTAGATGCTCAATTGCCCTTAAGTAAATTATGAGATGATCACTCCAAAAAGAATTGAATTGCAGAACACAAAAAACAGAGTTGTATTTTAATGCTCAGAATTTTTACCGAAACCAATAAATCACAGAAAAATTATGGAAAATAGGTTCAATTATACTGGTTTCAACGAAGCAAAAATCATGCAATTCGGAGTTTTATGCAGGGAGAAATAATTCAGACAACAGGGCAATTATGGGCTGCAACTAGATTGTCTTCCCCGTTTATAATCCCTGCTACGAAGTTATAACCCAATGGATCCCCTACACGCCCTAGGAACACCCCGTGGAATGGGAGGAGGAGGCTTGCGCCTCGCTTAGTTCCTAGGACCAGACGTCCTGGGGAGTCTACTTCGAGCAGACAAAATAAAAAGAGAAAACAATCAAAACAAGCAAGCAAGCAAATCAGAAACCCTAGACTGGGCTCTGATACCAAAAATGATGCAGAACAAATAAAGGGATGCGATGCGGAAGTAAATTAAGATTAACTAATTTTTTTTGTTGTTTTTATATGTTTGTAGAAGTTGGCTTCAAATCAAAGAAAAGTTAACCTAACATTGAAAGATACTATATGATAATTGAAAGCACAGTTTTAAGGAAACTAAACTATCAGAGTAGTTCAGAAGCAACAGATCGCTGGGGGTTGAGAAACTCCCAGACCTAGGGTTTCGCTCTGAACTTTCAGCAGAACAGAAATAGAGAGAAGAGATGGTTTACTAACCAGACTTGTGATCTTCTCAGGGTTTGGTGGAAGAACTCTCTCGAGCAGATTGTGGGATCCTCGGAGTCGGCTATCTTCGCAATGGATCCTCTAATACTGGTTTCGTGGTTTGGTCGGCTTCTCCTGGACTCAGAATCTGGGAGAGAAGAGGAACAAAGATGGAATTCAGAAACTCAAGAAGAGACCTTACCAGGCTGAAGAACTTGAAAGCCGAGGCTGCTGAGATCAGGATTCTCCTGGAGGCCGATCTGACTTCCTCTTAGAGTTGCTGCAGACCTGAAGTATCTGGACCGGAACTGGATGCTGGTGGCCGGCCAGGGCTTGGAGATTGTGGCCGTGAGAAGGGGAAAAACCTAGGGCTTGGTGGAAAGAGAAAGGTGATGGCGGCTAGGGTTTGGGAATTGAGTGGCTATCCTAGGGTTTAGGGTTTTGGAGATCTCTCACCTCCTCAAGGTTCCAGGGGAACCCGGATTTACTCCCTCACGGAGCTCAACACTTAGAAGCAAGTGCGGAAAAGAGAACATAAGTTTGCTCATAAAAAAAAATTTCTTTCATTCATATCATTGTTTTCAACTTACAAGAGGGATTTAATTTATAATGCTTTACAAGGGAGAAGGGTTTCATATTTTCCCATGTGGGACTAAAGGAGGGGATCTCCAAATTAGGGCAAATCCCTTACATATGGTTGGCCAAAATACCAAAAATTAGGATTTGGGTTATAAATGGCAGGTAGATGGCGCCACCTTGCTTGATTCTTCAAGAAAAAATTTTTTCCTTCCCTGGATGAACTCTTTTGGACTCCTTCTTTTCTTCCTCCCTAAGTCAAGGCCCTTCCCATCTTTGTTTTGGGTGTTTTTGGCAGGTAATGGGCGCCCCTTGATATTCTCTTCCAAGAAAACTTCTTCCCTTCTTTGCTTGGAATTACTTGGGAAAGTCTTGGCCGCCCCCTTGATTTGTGCTCTCTTGGTGGACTTCTCTTTATCTGGTGCATGAAAGAAGGAAGTTGCCATCTGTGGAGTGGGGACCAAAAGCTGCTGGATGTGGATATGGCGCCCCCTGGACTGGGAGTGTGGCTGGGAGTGTGGTGTCCACTTGCCTGGTCTTGGGAAAAAATGTAACATCCCCGGTTGAAACCCTAGTCCACTACTGAGTCAACATGACTCAACAAAATAAAATGCAGGTAATGTAGACTCAAGCTAAATTGAGTTGATCTAGTCAACTCTTATTACAAACCAAAAACCCTAATTCTTCGGGCAAGGTTAATCAGAGATCCAGATGGAGCTCTGAAGTCTTCTTCTGAGTCTGGTGCCCGCACCAATATTTGCCATATTCAAAAATGCGCAAAGCACCTGAGCTGGTCAAAAATACCTAAATTGGCCTTGAACAGTGTGTGAACCATGCCTGGACTGCTGTAGACTCGTGAGTGAACCGGCTTGTGGACCACGCTTGTCCTTGCATGCCATGCACGTGCCTATGCGCGTCCGTGTGTGTGGACTGCTGTGCGTTGCAGGCCAACACATTGCAGGCCATGCACTTGCAGGCCTGTGTGCTTGGGCCATGCACCTGCGAGCCTGCGTGCCATGGTTGGGTCTTCTTTTGGATTTTTTGGTACCTAGGTTTGCATTTTGGATAGAGTTAAGATGTTTGCTCAAACACCTCATAGGAGCCAATGAAGTCTGGGTGAAATAAAAAAAGTAGCTATTTCTTCAAATTGGCTTTAACTTAAAACAGCTAGTTGATATCATAGGCAAAATGATACTGTCACATCAGTTGATGTTGTTAAAAATAGCTAAACTCAGCTGGCTAAACCTGCCGGGACACATGGTTAAGCTGTTAAGCAAACAGGAGGGATCTTTCCTTTATGTGATCTGCAACAAAAATGAAAAGAAAGAAGAAGAGCAGCAGCAGCAGCAGCAACGAAAGGATTTTATTTCACCTACCCGTCAAAAACTCATTCCAATAAATGCAAAAAAGATGTATAAAAAACTAAACTCTCACCAGCCATTTCCATGGATTAAAACTCTTAGGATCCTTATATAGTGGAGGGTCCAGATCAAGGAACTTGGAACCGGTACCGGGCCCCTACCAGTCCCCTACCGATACAGTATGGTATGGTACGATACCATATCGGTCCTGTACCGGGTCTACAAAACTTTAAAAAAATCCCTTCCCTCCCTATCAAAAAATTGTTTAACTTGAACCGGGCACGAACCAGACTCGAACCGGGCCGAATACGGTATGGTACAGTATAGTACCATACCGTACCATATGGAATATATTTTTTTAATTTTTTTTAACAGTCTGGAGTGCCGGACCGTTTTTTATATGAATCGTACCGGCTTTTGACCGATATGGTATGGTATGCCCCGTATTTGGCAATACGGGACGGTACCACAAACCATGGTCCAGATGCACTGTTGAGATGTTTGCCATAAACAGTGCATCCACACAGAATCACATAGCCTATGCAATAATAACATGCAAATACACTTCAATATGTAATTTATTCTGATGTTTTCTAGTAAGATAAATCTCTGGGGCCTACCTTTGTATTGTATATCTGTACTTGCTTTCTTTGGAAGAATTGAACCACTGCCAAGTCGTAGTGTTTCATTGATAACCTACATCAAGAAACAGTTATATTAGTAGCAATTTATCTTTTTGTGTCTTCTTTACTACCCGTTCTTATTTTTGCAGAATTTTGTAGTTTTTGTAAGTTTACACATTGTGTGAATTTCAGATGTCTGTAGTCTTCGCATGTCTGTTTGCCATCTCCTCTCTGCCTTTTGCTTCGAGTAAATTGAAGGTGCTCATCCTGAAAGAAACCATAGTTTTTGTTCTTGAAATACACTTAAATAAGTATTTCCATCTCAAAACTCTGGGTAGTGTGTAGAGATCATTATCTTGGTATGAGAAAAACATTTGTATTTTTGTTTTGCCAAAAGAAAGCTTGAGAAACATTTAAAATGTTGGGAGTGGAAGGAGTGTATCCGAGTATTTTGAGACCACTAACATGACCAAATGAAGGTCATTTTACCCGTAATTGCTCGAGTGCCCTGGGACATCTGCCAAGGAAATAGATCATTATAGGTATGACCCTTGCCTGTGGTAAGGTCGGCTGAGCCAATCAGGTTCCGCAATAAATCAATGATCTGCTCCCATGAATAAGAGCTGTTGTCCATAAGCCAGCCAAGTAGATCATCTTCCAATTCTTCATTGCTGTCTCCCTTCTTGTGTATCCTCTCTTTCATTTTTTTTCTTGATGGTGTTTGAGATAAAGGTTTTTGACTGTGAGACAAGATTGAAATTCAAATCAAAATCTTCAAATTATTAAAAATTACAGAGCTGGATTTCTTCTTTTCAAACAGTGGAACTAATTGGGTCCATTTCGAACAACAGATTAATATAGTTTTCTCAGGGGAACAAAAAAAGAAACTTGGATATGACATTTTGTTTTTGTGTCTGGTTTCCTAAGCAAAAAATATTGAAGTTTCAAAAATGTTTCTCATACTATGACTTTTTTTAATTTTTTTCTCAAATTTATAAAAACATACATGCATATGAGACGTGGTCTTATAGACCAGACAGAGGCATCTCATCTTTGAGTTCGCATCCTTCATGCATATTCATGGTCATTCTCTTCAGGCAGAGCAGAACAATATACCTAAAAAAAAAAATTTACAGCCGTGCCCATAACCATCTACACTTGTTACTTGCTATAAAGTATATGGGGATGCTTTTAAGTCTTTTAACTTTTCAGCCTTTTGTTTGCCTTTCATTGTTTGTGTGCGTACAATGAGATTGGAGCCAACTTGTGTTTCATGTGAGAGGATGCATCTTTGCTGTATATAAGAGATAAATGAAGGAAATGACTTGCTCTGTATTCATATCATGTACACACCTGTAAGGCCTTCCAATATGCAGATCCAGGCAATCTCAAAGGAAGTGAGAAAAGTCCTGCTAAAAATGTCTCAAATTCTGTCCGCAGCTTCTCTGTTTCAGGCACACCTCGTGCCATGCTCAAAGTTTTCTTTGTGATAATGTTGAAGGTAAACTGTGTGTACTTTCTTTATTAACTTTTAGTCCCTTCAATTTTGTTTGTCTAATGCAACTAAGCAAATATATGGTGTAATTATTAGATTTCCAGTGTTTCCTTCATTGATTCATCTTTAGCATGTATAATAGAATTATTCTTCAAAGAGCTGATGAGAATAGTGGCAATCTGTTCAGCATCCGGCAAAATCCATGATTCAAGCCTTCTGCTGGAAAAGGAGTCGACGAAGATGGGCCTCTGGAACTTGTGGACATCTCCTTGTGCTACTGCAGTGGCAGTCTCCCCAATCATCTTAACATGTTGTGGCCAGCCATGTTCAAACAATTTCATATCATTTTGTAGTATGAAATGGTTCAGCTCAGCATCTGCAGAAATTACTGCCAGGTTACTGAACAAGCTTGTCATGAAGATCTTTCCGAACCTGCAAGTATGTTGAATCTTTCTCTAAATAAGTTAGCAATGCCATTTTAATTCACCGATGCTCAGTTTATCAGTTTGTGAGATGCAGTTCTCTTCATTTTGAACACTTTTGTAGTATTGAAGTAAGCTATATATTTAATATTGTGTCTGGTAACACTTTAAGAATTGAAAATTTCTATAATTTGATTGCTTATAGGAGTCTGAAGGGTTGTGAGGGAGAAATCTTATTTGCTTGTCAATCATAAAATATCTGTCTACTGAAATGGATAATGAAGTAAGTGAAGTCAGCATTGCTGAGATAAAAATTTATTTATTGAGTGAAGATTAAGGATGAAATAATTAACGACATCACCCCAAAGAAGCTAGTGGGTGGCTAATTTTCCTCACAAATGTGGTTCATGTTCTGGCTTTCTCGTTTTGAGCAAATCATGTTCTGGCTCATGCAGCTATTCTTTTATTTTAGCCTGCACCATAACTTACCTGTTTAAACATTTATTCTTGATGCTTGAAGTGAGAACACTCAGGTGATTCTAATAATTAAAACTATGTAAGATCACAAACCTGGAAATGTGGTGCTCCATGAAAGATCCTAGTTTATACGATGCATGGGGCTTCAAGAAAGAGATGGACTGTCCAATAATGGGTCAACCCATGTCTCTTGGTGGTAGTCCCGAGGGTAGGGTTCATCGAACCAGGCCGGTGTCTAATCGGTACTGTTTGGCTATAAAAATCAATTTTTTTCAATTATCGGATAAAAAAAAAGAACCGAGCCTGAATCGTGTCTGAATTTATCCGAACTAGTCATCGATTCAGGCAAGATTTGGTTTGGTTCGGTCCTTTTTTTTTTTTTTGGTGCTATAGTAAGATGGGATGGGGGGTTGTTATTAAGTAACCGAGAGCTCGAGAGGCTCTCAGTTTTGATTGAAAGTGAGAAAGAAAGACTTTCAAAGAAATTTTTTTAACATTTCAAGCTACTCAAACACTTTAATATCAAAGAAAAAGGTGGATTGAAAATACACAAAACCTTCTTTCTTTCTTCCTTTTTTTTTTTTTTTAATTCATGAAAAATAAAAAAATAAGAAGAATTATTATCAAATTTTTTTATTTTAATATAATTTTAGAGTATATTATAGATCTATGAAAGATTTACACAATGATGTTAATATCATGATTTTTTGTTAAGTATATGATTTTTAAAATTTTAAAATATTTTCAGATTAAAAAATTAATAATAAAATAAAATAATTAATTAAAAATTATAATAATAGATTTTTCTTCTAGGATTTGTAAATTATTTTCATTATAAATTTCATGTTGATTTATTCAATTTTAATGTGTCTTGTAAATAGTATTCTAGACCTAATATTAAAAAAAAGGAGACATTTCATGCATGCCCATTATTTTTAAAATATATATATATAGTATTTATGATAGGATCATACATTAATCTAAGATTAAATTAATTTTTATAATATTATAATTTTTTATATATTTTAAATCTAAAAAATAAAAAAAATATAAATTTATTATAATTAATTAATTAATTTTAATAATTATTGAGTTTATGTGCTTTTTAAATATTTAGGAATGGATCCATTGAGGAGGAATAAGGATCCGGAGTGTGGTATTGGTTGGGCACATGAAAAAATGCTCTTAGGTTGGCATTATTGGATGTGCAATGTAGAATCAAGGGTAGTGGGGTAACGAGATTAAAACAGTACTTGGTTGGTGGTTATTCTGATATCTGCATGTCGATAGTGTCTACAAGAAGTTGATGAATAAGTATTTTGCTGATTTTAAAAGTAGAAAAGAAAAGTTATTAAAGAAAAAGATAGAGGTGGACTGTAGAGAGCCACGGAATCACTTTCTTATCATTCTAAAGAGTTGGAGCATCTATTTCTTTCGATGAAGAGGCACAGATCAAGGTTGCCATTTAGATGAGTTTGTATGAGCAGAAGCAACTAGAGAGATGGCCAAGCATAGAGAATGATTTGGACTATTAACTTTTAAATCAGAATCAAGAGTCTCTCGGAGTGTTGTAGGAGTTTAAGACAGCTTAGGAGGACCTTCTCAGTCAAAGAGCCTGTCAGGAGAGACACTAGCTGTATGGTATCAATGTTGGAAGCATTTGGCAGTAGAAAAAAGTTTTCTAAGGACATTCTAGTAGGAGTTACTATCCATGATATCGATCTACATGCCTTTTCTAGCAAAGATTCCAAGTAACAGAGAATTGATAGTATACTGAAAAGGATAAGAAGAATATGTGACGGGCTATCGGATCCTAGTTTTACTTCAATCATATCCTAGCACATGCAACAGATAATTCATATTATTGCTGCATTTATACAGGCTACTAGTGCAGGTATAGATCCTTCAGGATCGAGAAATATTTATGGTCAGCTTCTGGACAATAATAAGGAGCTAGAAAATTAGATTGTCTCTTATCAAAGTAAGTGGCCATGTATGGATTGACAGTAATGTATGATGATTGGACTGGTCCTACCAGATGAAGCATCAACTTCTTGACTTATTGTAATAGAACTCTTTTTTTCATAAATCTATTGAAGTATCAGATCAGGTGTACGGTAGCAGTTATATTTTCAAATTGATGAAAAAGCTGATTGACCAGGTGGGAAAGTAGCATGTAGGTCATTACAGATAATAAATCACAGTATAGGTCCACGGGATAGCTCTTAATGCAGCGGCGATCGTATATTTTTTAGATCCCTTGTACTTGATGGATATTGGAAAGATCCGTAGGGTATAGAAGATGGTTGAATTAGCACAAACTATTATCAAATTCATCTATAACCATACATGTGTCTTATCATTGATGATAAGCTTTATTGGAAGAGATATTGAGATCAGGAGTCACACGGTTTGCTATAAATTATATAGTACTTGATAGTTTTCTTGGCAAGAAAGTAGAGCTATATCAGATGTTTGTTAGTTAAGAAAAGCAGCAGAGTAGATATGCCAGGACAAATACTGAGAAGAGTACTATGGAGAATTTAGTGATGAGATATATATTTTGATAGCAGGCTAAGAGGATAGTGGAGGTTATCAAGCCTCTAATAAGGTACTTCGGGCCGTGAACTCTGAGTAATATGCTTATATGGGCTTCCTTTATTATATAATAGAAAAGGTAAAGAAAAAGATGAAGAGATAAATCCAGTACATGCCAATGAGTATATCCGAATCATGATAGATATTGGAGTTATCAAATAAGTTTGGATTTGCATATAGTAAGTATGTAGGAAATCTTGAACGCTCTAAAATTTTTAAATTTAATCATATTTCTATAAATATACTTGACTAATTCTGAAAATGTATGTACAGCTTACTAATTGAATCCGAGATTCTAGTATTTCATATCGGACATTGCCATGGATGAACAGCTTATGTCTATCCCATGCAATGTTATATATAAGATGGAGCTCGATTTAGATATCGCGGTTATGTGCCTAGATTAAGTAAGTTAGGTTAAAATTATTGAGTGATTTTTATTAGCAATAACTTCAACAAGTAACGCATCATAACAATAAATTTTTTTTTTCAAACAATTTTTTTAGGAATGGCACAAATTCTTTTGGATCCAAGATAGCCATTAGAAGTAAATCAAAGATAAATATTGGTAGATACTAATAAGTCTAAAATTAAATTTAAAATAAAATTTGAATTTTATTGAATATGACATTTTAAATGATTTAATATCTTTTACAGCTAAAAGGTAGGTACATTTTAGTAGATCATCAAAGCATTTAAAAAATCTTGATGCCAAGATCCTTTCTTAGATGATGTCATTTGGTGGATATCAGCGTAACTAGTCTACATTCGGTCTTATCCACTTCAAGTCGAGGAACCGTCTAAAACAGAAATGCCTCAACGATCTTGTATATAAGGATTCAAGTCCTGGCGGGACATCCCGTAGGATACCGGGATGTGTACCATCTCATGTGTTGGGACAGGACGTCCTGCCAGTATCCCAATCGGGATACCTTGGAACATCCCCTATCTCGAGTGTTGGGATGGGATAGGATGCCAATGCATCCCGTTCTATGAAAAACTGGGAAAGTCCTGTCCCATGGGATTTAAATCCTTGTTTATATATGTACACTATAATTTAAGATTGAGGTTAAAGTGCATTAAGGAGGAAGTTGAACTGAAATACTTCGATCTGACTATCAGAATTATGTTGATGAGGATGAAGATCCGTTGATTGGATGGTCATGAGTCAGTAGTAGGAGCTAGAGCTAGATGAGACAGGATCGTCTCCTCGACCAGGCAGTTTTGTAGCTAGAATTATAGATAAGAAGCAGTATTCCTCACAGAACTAGCAGATACATCACATCATCCCTTTTCGCCATCTATTCGGTCTGGAGACAGGAAAATGAAATATAGTTGTATCTCCATTGGAGTACTTAGTTTATTCAGATTCAGATACTAAAGAGAGCAGTGCTAGTGCTTCTTCTGATAATTAGGGATCTAATGATCAGGAAGGGGTTAGAGGATAGGAGACACAATCGGCTATTGATCTTTGATTCATTAGTGAGTTACAATTTACTTATACGATATAGGATATGGACCATGGGACAACAGCTAGTAGATCCCACAGCGATATGATTTCATATAGGTGACGGGCTCCGTGAGGTTATTCAAAACACGATGTAGCTACAGATCTTACATGTGGAATAGGATTCATGGATATATCAGGATCATCCTCATATTCTAGATTTTCTTACCTACAGGCACCGACAGCTTGTGGTCCATATGGATATGGATATGGTGCATTCGAGATACCATCTTCTAGTGATTATTATTCCATGTAGCCCGGAGCATCTTACGTATTTGATTTTGCTACTGGTATATATGGATGGGCTCTTCCATAGTCATATCATCAATCTTTAGATACCTCTCCGAGTCGGGAATCTATGACGAGTTATGATCCATCACGTATCTATAATGAGCACCTCCTTTCTTTAACAGTTACATTTATAGACTGCTACTAGATCGGGGACCGGTTGAATGAGGACATTGAAAGACGAGGTCCTAGATCTGAAAGTTTTTCTTCAGCATGTATCCTATTTTGGCCAACATGTTTAAAGACTCGATATTGACATGTAACATAAGCATACTGAAACTGTATGGCTGATGAAACTGAAGAAAAATAGTTTCTCCTTTCCACTTTGTTCATGGTACTTGATTGGATGCACAAACAAACTCTGCTTTCATTTGGATTCTTAAGAACATGTGAGGAATGTCATGTGCTAACCTAAAAGCTGAAAATTATTGCATAAGTTGAAGTTTTAGGGGCTTGTTGACTATTAGAATAACAAAAGACATACATGAACCACGAGCGTATTTAACTTTTTCATAAAAAAATACAATGACTATCTATTATCATCCCTTGGGGCCTATTCGGGAAGTTTCTACTAAATTCTTCCCACTCTCTCTCTCTCTCACTCGTTCTCTATTTCTCTCCACTACCTCGGAGCTCTTTTAATAGGGATGGCAACGGATTGGATCAACGAAGCTGCAATTTTTTTATATAAGTTAAGCAAATTTAAAAAATATAAAAATAAGTTTTAGTATTTTATATAATATTAAATAAAGTAAGAGTTAGAGGTATAGAATATAATAAACTAAATTTTTAACAATAATATAGTTGGTTAGGAAGTTAAGTCTTTCTTAAAGTAAGAAAAATAATTGGTTAAAAAATGCATAAGTAAGCATATAGTTTGTATTTCTTCACTTTATTAATTTTTCTCATCATTGTTTACAAAAATTTCTTTATTATTATCATCATCATCATCATCACCAACACCATCGTTACCGGGATGGTTTGAATTGTGTTATCTTATGATTATGTATATAAATTTAAAAAAATATGAAGAAAAATAAATTCATGAGTCAATAATGCTATGGTTTAGTGAGGGTCGGTCGATGGAAAATTTGGCAAAATGTCTTGGACATTATTTGAATCGTAAATAAGATGACCTGTTTAATCTATCTAAAATTCAATTTTGATTTGGATTTGGACTTTTTGATTTGTTTCATCTATTTAACTTGTTTAATATTTAGGTCAACTCTAAGTGCCCCTATCATGGCCCTTCTTTCTCTCTTCTCCCTCTTTCTATCTTCCTCCACTGAGATTTGCGGTAGTCTTCTAACTTCCCGCCTTGACCCCTCTTTTTACACCTTCTTTGGCACCACCACTTTATAACCTCTTCTTGCCCTCGTTGGATCTAATTCTTCTTCCGCTGTACCGTGGTTTGCACTTTAATTTCTCAAAGCACTTTAATTTCTCTTCTCAGGTCAAATCTTCTTCAAGTTTTTGTCTTCTCCTTTTCTTTTTTTTTCCTTTTTGGCTATTGGAGATCTTTCCTGTTTGACAAGATCTTGCCAATAAGGTTTTCTTTTAATAGTTGCTATAGAAAGGGAAGAAATGGGGAGTAGTTCATGACTTCATGATGACACTATTTTTTTTTTGCAATAAGATATTAATCACTTTTTTATATAGACGGGCGGTCATACAACTCTGGTATGAGAGCAACTTAGAAGATCAAGTAAAAATAAGCCCTGAAAGGGCAGAGAAATACAATTATCATGGTGCTAGAACTAGTCACCAAAATGCTCAGTAACAAAAGAGGCAACCCAGTTGGCCACACTATTCGCCTCCTTATAGACATGACAAACTGACACATATATCGGTGGTCCAAGAGATCGCCAGATATCGCGAAGGAGAGGGTGGACGTGATGCCCCTCGAAGCTGTCCTGAATCCATCCAATGACAATAAGGATTTCCCTTTTATGAGAATCCTCTCGACATGCAGCTCCTGAATGGCCTAGGTGATGCTCATCCATGCAGCTCTGAGCTCAGCCTCTGGAACCGAAGGCTCATGGAGAAAAGAATCTCCTACTCCCAATAACCTACCCTCAACATCCCGAATGACAAATCCAGCACCCCCTGATGCACCATAAACACCGCCATCGAAGTTCACCTTGACAAAACCCAAAGAAGGGGCTTCCAAGAAATGTAGATAGCCCTCTGGACCACTGCCAAAGTAGCATGGGAGTCCCAGGAGTCCAGGGCTGCAAGCGAAGTGGTAGTGTCAAAATGGCAATACTCCATAGCCATGAACATGGCTCTTTAGAGAACCCGATGAGATGGAGTGAGAACAACCTAAAAGACGAAGCTGTTCCTAGACAACCAAATTTGGTATGCGATGTAGGCAGAATGACCACCCGCCTCAGCCGAACAGTGCTGGAGCATATGAAGGAAGGAGCATAACCAAGATCTATGCTCATGTACCCAAGGCCATCTCCTAGCCAAAGTCTAAATCAACCTCATCCTAGGGCAATGTAGGATTGCATGCTCAGTAGACTCAACCTCTGAACCACAAACTGGGCAAGTCACTAGCAAGTCCATACCTTTGCGCCTAAGCAATGCCCTCATGGGAAGGTGATCCTAAGCCACCTTTTAAAAAAAGGTGCACTCTCGGGTGAACAGGCAGTCTTCATATCCAGGTAGCCAAAATCCTCGTATCTGACGAAATCCTGTACAAATAAAAAATGATACTAGAAGGAATCCTAGGATAGCAAGAGTGGCCCCACACCCTTAGATCCTGGCAACCATGGGTTGGAATCGGCATGACAAGAATGTGACTAGCCAGCTAGCTCCTGAACAATCTGGTAACCTCGTAAGCTCTCCAGGTCCTACCATCATTTGCCGGCAAGTCAGAAACCCAAAGGTTATTGACTATCTCAATGCTCACCAAGGTAAGCTACTTGAAAAGATGTAAGCTAGAGATCCACGCATCCTAGCTCACATCAACTATGGACCCATCCCCAATCAAACACCTGATTTGAGCTAACACATCAGGGTCTCGGGCACAGATCTCCCTCTAAACAAAAGAGCAGCCATCGAGATCAAAATCTGAGATCCCTGGCTCCAGGTGCCATAATGGGCTCTCATCATCCTACTTTATAAATAGTTGGGCTGAAGGAGATATTTCACTGCATACCTGGCAATCAACACCTCACTCCTGAGTAAAAGCAACTGGATTCCAAGACCACCATCCTTAACCAGCTGGCAAACAATATCTCAGGACATCAGGTGAAGCCCATGACAATCCTATCTAGAATTTCATAGAAAATTCTAGAACATCCACTCCATCTCCTTGAGGCACCAGCTAGGTAGCACAATATTCAATGAGAGATAAACCAGGATGGGATTTAACATAGATTTAATAAGAGTGAGCTACCTATCATGGAGAGAGTAGAGACCTGCCAACCCTCAAGATGATCACGGACAGTGGGGTCTGCACTCTGACCTCCGAAGCCTTTCACTAGTCATAGGAATACCAAGGTAGGTGAAGGTACTAGCCTACTCTGAGATCCATAGTTTGGAAAGGATCACCTGCTTCGTTTGGGCCTTCATTATAGGGCTGAAAACAATAGTAGACTTCTGTAGATTCACCAACTAGCCAGAGCCACAGTAAGAGGTCTCAATAATGGTGGTGAAACATCTCACATTCTGGACTGAAGCCTGTCCAAAATGAAGGTAATCGTCTGTAAAGAGAAGATAAGGGAGGGGCTCGGCTCCAGGAGCCAGCCAGTAGGGCTCGAGTAATGATCCCTGGACCGTGCCCCTTAGAGCACTGGAGAGAGCATTAGCACATAAAATGAAGAGGCAAGGAGATAGAGGATAACCTTGACGAAGACTAATCATCGAGCTAAAGTACTCTGTCGATGCACCATTAACAAGGATGGCAAAGCTGAGGGCTTTCATATAGTCCATGATCCAACTAATTCGCCTGTGCTGAAAATCGAAATTATGAAGAGTCCTCCAAAGAAAATACCAACACATCCGGTTATAAGCCTGCTCCATGTCCAACTTGATCGTCATGAGACCGCCTCACAGGGGCCCTGTCTAAGGTCATGCATGAACTCCTGGATGAGGAGAACATTATAAATGATGCAATGTCCACCGATAAATGCATCTTGCTTAGGACAAATAAGATGAGATAATCGGCTACAATTGCCTGACCAAAACCCTGGCATAGATCTTATAAAGGGGGGTACAAAGATTGATTGATCTAAAATGGCTAGGCATAGAAGTACCAGGTTTCTTAAGAACAAGAGTAATCAAAGTTTTCTTCCATTCAGAAGGGATACCATAAATGAAGATTGCATGTACCACCTCCATCACCTCTTTTCTAATAATGGACCAGTATCGATGGAAGAACAAGGGAGGGAAACTATCTAGGCCTTGGACTTTGTCCTCTTTGAGGGACCACAGGGCTTCTTGCACCTCCATAGGAGACACTGATTGAGAGAGATCAGAATTCTCTTGGTTAGAGACACAGACCATCGATTGGGATCCCTAAAGATGAATGTCGCCCCCCAAGGCAAGAGTCTACCTCGACCTGAAGTACTGAAAAATTTGCCTCCCAATCTGATCACTATCCATCACCAACGTGCCATCCTCTCCCAGCTGCCTGATATGGTTAGCTGACCTCTGGATCATGGTGTACTGGTAGAAAAATCTTGTATTTCGATCACCCTTCCTGATCCACTGATCCTAGACTTTTGCCTCCACAGTCTCTTACTATCTTAGTAAGGAATGGTGGGACAAGAGACTACAACGAAGCCTCCCAAGGTCAGCCTTTTGAAGGCCCCCCTCCCGATCCTCTTGCCTCTGAAGATGGGTAATATTAGCCTCCACCTCAACCTGTATGAAAATATCGCTAACCTCAATCTGATTCCACCGAAGGAGCCTATGCCTAGACAGCTCCAATCTCCGGGTCATCGGGTATCTTGCATCCCCGTAAATTGGCATCCTCTAAATTGCTCTAATCAGATCCCAGGATCTCGGATAGAAGGTCCAAAACTTCTTAAAATGGAATGGTGGTCTGTGCAGACAAGTGCCATCCATGGTGATCAGGAGTGGACTGTGATCTGACACAATCATCGGGAGGTGTTAAACTTGGTGTCTCGAGAAACACTACATCCAGCTTGTCGTACCAAGAGCCCAACCATCCTTTCCCAAACTATAGCTATGCCAGACCGGTTGTTACACCGGGTGAAACGATAGCTCAAGTAACCAAGATCGATTAGACCAGTGTCGTCCATAAACTTTCTAAACTCCCTAGAGTCAATGCTGTCCACAAGCTGCTTGCCTCCCATCTTTTCGTGGGACCTTGCAATACAGTTGAAGTCACAAGCAATAAGGGAATGCCCTGAGTCAATAGCTTGGAGATCTCATACCACAGCCTCCTCCTCTCCCTATACTTAGTGCTTGCATACACACCAGAAAGGAGCGAGGGGTCACCAGTCTGCTCATAAATAACCATGGCAACTTGTTGCTCATACCTATGAAAAGCATCCACCCTCACCAAGTCACGCCTCCACATTACCAAGATCCCTCTTGACAACCAACCCTCTGGGCTGAACAGCATAGGTGCTCCACATCTGCTGTAGTCATCTCGTAACGGATCCAGGCTCCTCTCCAAAAGTTGTCTCGAGCAAGATACAAATATCGGGACAGTGATGATGGACCAATATGCTAAAAAAAGTCAGGAACATAGGTTTTCCCATCTCTGAAAATTTCAAATCAAAATTTTCATGATAACACCTAGAAAGGAGGGGGATTCGCTCCCGTATTTCCCTATATCTGATCCATAGCAATCTCCTCCAATGGAGTGACCGTCATTGGAGCCCCATCCCCAACCCCCTAGAGATCCTTTCTAAGCCACCCGACAGCATCCTATAGTAGCTAAATCTTGAGACTCCACCATCATCGCTGGCTCCTATAAAGGTGGTTCCCTCTCTCTCTGGGCATCGATATCCCGTGATGCTTCATGAAGCAGTGCAGTAACCTCCTTGAGCCATGACATGCTTCAACCTAGCCTGTGAGGAAGATCTCCAGCAAGCCTGGCACAGCCGCTAGGTGCAGCCCATAGGTGCGCACGGCCCATGAGCCTGCACGGGTGGCGGCCCAAGTGCGACTCAGTATTTTGCCTGTTTTTGTTTTTATGGTGTACTATATAGTGCTCTCTATTCATGGTGTACGTGCAGCACAAATTGCATGGGAGCAATGATGTGATGGGATCCATGACGTGTGCAATGGAGAAATAGCACGGTAGAAGCATTTGATGCGGCCAAGACACGGCGTGATCGGAGCCATGACATGCATAGTGGAGGGAGAACATACCAAAAGCATTTGATGACATCAAGCTACGTACCATTATTTTCATGTCCTTCTCCGCAATTCACATCCAAAGCCCCACCAGGGGCTCCGATCGGGACGTGTTTTGATCTTAAATATCCTACTCAGGTTCATCAGATTTCCTGATGTCCCCTGGATAGATGTAATGAGTAAGGGGCCTGTTCCTGTACCCTCGTTTCGGTAACATGACGCAATAGCGATGTTCGAGCCAACGAGAACATTGATCCAAAGATGCCATCCAATCCATCATTTAAATTTTTTTTAAAAAATAATATAAAAAAATTTATTTATGAATGTAGATGTTTGAAAATATACCTATGAAAGTAAATTTTTTTGGATTACGTGACAGAGAAGTAGGTATTTTTGGATTACATGGTAGGACAGCATGGGATAAAATCGTCTTTGGCAAAGATGATTTCAAATTGAGTTGAAATCATCTTTGTCAAAAGATGATTTCAAATAATTTTTTTTTTAAAAAAATTTGATTTGAAAATTGATATGATATTTTTAAATTGAAAATGTCATTGATGTTATAATATCTTTTAATCAATATTATTTTTAGTTAATTTATTATTAATTTTAAATTAATATTATTTTTATATAGTTAATTAATATTATTTTTAAAATAATATAATAATTAATATTATCAAAAAATAATATATAAAGTTTTAATTAATACTAATTTTTTACTTATTATTTATTTATTTAAAATTAAAATTTACTAATTAAATTTTTTTAAAAAATAATGGCATTTATTAATTTTTTTAAAAAAGGGCTGCTTTTGAAATCATTTGTGTCACGAACAATTTTAAATATTATATCAATGATATCTCTAATTTAAAAATATCATATCAATTTTTAAATCAATTTTTTTTAAAAATAAATTTATTTGAAATCGTCTTTGACAAAGATAATTCCAACTCAATTTGAAATCGTCTCATCAAAGACGATTTCATGCCATCCACATAATCCAAAAACACCTACTTCTCAACCACGTAATTAAAAAGTATCTATTTTCATAAATATACTCCCGAACATCTATATCCATATATATATATATTTTTAATATTAGTTTTTAAAAAAATTCCTTTAGGTACATGCTGGCAAGATATCGATGATAATTCCATTGATGAGGCAGGATATTCTCTATAGCCCAGGATGTATGGTAGATTTTTGTTCAAAAAGTTTGTTAGGTGGATCTCAGGGTTTGATCATCTAAAAGTGAATCTAGGTGAGGCATTCTTTTTATCTAAATCTAGCATTGACACGGGCTTTGTAAATCAAACATTAAGATCCATTTGATGGACAACTTTAATCAAAATAAATTTATTAATATATATATATATATATTGTTGCCAGCATAACAATGCAAGAGAGGGATGAATTGAATTTCTTAAAAAAATTAAAACAAATATGTGCTGAAATTAATGTATTTGTGAAGCAATGCAAGTGTGCACCAAGTGAGTGAGATACAATGATAAGAGTATAAGCAGTAAATGCAAAATAGTAAAGAGCTCACACATACAAACACAAAAGTTTATAGTGGTTCGGTGCAAGCCCAGCACCTACATCCACTCCTCAAGCAACCCCTTGGGAATTTTACTATAATCAACCTAGATTACAGCCAACTTGTTTTCAACGGGCTCACAAGTCAAATCCAAAGTTGGTTTTCTCACTTAGACTGGCCAACAATTTTTACTCAGGCCAACATAGGCTTGGATTTCAATTCAAGGCTTGGAAGGGCCTAACTCCTAGTTTCAAGCACCCTTGAAACTAGTACAAGAAATAAATTCAGAGATACAAATTTAAAGCACAAGAAACTCTCTCATAGAGTGGAATATGGAATCTTTGAGGCTCTTGATGATTGCTTGAGTTGTCTTCTCTTTGGAATCACTTCACAAACTATTTTTGGAATGCTGAAGTGAAGGCTTGTAAGCTTTTTCAGTGGAATCTTCTCTTTTGCTCTCTTTTTGATTTTGGAAGTGAAGTTCTCAAGAAAAGTCTTGTCTCTTGTGAATTGATTCTTCATGAATGAGTTTGGTGAAACTTAAATAATTCAAAAACTTTTAAAAAACTGTTTAAGACAGTTGATGGAGCAAAACTAGCTATTGGGAGCTTGTAGGGATCAATTCTGTCTCTCAGAAAATATAGCCGTTATAGCTGTCAGAACCGGTGAGTCGACACTTGACTTCTGTGAGTCAATACTTGAGTCTTCATGAGTCGACACTTGGGTTAGCATGAGTCGACTTAAGGTATAAATATTTGAAAAACCAGGGTTCTGTCTTTTTTCTATTCTCAGGCTATGAGTCGATACTTGAACCATGTGAGTCAACACTTGAATCTCCTGAGTCGATACTTGACAGAAAAACCTCTGAATGGCATAGTTTTGTATCTTCAATTTTCTCAGGCCATGAGTCGACACTTCTTTTCTGTGAGTCGACACCTGACTTCTGTGAATCGATACTTGATTCCTGTGAGTCGATACTTGACATGCTAAAGGGATTTTCTGCATGCCAATTTCTGAAGTGTCAACACTTAGTGTGCCATGAGTCGACACTTGACTCTGCAACTTATCAAAAACTTGTGCCAACCTTCAAAAATTAAAAAAGTTCTTCAATGAAACTTCAATGCCCTTTTTTGTAAAGCTCCGTTTGATCTATTTTGAGACCTTTTTCAGATGAGAAGACTTTTTAACCAGTGAAAAATACTTAGCTTCCAATTAGTGCCTTGATACTTTTATATAGAGAATTTGATGTGCCTGTATCTTGAAACTCATAACTATACTTGAAACATTAATATAAAATATGTACTCGACATTTTGTTAGTCATCAAAATCAAGGGCTAAAGCCAACAATCTTTCCCTTCTTGTTGATGACAAAATCTTGAATATATAAGCATTTAAATTCAATTAAAGATACTGAGCACTTATTTAAGAGAGCATACATTTTAAATTTAGCATATCAAGGTTTATATAGTTTCATGGAGGAGAAGTGCCAAACAAGGTTGAAAAAATTATTTTCTCTCCTCCTATGTTAGATAAGTTCTGAAATATTTCAAAATTTATAGAAAATGCTTATATATGTATTTTACTCCTCTTTTTATCAACATTAAAAATTAAAAAGAGTAAACTCTCCCTGAATTAATGCATACAAAGTTGGTTAGGGGCTATGATCCGATAATGTATTAATAAATATCAATTGGTATCAGAGTCAATGGACAAAAAGAAGAGTAAACATGAGATAAAAGCAAGCTTTTATACATTCAAGAGAATTTCAGTACAACATTGCTTGCATAGTATAAACTAATACATGACTAATAAGCTAATACATAGTAGATAACATCAAGACTAATGCATAAATACAAACATCATGACAAGCATCTGTGAGGCTACTCCTTATCAGGTGGAAGCTCAAAGTAAATGGAAGCTCTAATTCTAGTCCTAGAAGCAAGGGATCTAGGTTCTTAAGGGTGCTATGGCTCCTAGTCCTAGTGGAAGGACCAAAATGGGGTACAACCCTGAAAGATCTCGTAGATGGAGGAGGTAAAGTCTTTGCTAGAGTCAGAAAAACAGGTGCAATAGCAAGCTAAGCATCTCTAGGAGTATCAATGGTAGAACAGGAGTCTGAATCTCCCGGCAGACAATCTCATAATCTCCTGCTCTGTCGTCACTGCCATCGCTGTCAACACTAGGGACATCAGAGCCTCTATCAGCCTCACCACCACCATCACCACCACCATCATCACCATCATCATGAGTGTCATCATGTCTACCTGGGTGATCATCATCATCTACTGGTGAAGGAGGAGGTGGACCAGAGGGTGCAGTCGGAGGTAAGAGAGACCTCAAGAGATCTCGAATCTTAGTAAAACCTGCCTCCATAGACTGTCTGATCCCTAAGAGCTGACTCTCAGTATGTGCTCTCAATCCATCGATCTCAAAATGAAGCTGAGTAGACTGGACAGCTAATCCAACGATCTCACTCCTGACCTCAGCAAACATATGTCTGACATGCTCTTCAAAAGATAACTAAGTAAATGTACAAAGAGCGGTAGCAAGTGAAGAAACTGGTACTGATGTGACAGGCTCAGATCCAAAAACTGGGAATGCCTCTGGCGCCTCGGGACCTGCAAGGAAGCAATGTCAACGACCCGGGCCGGGGATTCCGGTAGGGGCACTCCGACGGTCAAGTCAGTGACGATCCAGGAAAACAGATCCTCCTGGTCGAGCCCCTCTGGATGAGCTCCACGCTTGGAGGAGTGAATATAGTGTGAGTGGAAGATGAAGACAAGCTGGAAGTGGTGTTGGCCGAGGTGGTTTTGCCCCCCCTCTCTCGCCTTCCTCCCTTGTGTTGCTCTGGTTCCTCCGGTGTTCTTGAATTGAGAAGTATGCTATGGATGTAGTGATACTGGATCAGATGCCGATACCTCTTTTGCTTACTCTGGCAGGATTTTCTATCTTGGTTTGCTTTGGGATCTCCTCCCGCTGTCGTGTACGGTGAGGTATCGTGGTGTAGACGGGACGTCTCTCCTGTTTTGACAGTTGAGGAAGCTTCCATAAATCTCTGGCATTCCTTCTGCCTATCACCCTCCTAGGAGCTTGACAAGGCCTTGATCGACGAGCCGCCGGTCTTGGGACCCATGCTCTCCGGTCGGGTCTTTTCTTCGGTTGTACGGTGGATCGGTGGAGGGCATGGCACCTTGATGTGAGCTTTCCTTCCTTTCTGGAGTGAGTGACGGCCATGGGCATTGATTGCGACATGGTTGGTGTTGTCGTACGGCCCTTAGGAGTATCATCACTGTCCTCGGATGGGAGGCATGGCTCCCTTGGCGGCTAGTACAGTGGTTTGAACTGAAGGCCGAGCTGGAAGGGAAGGGCCCGCCTTCGGTGGACTTGCCTCGGTGCTGCTCGGCAGGGTGGAGACGGGCCGAGCTCGGCTGCGGAGGGGCGCCTCATGGCGGAGGAGGCTGAGCTCGACTCCTGACCACAGGGCCCGGCTCCAGGCGAGCTTGGCACCGGCGTGCCACCTAGCCCAGGGGACCTGAGCTCGCAGGGGCGCCTCGTGGCGGAGGAGGCTGAGCTCGACTCCTGACCACGGGGCCCAATCCCAAGGGGTCTGCCTTGGGTGGGGACTCGGACTTGGCTCCGACCTAGGTTTTCTGGACTTGCGGGAACGGACCTGGCGGAGGATGGATCTCAGCTTCGGCGGGCGGAGGTGTTGCTTCAGGGGAGCTCAGCACGGCGAAGATGCTCATGTTGAAAGCTTGTCGTGGCATCTGATGGGGGCTCCACGTCAGCTACCTCACGCCACGTCAGCTGCCCCGTGTCACATCAGCGATCTGGCCCCATCATTTGCCCCCCATGCCCGAGGCCCATTGGCGCACGGTGCCTAGGGCGAAGGGTGTAATTATGGCGCTGACATGGAAAGGCGGGGAAATCTGGCGCAATGATGGCCAAAATCAGCGGTGCCTCGCTCTACGGTCCTACGAGCCTGTGGAAGGATGCCACATGGCCATGTAGGGGGAGCCGTTGAGGCCGGCACGGAAGTCGGAGCGACCGCGATCGGATGGGCGCACTGGCCCAATGGATGGTTGACACGCGACGGGCGCCTTCTGGGGCGCCTTCTGGAGAGGGGTAAGTCTTTTCGAAGCTTACCCTCGTTCAAACTTTGTACGTCCAGCAACCCGCAGGAGTATTCTCCCCCTCCTTCTTCCTCTCTGGCCGTCGGCGACTTCTTAGGATTTTTGCAGGGTAGCCCCTCCTTTCTCGTCCTTTAGGAGTCGTCTTAGGGTTTCTCCCTGTCCCTTTCTTTCTTTTTCCTTCTTTCTTTTCTCCATGGATCGCTTCGGTCCGGAGTTCCGTCCCTCTTGCCAGGCCGAAGCTGGACCCTCCCGGCGGAGGACTCCCTCCTCCTCCGACGAGGAGATGGAGGCGGCAAGGTTTGAGTTCAGCAGGAGGCCTGTCCAGGGCCCGGTGACCATTAGGGAACCTGGGTCTTCTCCTCCTGCTTGTCTGCCCTTAGTTCCTGCCCTTCCTCCTGCTTCCGTTCTTGAATCCGAGTCGCTCCGGTCAACAGGTCCCGGCGGGGTTGCTTCGACGATCACCTCTGAAGATCTGTTGGCCATCCGGGAAGCCTTTGGGATTCCCGAGTCCATCCGTCTCTCCGTTCCTCATCCGGGGGAGCGGGTGACTTCTAGCGGTCCTGGGCGAATCGCTTTTTATGAGGAGGCCTTCGTTGGGGCCTCCATTTTCCTCTTCACCCCTTCTTCCTCTCATTTCTGGCCAACTACCATTTTGTCCCAGCTCAGTTGGTCCCCAACGCCATCAGGACAATCTTTAGCTTCATAGTTTTGTGTCACTTCCACGGGATTGTTGCCCGTTTTTTTCTTTTTAGGACTTTTTTCTCCTTGAAACGCCACCCCACCGAGGATGGGTGGTGGTCTATTTCTTCCCGTCCTCGGGAATAAAATTTGTCCTCCCCTCTTCCATCAAGGGATGGAAGAGTAGATTTTTCTTTGCTTCCGTAGAGGGGGTCGACTGGTCTTGGAGTGATCCAGATCGGTCGCCAAATAGGAACTCTTCTATCAAGGTGGCCGACGTCGAACTGTACGAGTAGCTCAGATTGGCGGAGATCCCCTCGCTCGAGGTTTTGCTGTCCGAGCAAAATCTCTGCGAGGCTGGGGCCGGCTCGACGCAGGAGTCGGGTGAGTTCCACTTGGCCACCCTCCTTTTATTTTCTCTTCTCTCTTCCCTTTTTCTTTTTTTTTTTTTTTGAGGTCTGACATTGTTTCTGTCTTGGTGCAGCAATGAAGTTCTTAATGGACGAGCTGCTCTCGTTCTCTGAGGAGCGAGATCAGGCCACCGGGGCTGCCGAGCCAGTGCCAAAGAGAGCCCGAGCTGAGGATGGGGCGAGGCCGGTGTAGGCTAGGGCGGATGCACCAGTACAGGAGCGCAAGAGGAAGAGGGCGGCCGAGCCCATCCTTGAGCCTTCCGGGCAGCGCGAGCTGGTAGCGGTGTCCGAGCCCGAGGTGGTTGTCCGTGCAAGGTCAGCCGCCGCTGTCGCCAGGTCGGCGCCCCTCACCCCGGAGGTCGCCAGTGTGGAAGAGGACGGGGGGGCGCGAGTAGTCAGGCCGGCGCCCCAAGTTCAGTCCGATGTGGTGCCGATCTCCTAGTTGGCGCCAAGGGAGCCTTCTGCCGTCGAAGGAGTCGAATCGGCGGGAACACAGGAGAGGGAGTACCGCCGAGTCCCTTTCTGGCTAGGTCCAAACATGTCCTTGATGAAGGACGCGAGCCTGGCGGAGTGCATGATGGACTTCTCAGTCCAGTCATGCGATACGCACGAGGGGAGTGGGTGACTCCTTGGTGACGTCATCACGGTGTCATTCATCTAGTTATATGCTGTAAGTAGCCTCTCTTTACCTTGATGTCTTTTTGCCTTCTTTTACTTTATTTTGTTGCTAATTTGGCTCTTTTCACTGCAGCAAGGGCGGGAGCTAATCCTCATAAGGGATTACTGTCGCAACTGGGCGAGGAGGGACAGAGAGCAGGGAGCTGAGCTCGTGTCCCTCAAGACAGAGGTAGGCTGGAAGGATGCGGAGGTCCGGGAGGCTGGCCAGAAGGTGAGGAGCCTCCAAACCGAAGTAGCCGACGCGGCCAGAATAAGGAAGGAGCTCGACAGTGAGCTCGAGTCCAAGCGGGCCCGGTTGAAGGAGCTCAAGGTCGAGTCGGAGGCAGCCAGAGAGAGGGCCACCTCCGCTGAGAAGAAGGTGGCTGTGGTCGATGCGGAGGAGAACGCCGCTCTTTCCCACTGTGCCACCGAAACTGCTGAGAAGGGACTGGCGGCGGCTGTCCGTCAGTCCGAGCGCCTGGGAGCGCAGCTGGAGGAGGCCCGGCACCGGGCCGAGGCTGCAGAGAAAGTAGCTGTTGATGCAGTGGCTGCTTTGAAGGCGACCCCGGAGTATCTCAAGGACATCCGGGAAGCGGCGACGGACTCCTTCGCCAAGGGGTTCTCGTACTGCTGGTCCCAGCTGCAGGGAGTCCTGTCTGAAGAGCAGCTGGTCGCGCTCCGAGTCCCGGGGAAGAAGGCTTCCTCCACAACGATGACGGTGACGGCAAGGCAGGGAGCTGCTCCAACCGAGGCTCGTATCCCAGCGACCTCGGCGGTGCCCGGCCCCAGAGAGCCGACACCGACGGCGACGAGGGTAGCACCTGCGCCGCAGCCGGAGGCAGCTGCTCCGATCCTAGTGGCTCCGGCAGCTGAACATGCTCCTCTAGTGGAGGTCACCCAGCGGCATGCCCAAGCGACGGAGGTGGAGATGGGAGGGGTCCTAGCCGTGCACCGCCTGGGGAAGGAGCCAGCTCCTTAGGATAGGATCTTTTTTCTTTTTATACTTGTACTTTTCTTTTGTTTTCTTTTCTTCTTGACTGGGCCACCCGACCTGTCGGGGCCCAAAAGATAGTGTAACCAACTCCCTCGATAATGAAATTCACTCTTGCAATCATTATGTCTCTATTATCTGCAATGTGGAATGTCTCTTCTCTCTCTTCTCCTCCCTTTCTTTGCTTTTTCTTCTTTTTCGGTGCAGGGAAGTCCGAGAGGGGAGCCAAGGACTTCAACTGGCATGGACCCAGTGTTGAGCTTGAGGTCATGCCGGTGATGAACGTTGGCCTTGGACTCAGTTGCTTAGGGACGTGATTCAGCAGTCGCCGTCTTGGAGCTGGGCTCGGAGACGTCGAAGTCTGAGATCCCGGGAATTGGAAGTTTGAGTCTTGAATCTTAGTGTCTCGGAGCCAGTCCCAAGGACGTTGATGATTGAGGATTGCGGCGCCAGAAATCTAAGTTCTGGACCGTGGTGTCCTGGAGTTGGGCTCGGAGGCACTAAGTGCCTGGGGGCTTCCCAGGTCCTTTGCCGTGGAGCTGGGCCCGCCGGTGCCGGAGGGTCATCCAGTCTTTGAAGCCGGGGAGCTGGGCTCGTCGGTGCCTGGGGGCTTCCCAATTCTTTGTGCCGGAGGACTTTTCTCTGGGCTTTGATTGGCGACGATGCTGCCTAGCCCAGGGGACCTGAGCTTGGAGGGGCGCCTCGCGGTGAAGGAGGCTGAGCTCGACTCCTGACCACGGGTCCCGATCTCGAGGGGTCCGTCTTGGGTGGGAGCTTGTGCTCGACTCCAGCCTAGGTGTCCCGGGCTTGCGGGAGCTGACCTGGCGGAGGACGGGGCTCGGCTTCGGCCGTCGTCGTGGAGCCGGGCTCGGGGGTGTTGTCGATGATGAGCTGCGTGGCTCAGAGGTGTCCTTGGCCGGAGATGTGAGCTCCAGTCTTGAGCAGGCATCCTGGAGCTGGGCTCGGGGACGTTGATGATGACGAGCTGCATGGCTCGGTGGTGTCCTTGGCCAGAGATCTGAGCTCCGGTCTTGAGCATGCATCATGGAGCTGGGCTCGGGGATGTTGATGATTAGGATTTCTGGTGCCGGGATTCGAGATTCCGGACCTTGGCATCTTGGAGCTGGGCTCAAAGAGTTGGTGCCGGAAGACGCCTTCCCGAATTTTGATGCCGGAGAGCTGGGCTCGCCGGTGCTTGGGGGCTTCCCAGGTCTTTGATGCCGAGGAGCTGGGCTCGCCAGTGCCTGGGGGCTTCCCAGGTCTTTGATGCCGAGGAGCTGGGCTCGTCGGTGCCTGGGGGCTTCTCAGGTCTTTGATGCCGAGGAGCTGGGCTCGCCGGTGCCTGAGAGCTTTCCAGGTCTTTGATGTTCCTGCAAGGTAAATAAACCATTGCACAGGAAAAGGACCTTTATTTCAAATGGAGGGAGAACTTACATTATTGATAGTATCTCCTCATATTACGAGCATTCCATGTCCGGGAGAATCTGGTACCATTTAGGTCCTCGAGGTAGTAGGCCCCCTGTGAGAGGGCCTCGGCCACTTTGTAGGGGCCTTCCCAGTTCGGCAAGAGTTTGCCGCATTCTCTGGGTTGAGACGCCTCAGCTCGACGCAATACCAGGTCGCCAGGTCGGAAGGTCTACAACTTCACTCGAGCGTTGTAATATCGGGCGACCCGTTGCCAGTATGCTGCCATCCGAAGCCAAGATTTGTCCCTCATTTCTTCAAGGAGGTCCAGGTTGAGGAGGAGGTGCACCGAGTTTCGTGTTTCGTCAAACTGCTGTATGCGGAGCGTGGGCACGCTGAGCTCAACTGGAATCACTACCTCCATGCCGAAGACAAGGTTGAATGGTGTTTTGCCCATTGCCGTTCTGGGCGTTGTGTGGTAGGCCCACGGGATGCTTGGGAGCTCTTCTACCCATCTGCCCTTCACCCGGTCCAGCCTGGTGCGGAGCCTTTGGAGGATGGTTCTGTTGGTGACTTCGGCTTCTCCGTTCATCTAGGGATGTGCAACCGAGGTGAACCGATGTTGGATCCCATGATCGGCACAAAATCCTTCGAACTCCTTGTTGTCGAACTGTTTCCCGTTGTCGATAATGATGCAGTTGGGGAGTCCGAAACGGCAGATGACTGACTTCCAGAAGAATTGCCGGACGTTGGCTTCCGTAATCCGAGCCAACGGCTCGGCTTCAACCCATTTGGTGAAGTAGTCCACTGCTACCAACAAAAACTTCCGCTACCTCGGCACCGTGGGGAATGGCCCCAGAATGTCCATCCCCAACTGCACGAAGGGCCAGGGTGATGACAGTTGAGAGATGGGCAGGGCCGGTAGGTGCTGGATGTTGGAATGACGTTGGCACTTGTCACATTTCTTGACGAAGTCAGCAGCGTCTTCCCTCATCGTCTCCCAAAAGTATCCCTGTTGGAGTGCCTTGTGAGCTAGAGTTCTTCCTCCCACATGGTTCCCACAGAGGCCCTCGTATATCTCTTGGAGCACGGAGGTTACCTCCGTGGGTCTGAGGCACTTCAAGAGGGGGTAGGAATAAGATCGGCGATAGAGATGACCGTCCATTAAGACAAAACGAGCGGCCTTTCTTTTGATGAGTCCAGCTTCCCGGCGGTCCTCTAGTAAGAGGCTGTCCTGGATGTATTTGACATATTTGTCCATCCAGCTCAGCTCATGAGCCACTTGTTGTACCTCTTCAGGGCCCTCGTAGCTTGGACTCTTGAGGTACTCGATGCAGGCACGTCCTAGGGATGAGTCCGGTAAGGTTGCAAGCCTCAACAACGCATTCGCCCGAGCATTTTCTTTAAGGGAAATGTAGGAAACACGAAAGTAACGGAAGCCCACCATGCTTGCACGAACTTTTTCTAGGTACTTCACCATCTGGGGGTCCCGGACCTCGTATTCCCCGGAAACTTGTCCGGTGACCAGTTGAGAGTCGATGAAGACCCTCAAGTTCTGCATGCCCAGTTCGCGGGACACCCTTAGGCCCGCGAGGAGTGCTTCATACTCTGCCTGATTGTTCGTGGCAGGAAACTTGAAGCGGAGGGCGCATTCCGTCACCACCCCGTCGGAATTGGTGAGGATGAGGCCTGCCCCGCTTCCACAGGAATTGGAGGCTCCGTCCACGTGGAGGATCCAGTGGTCCTCTAGTGGTACGGGCTCAGCTTGGGTCTCAGGGACCGTCCGCTCCGGTTCCTCGGGGAGTCCCGTGCATTCGACCACGAAGTCGGCTAGGACTTGGGTCTCAGGGACCGTCCGCTCCCGGAGGTCTCGGGATGGGCTAGCATGGTCCTCAGCGGTTGATCGGTGACAACCGCAATGGGGTGCGCTTGGAAGTCTGGCCTGAGGCGTTTAGCAGACATGATTAGTGTAAAAATTAGCTTTTCGGAATGGGTATACCTGATCTCCGCATCCCGGAGGATTTTGCTGGTGTAGTACACCGGCTTCTGAGACCCATCCTGGTCCGTACGGACGAGGATCGAGCTGACAGCCCCTGGAGTTACCGCTAGGTAGAGTAGGAGCTCCTCCCCTTTTTCCGGTTTGGACAGTAGAGGCGGAGAGGTCAGGAACTCCTTCAGCTCCTCAAAGGCTGTCTTGCACTCTTCGGTCCAGGTGAAGTCATGCATTTTGCGCAGCGCCTTGAAGAAAGGGAGGCAGAGGTCGACCGACCTTGAGATGAATCGGCTTAAGGCTGCTATCCTCCCTGTCAGGCGTTGGACTTGCTTCTTGGATGTTAGGTGCTCCATGTCGAGGATCGCTCGGACCTTCTCCGAGTTTGCCTCGATACCCCTTTGGGTGACCATAAAATCGAGAAATTTCCCTGCTACCACCCCGAAGGCGCACTTCGCTGGATTGAGCTTCATTTGGTGCTTCCGGAGGCTATGGAAGGCTTCGGCGAGGTCGGCGATGTGGTCCGAGCTCGACTTGCTCATCACGAGGATGTCATCCACATACACTTGTACATTCTGGCTGATCTGGTCTTTGAAGATCTTGTTGACCAGATGTTGGTACGTGGCTCCAGCATTCTTTAAGCCGAAGGGCATCATCCTATAGCAATATGTCCCTCGGTCAGTGATGAAGGCAGTATGTTCCTCGTCCTCCAGGTGCATCCGTATTTGGTTGTATCCGAAGAATGCATCCATGAAGGAAAGCAACCTATGCCTCGATGTGGAGTCCACCAACTGGTCTATCCTCGGGAGCGGGAAGCTGTCCTTCGGGCATGCTTTATTGAGGTCGGTGTAGTCCACACAGATCCTCCACTTGCCATTATTCTTCTTTACTATCACCACATTTGCCAACCAGCTCGGATAGTGCACTTCTCGAACGAAGCCGGTGGCCAAAAGTTTTTCAACTTCTTCATTGACGACCGCTTGCCTCTCAGGGGCGGAGCTCATCTTCTTCTGCCGAACTGGTTTGCACCTCGGATCGATATTGAGCTTGTGGGTGATGACTTCAGGGGGTATGCCTGGCATGTCTGCCGCTGTCCAAGCAAACACATCTGCGTTGGCCCGCAAAAATTCCAGCAATGGACCCTTCTCCTTATCGGGCAGTTGAGCTCTGATCTGTACGGTCTTTGTCAGGTCAGCTCCGAGCTGGCAAGGAAGTAGGCGCTCAGCCGGGCCTCCTCTGGGGTCCTGGACCCGCTGGTCGAGCTCGTCCGGCTCAAGAACCTCCTCGGGCACCTGGGCCCTGGGGAGGGTTTGGAAGCAGTGCTGCACCGGCCGGGGCGTACCCCTCATCTCTCTAACGCCGCATGGAGTTGGGAATTGCACGAGCAGTCTCTTGGTAGAGACCACACTGTCGAGAAGTTTGAGCCCAGGTCGGCCCAAGATCACGTTGTAAGGCGAAGGGAGCCTAACAACCGTGAACGTCATCATGATGGTACTCTGCCGAGGTGGTGTCCCGGCAGTGACTAGGAGAGTGATCTCCCCCTCCACCCTCACGGAATCCCCAGTGAAACCAATGAAGGGTTTATGTACAGGCATGAGTTGAGCAGAGAGAAGATTCATCCTGGAGAAAGCATCGTAGAAAAGCATATATGTGGAGCTTCCACTATCTACCATGATGCATTTTACAGGATGTTTTGCGATCGTCATCTCGACGACCACAGCATCATTATTTATATTTTTCACTCCATCTGTCCCTACCCCTATAAAGGGGAGTACAATCTCAGGGTTCCCTACCCCCCGGGCCTTCTTAGAGGCGCGCCCAGTCCCCCAGTGTATCATCCCCACCGGCTTCTCGGTAGGGCGATTGTTGACCGCCGGGATTGGTGGAAGGGCAACGAGTGCCTGAGATTCCAACTGAGATCTGCCCCCCACATACCTTCCGAGGTAGCCTCTCTTGATGAGCTCCTCAATCTCCCATTTGAGATTGCGGCATTTCTCGGTATCGTGGCCGTGGTCGCGATGGAAGCGACAATACTTTGACTTGTCATGGGTGGCAGACGGCTTCAATGGTGGTGGGCGCCTCAGGCTGGTCTCGCCCTCGATCTCCATGAGGATCTTCGTCCTTGGGACGAGAAGGGGAGTGAGATTCCTTTCAGGGACGGGGATGCTCCTTGGCCCCGGTCTAGGACGGGAGCTTCGAGCTGGTGGCACCGGCTTCCGTGCCTTGGGCACCTCGGCGGACAGGGCCTCCTCGGTAGGCCCATTAATATAGAGCCCAATTGACTTTTGAACAAAAGGCCGATTTGCAATTGAGTCTGTGATTCAGGAAATCAAGACTACACTTCAAAACCGTATTTAGATGCCTTATTTTAAGACGCCTTGCATTACCTAAACGAGATACCAAACAAATTAGCTACAGTTTAGATTAACCACTCATATCTACATCATGCTTTATTAATAGTTTGTTTGCACACCTACTTGACTTGAATTTATAGCATCTGATCACGTGAATTAGGTGGTGGACACGTTTCAATATGCGCACGTGAATTGGAGTTGTGGAGGGGGCCAGCATGTTATTTTGGGTTTGGTAGCGACGAAGACGACAACCATCATGTACGTAATATCTGTCAATCATACATCACATGGGTTAGCATGGCTGGAAATATTTTTAATACATTCCGCACTTATCTCCGGTCATGATTGAGGTAGCTGGAGTTCAGTTTCAAATCAATTTTCAAGATAGCTAGAGTTCAGTTTCTTCTTGTTTTTTAATATATTTCGAACCTAGCTATCTCAGCCCCTTCACACCAAGAAAAAGAAAGAAGCTATAATTGGTTAATGCTTCCAAAGATATCTTGACAGCTAGCAAAATCTATTATTTATTTTCTACTGTTTTTATACCTCCTTAGAGAATTCTTTTACTTGAAAGTTATCATCTCTGATGTCTTTAAAGTTAATTTTGATAATAATATATTAGACAAAAATGAATTGGAAAGAGCTGGTTTTGTTATAAAAAGTTTTAGTTGTGCCTTTATTGTTGCTGGGATGGAGACTACGGTGCCAAGGATGGAACTTTGTGCTACTGTCATATGCATTGCGAGTTTTAAAAATTACTCATATTCTTATTAAAGAATATTCTTCAATAGTTATCGATAACTATCTAGTTTTATATCTCTAGATATTGATCATTATCGAATTTGACAAGATTGCTGATATATGAAAATGATCCACTATCTAGTTTTATATATCTGGATATTGATCATTATCGAATTTGACAAGATTGCTGATATATGAAAATGATCCGCAATCTTTCATGGACAGACATATTTATTGAAAAGCTAATGGTGCTTCAAAATAGATAAAAATATATGTGGCCCATTATATAGATTCTATGCTATAGGTGTTGATATGGCTACATTGCTGACGTGGGAGACGTGTCAGGTCCAGCTGGACACGGTCAGTACCATGTGGATTTTTTCTTTCAAAAGATCCTCCATCGGGAAGAAGTGCTCCAGCTCCTTCGCCAGGTAGCACCCGAAGAAGGGTCCATCTCGGCCGAAATCGAGCACCTCCCTGCCACTCCGCCAGGTTCCACCTAGGAGGGGTCCACCTCGACCGAAGCTGGTGGCCCCTCGCTCCCTCGCCAGGTGGCATCCCAAGACGAGTCCACCTCGGTCGAGGTCGAGCCGGGCCCTCCTGCTCCTTCACCAGGTGGCTCCCAAAGATGGGTCCACCTCGGCCGAAGTCGAGCACCTCTCTGTCGCTCCGCCAGGTGCCCACCCAGGAGGGGTCCACCTCGGCCGAAGCTGGCGGCCCCTCGCTCCTCGCCAGGTAGCACCCCAAGACGGGTCCACCTCGGTCGAGGTCGAGCCGGGCCCTCCTGCTCCTTCGCCAGGTGGATCTTGAAGACGGGTCCACCTCGGCCGAAGTCGAGCACCTCTCTGCCGCTCCTCCAGGTATCCACCCAGGAGGGGTCCACCAAAATCGAAGCTGGCGGCCCCTCGCTCCCTCGCCAGGTGGCACCCCAAGACGGGTCCACCTCGGCAGAGGTCGAGCCGGGCCCGCCTCTCCTTCACCAGGTGGCTCCCGAAGATGGGTCCACCTCGGTCGAAGTCGAGCACCTCTCTGCCGCTCCGCCAGGTGTCCACCCAGGAGGGGTCCACCTCGGCCGAAGCTGGCGGCCCCTCGCTCCCTCGTCAGGTGGCACCACAAGACGGGTCCACCTCTGCCAAGATCGAGCCGGGCCCTCCTGCTCCTTCGCCAGCTAGCACCCGAAGACGGGTCCACCTCGGCCGAAGTCGAGCCCCTCTCTGTCGCTCCGCCAGGTGTCCACCCAGGAGGGGTCCACCTCGGCCGAAGCTGGCGGCCCCTCGCTCCCTCGCCAGGTGGCACCCTAAGACGGGTCCACCTCTACCGAGGTTGAGCCAGGCCCTCCTGCTCCTTCGCCAGGTGGCACCCGAAGACGGGTCCACCTCGACTAAAGTTGAGCCCCTCTCTACCGCTCTGCCAGGTGTCCACCCAGGAGGGGTCCACCTCGGCCGAAGCTGGTGGCCCCTCGCTCCCTCGCCAGGTGGCACCCCAAGACGAGTCCACCTCTGCGGAGGTCAAGCCGGGCCCTCCTGCTCCTTCACCAGCTGGCACCCGAAGACGGTTCCACCTCGGCTGAAGTCGAGCCTCTCTCTACCGCACCGCCAGCTGGCGAAGGAGCGAGGTATAGAATTTGGATAAGTCCATAGCCATGATGGCTATAAAAGGCGGACCATAGAAGAATGCCTTCCTCGTAGCCTTCCTCCATGTCAGCATAATTTTTTGCCCAAGCCAGAATCTTGGTGAAATTCTTTGGGCTCTTCTTCAAAAAGAAGAGGAAGGTATTCTTCTATAGTCCGCCTTTTATAGCCATCATGATGCGGAAAACAATGGGAATGACATGCTTTTAATCAAATTAGTAAAACTCAAATGAAAATAAAGCAATAAGAATTAGCCATTCAAAGCAAAGAACCTAGATGTTAATAAAGGAAATTCTGAAATGTCACACAAAACCCTGAAATTTGTTCTATTCAAGATAATTAAGAGAGAAGGATTTTAGTGGTTAGGAAACCACTCAGATTAGAGCTAATTCACCTTACCAATTTCAGATATGAAAGAGTTTATAAGAGGGCTTCCAAGCATTAAACTACTCTCTTGAATAACACACTCAGGGGGGGATTCTAGATGATAAGAAAATTACCCTAGGTAAGTTTTCTAGTTCTTAGCAAATCTAACCTCCTTCTTTGGAACTCAAGAATAAACCCGGGGATCCTGCAACAAAATTAGATGGAGGGATTAGGAAGACAATTTATGATTGGGATAAAAGAAATAAATAAACAAGATGGGAAGAGGTTGTGGAGGTTTGTCTTGAATCTTCCATGGCTCCTTAGCAGGATGACTTTAAGGTTTGTTGTAGAAACCCTTGTTGCACTAGTTGTTGATGAGGCAACCCTTGGCAAGCTCTTGGAAGATTTCCTCTAAGCCGAATTCATGCAAGATCTTGGAGTGGAGAGGGAGAGTTGTAGATTACAGGATATCAAAACTTCAAGGCCTCACACCTTACCCTCTCATAGGGTATCAAACATCACAAGCAAGAGAACTTCTTTGGAAAAGAAAGGCTATTTTCTTCATTCATCATGATCTACCCTTTTTACAAAAACCAAGGACTCTTATAAGAATTTCTTTGCAGCCTTGTTTGTTTTTGAATTCAAAATGCAACTCCTAGAAAGGTGGGTCGTCCCCATGAATGTAGGAGAGATGGGTGGGGAGGTTGGCCAATTCAAAATTTCCTCTTCTTTGGCCAAATTTTCTTGAATTTGAACCTCCATGTGATATGGCAAGGAGGTGGCTTCCATGTGATGATGTGGCTTCTTTGGTGGTGAACCCATGGACCATGCTCCCTTTGACTTTTGACTAGACACTAACCCTTCATGATTTTGCAATTGGACTGGCCCGAACTTGACTTAAACAAGACTCAATGAAATTTGATTTAAACAGGACTCAATGAGACTTGACTCATGATTCAATTTAAAAAAAAATAAATGCAAAATTAAATTATTACAGGACTCAAATAAGAACTAAATTATTACAGGACTCAAATAAGAACCTAGTTAAGCTTGCTGAAATCTCTTCTTGTGCCTGGTGTCCGCACCACATCATGGCTATGGACTTATCCAAATTCTATACCTTTAGGGTCACCGCATTGAAGCGACTGAGGTACGAGCAGAGGGATTTCCTTCCTTTTTACCAAATAATCATCTAGTAATCTGACTCCTGGTGGTGCCTCCGATTATTGGCAAAGTGGGAGATGAAGAGCTGGCTCAACTCTTTAAAGGAGTCAATAAAATCAAACCTCCAGCTGGAGGACCAACATTTTGTTGTTCCCCTAAGAGTTGAGGAACAAGCTCAATAGAGTACGGTGTTAGAGGCTTGACGGAGCTACATGAGAGTTCGAAAACTCTCCAAATGGTCCAAAGGGTCCCCCGACCCATTGTAAGACTCCAGGTGGGGGACTTTGAAGTTGGTAGAGATGGCTTTCTGCATGATCCTAGATGTGAAAGGTGGGCTGATTCGAGGTCGGGCATTTCATCCTGGATCAAGGCTTGATTTTATATTGCCTCGATTTGCTAGTTCATCTCTTGTAGATGTCACTCCATCTCGATGTCCCTAGGTTGCCAGCCATTAATTGATGCAACGATGACCTAAGGATCAAGCCCCTTTCAGAGTGTGGGGTTGGTGACCGCTTCCATTCCTAAGTTGGGCTTTGAGGGTGACTTTGTCTTGTCCAGCCTTCTAGTTCTAGTTTGGACGGTGGTACTTGATAGGAGGTGGCTGCTTTTGTAGAGCAACAGGTGGTTGTGATTGTGGCTACTGTGGAGGAGGAAGAGCGGAGGGCGCTCCCTATGGGGCAGCAGCATTCTACTGTATCTCTCAGATACGGTGAGGTACCGTGATGTAGACGGGACGTCTCTCCTATTTTGACAGTTGAGAAAGCTTCCATAAATCTCTGACATTCCTTCTGCCTGTCACCCTCCTGGAAGCCTGACAAGGCCTCGATCGGCGGGCCGTCGGTCTTGGTACTCGCGCTCTCCGGTCAGGTATTTTCTCCGGTTATACGGTGGATCGGTGGAGGGCATGGCGCCTTAATATGAGCTTTCCTTCCTTTCTAGAGTGAGTGACGGCCGTGGCCATTGATTGCGACACGATTGGTGTTGTTGTACGGCTCTCGGGAGTATCGTCACTGTCCTCGAAGGGAGGCATGGCTCCCTTGGCAGCTGGCGCGGTGATTTGAACTGAAGGCCAAGCTGGAAGGGTAGGGCCCACCTTCGGTGGACTCGCCTCGGTGCTGCTCTGCAGGGTGGAGACAGGCCAAGCTCGGTTGCGGAGGGGCGCCTCATGACGGAGGAGGCTGAGCTCGACTCCTGACCACGGGGCCCGGCTCTAGGCGAGCTCGGCACCGGGGTGCCGCCCAGCCCAGGGGACCTGAGCTCGGAGGGGCGCCTCATGGCGGAGGAGGATGAGCTCGACTCCTGACCACAGGGCCCGATCCCGAGGGGTCTGCCTTGGGTGGGGACTCGAACTCGGCTCCGGCCTAGGTATTCCGGAGTTGCTGGAATGGACCTAGCAGAGGACGGAGCTCGGGATCGGCGGGCGGAGGTGTTGCTTTAGGGGAGCTCAGCCCGGCGAAGACGCTCGTGTTGAAAGCTTATCGTGGCATCTGATGGGGGCTCCACGTCAGCTACCTCACGCCACGTCAGCTGCCCCATGCCACATCAGCGATCTGGCCCCATCACTACTTAAAGTGGATTGCATGGAGGTCGAGTTGGCATGTCATATTTTGCTATTCTTAGATATGGTCATCTACTTTTTTCTTTTGATAAAAAAAATGGATAGGAGGAATAAATCCCAGTGTAGTTACTCCCACAGGCCCCTTGCTATTCTTAGATATGGTCCTCTACTTTTTTTTTTGATAAAGAAAATGGATAGGAGGGATAAATCCCAGTGTAGTTACCCCGTAGGCCCCCACTCCACCGGATAATGTTCGATATATGCTTAGATTTTCACCTAAGACGCCGGCTACTATAACAAAGCCAGAAAAATCACCCGCGAGATTATGCCTCGAACCCGTGACCTGTTGATGGTAAGATAAGGTCATTACTAACCGAGCTACAGTCTTAGCAACGATCCTTTGCCGTTTGTTTGCCCTTTTTACAGCCTCAAAGCACGTGATAATGGAACGAGGGATACAGCCGTACAAGCGTTATTAAGTGAATGATTGCTCTTTCCTTTTTTTTTTTTTTTTTTTTTTTTTTTTTTTTTTTTTTTTTTTTGCTTTTGGGGGTACTTTAGGATGCAAAAATTACTCAAAAAATTTCGGAAACCTTATGATGATTAATTAAAAGATCGCCTACGCTCAAACACTACCATTTGTTGAAATGGATCTAGCAAAAGAGGGTCCAACTGCAATGCTCAAGCTCAATTGCATGCAAATATCTACCACTCTAACCAGCAGATGGGTTAGTAAAAACTATATCTGCAAATATCTATTTTAGTCATAGCCTTGAATCCAATTTCGATTTTTTCTCTTTTTCTACTTAGATGGTCCTATATTCAAAAAAAAAAAAAAAGAAAAAAAAAACTGTTTAGATGGTCCCATATACAAAAAAAAAAAAAAGAAAGAAAAAGAAGCATATGCCATGACATTTTTTTGGGGGGCTATAATTTAGTACATCCCATGTTGGTTAGATGTCTCGATTGTTTGTAATTTAGAAGAAGGTCCATATGAGAAAAGAGAAATTTTTTGTACGCTGGTCTCGAAAAAGAAAAAACACCATTCCATCCCACTTTTTAACACACATTTAATTTTAAATAAAAAAATAAAATTATAGATGTTAAATATATTTTAGAAAGTGAGCTATGTGCCCAATCAGGTAGAGTAATTTTTTACAAAAAATTTCTCTGAGAAAAACGTGGTCGGCTTTAGACTATTGCCTTGGTGCATCAAAGCAAGAGCTATAATCAATGTATCAACCATCGATTACTCCCAAACCAAACTCATTAACATGGTAGGCCCATTAATATAGAGCCCAATTGACTTTTGAACAAAAGGCCGATTGGCAATTGAGTATGTGATTCAGGAAATCAAGACTACACTTCAAAACCGTATTTAGATGCCTTATTTTAAGACGCCTTGCATTACCTAAACGAGATACCAAACAAATTAGCTACAGTTTAGATTAACCACTCATATCTACATCATGCATTATTAATAGTTTGTTTGCACACCTACTTGACTTGAATTTATAGCATCTGATCACGTGAATTAGGTGGTGGACACGTTTCAATATGCGCACGTGAATTGGAGTTGTGGATGGGCCAGCATGTTATTTTGGGTTTGGTAGTAACGAAGACGACAACCATCATGTACGTAATATCTGTCAATCATGCATCACATGGGTTAGCATGACTGGAAATATTTTTTAATACATTCCGTACCTATCTTCGATCATGGCTGAGATAGTTGGAGCATGTTATTTTGGGTTTGATAGTAACGAAGACGACAACCACCATGCACGTTAATATCTGTCAACCATGTATCACATGGGTTAGCATGGCTGGAAATATTTTTTAATACATTCCGCACCTACCTCCGGTCATGGCTGAGGTAGCTGGAGCATGTTATTTAGGGTTTGGTAGTAACGAAGACGACAACCACCATGCACGTTAATATCTGTCAACCATGCATCAGATGGGTTAGCATGGCTGGAAATGTTTTTTAATACATCCGCACCTATCTCCGGTCATGGCTGAGGTAGCTGGAGCATGTTATTTTGGGTTTGGTAGTAACGAAGACGACAACCACCATGCACGTTAATATCTGTCAACCATGCATCAGATGGGTTAGCATGGCTGGAAATGTTTTTTAATACATCCGCACCTATCTCCGGTCATGGCTGAGGTAGCTGGAGCATGTTATTTTGGGTTTGGTAGTAACGAAGACGACAACCACCATGCACGTTAATATCTGTCAACCATGCATCATATGGGTTAGCATGGTTGGAAATGTTTTTTAATACATTCCGTACCTACCTCCGGTCATGGCTGAAGTAGCTGGAGTTCAATTTCAAGTCAGTTTTCAAGATAGCTAGAGTTCAATTTCTTCTTGTTTTTTAATATATTTCGAACCTAGCTACTTCAGCCCCTTCACACCAAGAAGAAGAAAGAAGCTATAATTGGTTAATGCTTTCAAAGATATCTTGACAGCTAGCAAAATCTATGATTCATTTTCTACTGTTCTTATACCTTCTTAGAGAATCCTTTTTACTTGAAAATTATCATCTCTGGTGTCTTTAAAGTTAATTTTGATAATAATATATTAGACAAAAATGAATCGGAAAGAGCTGGTTTTGTTAAAAAAAGTTTTAGTTGTGCCTTTATTGTTGCTGGGATGGAGACTACGGTGCCAAGGATGGAACTTTGTGCTACTGTCATATGCATTGGAAGTTTTAAAATTTACTCATATTCTTATTAAAGAAGATTCTTCAACAGTTATTCGATAACTATCTAGTTTTATATCTCTGAATATTGATCATTATCGTATTTGACAAGATTGCTGATATATGAAAATGATCCACTATCTAGTTTTATATATCTGGATATTGATCATTATCGACTTTGACAAGATTGCTGATATATGAAAATGATCCGCAATCTTTCATGGATAGACATATTTATTGAAAAGCTAATGGTGCTTCAAAATAGATAAAAATGTATGTGGCCCATTATATAGATTCTATGCTATAAGTGTTGATATGGCTACATCGCTGACGTGGGGGACGTGTCAGGTCCAGCTGGACACGGTCAGTACCATGTGAATTTTTTCTTTCAAAAGATTCTCCATCGGAAAGAAGTGCTCCTTCTTCTTCGCCAGGTGGCACCCGAAGAAGGGTCCACCTCGGCCGAAGTTGAGCACCTCTCTGCCACTCTGCCAGGTGTCCACCCAGGAGGGGTCCACCTCGGTCGAAGCTGGCGGCCCCTCGCTCCCTTACCAGGTGGCACTTCAAGACGGGTCCACCTCGGCCGAGGTCGAGCCGGGCCCTCTTACTCCTTCACCAGGTGGCTCCCGAAGACGGGTCCATCTCGATCGAAGTCGAGGTATTAATAATTATCAATTGGTATTAGAGTCAATGGACAAAAAGAAGAGTAAACATGAGATAAAAGCAAGCTTTCATACACTCAAGAGAATTTCAGTACAACATTGTTTGCATTGTATACACTAATACATGACTAATAAGCTAATACATAGTAGATAACATCAAGACTAATGCATAAATACAAACATCATGACAAGCATCTGTGAGGCTACTCCTTATCAGGTGGAAGCTCAAAGTAAATGGAAGCTCTAATCCTAGTCCTAGAAGCAAGGGATCTAGGTTCTTAAGGGTGCCATGGCTCCTAGTCCTAGTGGAAGGACCAAAAAGGGGTACAACCCTGAAAGATCTCGTAGATGGAGGAGGTAAAGTCTTTGCTAGAGTCAGAAAAACAGGTGCAGTAGCAAGCTAAGCATCTCTAGGAGTATCAGTGGTAGCAATAGGAGTTTGAATCTCCCGGCAGACAATCTCATAATCTCCTGCTCTGTCGTCACTGCCATCGCTGTCAACACTAGGGACATCAGAGCCTCTATCAACCTCACCACCACCATCATCACCATCATCATGAGTGTCATCATGTCTACCTAGGTGATCATCATCATCTACTGGTGAAGGAGGAGGTGGACCAGAGGGTGCAGTCGGAGGTAAGAGAGACCTCAAGAGATCTCGAATCTCAGTAAAACCTGCCTCCATAGACTGTCTGATCCCTGAGAGCTGACTCTCAGTATGTGCTCTCAATCCCTCGATCTCAAAATGAACCTTAGTAGACCGGACAGCTAATCCAACGATCTCACTCCTGACCTCAGCAAACACATGTCTGACATGCTCATCGAAAGATAACTCAGTAGATGTACTAAGAGCGGTAGCAGGTGAAGAAACTGGTACTGGTGTGACAGGCTCAGATCCAAAAGCTACAACATGTGCGGGTCTAGGAGGTGTCAAGTGCTCTGTAGGCTCAGATGGTCCTGCCTCTGCAGCTTGCAGCTCATCCTCTTCATCTGGCTCCTGTCCAGACTCTCTACGAACCCACCTACCTGCCACCCTCCTATATCCCATACGATGTAGGGATCGCTCGTCGTACACATCAGTGTGCAGAATATCTTTGGAGGCCTCTTCCTCCAAAGGAACATGATAAGCTCTGAATAGACGAGTCAGTCCCATCCCGTACGGAAGACACAGTCAATGATGGGTCACAGCCTCTCTCATCTGGCTCATCATCAGGGCTAGGAGGTTGACAGCCATCCTCTGTGTGAGGCAAACCATTAACATCAGCTCTCACTTAGTGATAAAATCAAAGCGACCAGTCTTCGATAGAAGAATCCTCGCTATGAAGTGGTGAAGGGCCGCATCTCTACAAATAACAGATTCGCAGTGACTGTAGTCATACCATTAACATCATCTCGCTCCAGAACACATCGAAATGCCTCCTCTCTGTCTCCAACACATGTGGCAAAAATCCCACGATGGGGAATATCCCAGACTCTGCTCAATATGACCTTAAAAAATGGAATCTCCACGCCTTTAACTATAGCGCTCCATATCAAACCACCGCAGGCCAGACTCCCATAGAACTCTCTGATAAGGTGTGGATAATACTTCTCCTTCATGGTACAGAAGGAGGTCAAGTTGGCTGCCTCAAGAATCAGTCCTTTGCGAAAACCCTTGCGGTAGAAGAACACAAAGTCAACTCATCGACCAGTAGTGATAATCTTCCTTGATACTCTGTCTACTGTGGGAGAATGACAGGGTGCCACTCTCTCATGCCCAGACTGCTGTCCTCTATCACTTCGAGCCTTGGTTCTTCTTTTAGTAGAACCCTGACTCAACCTTTTCTTAGAGACTACTTGCTTGTAGGGTCCCATGATCACCAAACAGAGGGAAAGAATAAGAAGAGGAAAGGGTGGCCAAAAGGAAGAAGGAAATGACCAAAAGAGGAAAAAAGAGGCCGACGGGAAGAAAAGAATGAAGGCAAGCAAGAATCGATCAAGGGAATGAAAGAAAGAGGGAGAAATGTGGAAGAAAAAAATGCAATGGTTTGGCTAATCCACAAGGAATCAAAAGGAAAGAACATACCGATGAGAGGAAAGAGATCGGAAGGGGGGGTTCAGCCGAATCAACAAGAAACTCATTGAAAAAATCGTGAGGAATCGGATAAAATCAAATGAAAGAAATGGATAAAACGGTGAAGAATCGATCCATAAGAGGGAAAAGAGAAGAAATTACCGAAATTTCGAGGGACACTTGAGGAAAATCATTATTCCAAGGACAATGGAGAGTTTGGGGACCACTAAGGTAGGGAAGAAATAAAGGACAAGTCGCTCGGAATTGAATAGATGATGTCCTAGAAAAACAGAATTTCCGCTAGTGAGTCGACACTTCAAATTTGGTTAAGTGTCGACACTTGGCCAAAAGCCAAGTGTCGACACCTGGTCAGGAAATCCCCAAAAAAAAATTTTCAAAAATCAAGGGAGGTTTTTAGAAAGGGGTTTAAGACATAAAAGAGATGGCTTTGAGCACAAGAACAAGATTTGAAGGAGTCATATACAAAGGAATCTATGATACCTAACTCTCTTCTAATTATGCAAAATCTTTCTTTACTCAAGGGTTTAGTAAAATATCAGCTAATTGATTATCAGTATAAACAAATTCAAGCATCACATTAGAGTTTTGCACATAATCTCTTATGAAATAATGTCTCATTTCAATATGTTTGCTTTTTGAGTGTTGAACAGGATTTTTGGTTAAATTAATTGCACTAGTATTATCACATCTTATGGGTGTCTTAGTTAATTTGATGCCAAAATCCTCGAGTTGTTGTTTGATCCATAGGATTTGAGCACAACAACTTCCAGCTGCTATATATTCAGCTTTCGTCGTAGACAGAGCAACTGAATTTTGTTTCTTGCTACTTCATGAAATTAAATTAACTCCAAGAAATTGACAAGTTTTACTAATACTTTTTCTATTAAGTTTACACCCAGCAAAATCAGCATCAGAATATATAATTAATTTAAATGATGAGTCTCTAGAGTACCAAAGTCCAATATCTACAGTGCTAGACAAGTATCTAAGTATGCGTTTAACAGCCAATAAATGAGACTCTTTAGGAGCAAACTGATATTTTGCACACATACAAACGCTGAACATTATATCTGGCCTACTTACAGTTAAATATAGCAATAAACCAATCATACCTCTAAACAACTTTTGGTCTACACTTTTACCTGATTCATCTTTATCAAGTTTATAAGATGAGTTCATAGGCATACCTAATGATCTGGTATTCTCCATTCCAAACTTTTTTAAGATTTCTCTTGTATACTTAGCTTGGTTGATGAAGTTTCCTTCTTTTGTTTGCTTGATTTGGAGTCCGAGGAAAAAATTAAATTCTCCCATCATGCTTATCTCGAGCTCTCCCGACATTAACTTTGCAAACTCTTGACAAAGACATTCATTAGTAGCACCGAATATGATGTCATTGACATAGACTTATACTACCAAGAGATCATCATTCTTCTTTTTCAAAAATAATGTGGTATCTATATTTTCTCTAGAAAAACTATTTTTAAGCAGAAATGAACTCAATCTATCATACCAAGCTCTTGGAGTTTGTTTCAAACTATACAAAGCTTTATGAAGTTTAAAAACATGATTGAAAAATTCATGATTTTCAAAACCAGGGGCCTGATCTACATAAACTTCTTCTTCAATAAATCCATTTAGAAAAGCACTTTTGACATCCATTTGAATGGTTTAAAATTCATAAAACATGCAAATGCTAATAATAGCCTAATTACCTCAAGTCTAGCAATATGAGCAAATGTTTCATCCAAATCACTCCCTTCCTCTTGATTGTATCCTTTGGCAACTAGCCTAGCTTTATTTCTAGTGACTAATCCATTTTCATCAAGTTTATTTCCGAAAATCTATTTTGTACCAATTATTGAAATATTAGTAGGTCTTTCAACTAAAGTCCAAACATTATTTCTTTTAATTTGGTTTAGTTCATCTTGCATAGTATTTAACCAATTATAATCATTTTCAGCTTCTTCAATAGATTTTGATTCTATTTGAGAAACAAAAGCTAAATAATCACATACATTTTTTAATGAGGAACGAGTGCTTATCCTTTTTGATGGATCACAAATTATAAGTTCTTTGGGGTGTCCATGAGCATACCTACATTCTTTAGGTAATGGGTTAGCAGCAGATGAGTTGCCAACTCCTTATACTTGTTCCCCTTCATTGTTTTGATTGTCATCTTGCTCCTTGGAAGGCTCTTCATTGTTGTTTACCTTTTCAGTTCTTTAAATACATGTTTCATCATCATGAACATCTTCTTTTCTAGAAGATTTTTGATTAGTCTCATCAAATACAACATGGATGGATTCTTCAATAAGAAGTATTCTTCTATTGAAGACCCTGTATACCTTGCTAGATGTAGAGTAACCTAAAAGGATACCCTCATCTGACTTGGCATCAAATTTGCTTAGATTATCCTTGACATTGTTTAAAATGAAACAACAACATCCAAAAATATGAAAATACTTAATTGAAGGTTTTCTACCTTTCCAAAGCTCATAAGGTATTTTCTTTAAAATAGGTCGGATTAAAACATGATTTAAAATATAGCAAGCAGTGTTTATGGCTTCCGTCCAAAAATATATAGGCAAATCATTTTTGCAAAGCATGGTGTGTGCCATTTCTTCAAGAGTTATATTTTTTCTTTCTACTATCCCATTTTATTGAGGTATTATAGGTACAGAAAAGTTATGATGAATACCATTTTCACTACAAAACTTTTCAAAATCATGATTTTCAAATTCCGTACCATGATCACTTTTTAAGGAAACAATTGAAACACCTTTTTCATTTGAGACTTTTTTATGAAATTTAATGAATGCAGAAAACGTTTCATCTTTATGAGCTAAAAACATTATCCATGTAAAACGTGAGAAGTCATCCACAATAACTAGAGCATACTTCTTACCTCCCAAACTAGTTATTCTAGTAGGTCCAAAGAGGTCCATATGAAGTAATTATAGGAGTCTAGATGTAGAGATAACTCCCTTAGGTTTGAAAGAAGATTTAGTTTGTTTTCCAAGTTGGCAAGTACTACAAATCTTATCCTTTTCAAAACTAAGTTTTGGCAAATCTTTTATGAAATTCTTTTTGTTAAGTTTTGAAAGCAAATGCATACTTCCATGCCCTAGTCTACGATGCCAAAGCCAACTAGTTTCATTGATCTTGGCTTCCATTGCCACTAGGCATTCACCATTTTACACTAGAAAATCATCATGATCAACTATATAAATGTTGCCATGCCTATGACCAATAAACTTGATGTCATTGTCATCAAGACTAGAGACAATGCACATGAAAGATTCGAAAACAACTTTAAAATCTGTCATAAAACTGACTAATGCTAAATAAATTATGTTTTAAATCATCAACAAAAAGAACATTTTCAATATAAGTAGAGGGGGTGATATGGACTTAACCAATCCCAACGATTTTTTCTTTTTCATTATCACCGAAGGTTACATTTTCACCATTTTGATATTCAAGAGAAGAGACCTGC